>JACEFZ010002355.1:65000-110000 GCA_014155875.1 Cepaea nemoralis
GTGATTGGAAGGGCCGAATGTAAGACGGGCTTGCGTGCCCAATTTGTTACCCTTTGAAAATAAAGTCTGTTCGTTCGTTGTTCGTTCTATCTATCTGTCTATCTTTTTATCTATCTATGTATCTATGTATCTATCTATCTATCTATCTATCTATCTATCTATCTATCTATCTATCTATCTATCTATCTATCTATCTATCTATCTATCTGCCTACCTGCCTGCATGCCTGCCTGCCTGCTTATCTATCTATCTATCTATCTATCTATCTATCTATCTATCTATCTATCTATCTATCTATCTATCTATCTATCTATCTATCTATCTATCTATCTATCTATCTATCTATCTATCTATCTACCTACCTATCTATCTATCTATCTATCTGCCTACCTGCCTGCCTGCCTGCTTATCTATCTATCTATCTATGTATCTATCTATCTATCTATCTATCTATCTATCTATCTATCTATCTATCTATCTATCTATCTATCTATCTATCTGCCTACCTGCCTGCCTGCCTGCCTGCTTATCTATCTATCTATCTATCTATCTATCTATCTATCTATCTATCTATTTATCTATCTATCTGCCTACCTACCTGCCTGCCTGCCTGCCTGCCAGCCGGCCGACCGACCGACCGACCGATATCTGTCTATCTATCTATCTATCTATCTATCTATCTATCTATCTATCTATCTATCTATCTATCTATCTATCTATCTATCTATCTATCTATCTATCTATCTATATATCTATCTGTTTGTCTGTCTGTCTGACTATCTATCTATCTATCTATCTATCTATCTATCTATCTATCTATCTATCTATCTATCTATCTATCTATCTATCTATCTATCTATCTATTTGCCTGCCTGCCTGCCTGCCGGCCGGCCGACCGACCAACCGACCGACCGACTCACCCACCCACCCAGTCAGCCAGCCAGCCATCCACCCACCCACCCACGTACCTTTCTGCCTGCCTGCCTGCCTGCCTGCCTACCTACCTACCTACCTACCTGTCTGTCTGTCTGTCTGTCTGTCTGTCTGTCTGTCTGTCTGTCTGTCTGTCTGTCCGCGCTATTAAATATTGATAAATGTTACTGGAAAAAACGTCAGGACCATGTGTTGAAAGAGGAAGAGGACTATTGGAGAAAGGATGGATTGAAAGTTGTATGTTCGATTCCTGGCCGCGTCCTTCATTTCAAGAGTGCACTTTTTTCGGACACTCCCGAGGGTCGTCGCTGGAGCTACGGAGTTCGTGCTTTGTTCGACGCTTTCCGCGCTGCGGAAAGAAACTGAGCCATATGGGATAAAAACCCGGTGCAATACAGCCGACCCTGTCGATTGTAAGCTACTTCTTTCATTGCACCCACTCCCATACGAATCCGGATACGCCTTTGTTTGTCATCTGAATTTGCAGGTCCCCATTACCGTAAACATAACTTTTTTTAGCGAGAAATCACTAGTTGTTAAGCAAAACATCAAAGGAATGTCGCCGCTTTCAATGATTTAAGTTGGTTTTGGACCTATCAAAGACATATTCCTTGGGTGGGGGTAAATATAAGACGGCTGGAAAAATTTCATAACGATGCAACAGACAGTTTTCAAAATAATTGATCGTGAATGAAGGCAAACAAATGTGGACATACTATAACTAGACGTACCTATGAAAACCAGGGGCGTATCCGTGTGGTTTCTCAGCTGAAGCACAAGGTGGTAATATTCCATGGCTGCCCAAAAGCTTTCAACATCAGTAACGGAGTAAATCAACAAGAAGCCATCAGCTTTCTGCGTTAATGCTCTGAAGACTGGGTCGTCACTTCCATTCTGTACGCCTCCCTGGGTAGGAAGATACATAATCCAAACCACAACTCGTTAACATTTCCTTATGCGAAACCGAATAAGTTTGTCGAGACGGGCTCTGAGATGCTGTGTTTCCGTTACCCAGAAGGTGCATGTTGGATCTTCCTGTAGACCCCTGATTGCTTATACACTAACTCTTCATGTGATTATAAATGTATACACTAACTCTTTATGTATACACTAACTTTTATTGTGCTTATAAATGTATACACTAATTCTTTATGTAAACACTAACTTTTAATGTGCTTATAAATGTACACACTAACTCTTTATGTGCTTTTAAATGTATACACTAACTCTTTATGTATACACTAACTTTTAATGTGCTTATAAATGTATACACTAACTCTTTATGTGCTTTTAAATGTATACACTAACTCGCAATGTGCTTTCAAATTTATACACTATCTTATATAGTTCTTGTAAATTTAAACACTAACTCGTAATGTGTTTATAAATGTATGCACTATCAAGTATTATGCCTACATATGAACACACTAACTCGTATCGTATTTGTTAATACATGTATAGACTAACTTTTAATGTGCTTATAAATGTATACACTAACTCGTTTTGTGCTTGTAAATTTATACACTAACTCGTAATGTGCGTATAAATTATATACACTAACTCTTAATGTACTTATAAATGTATACAGAAACTCTCAGTGGACTTGACAATGTTTGTTACATGTGATCTTTTTTCGTATTGCCCACTACTTTACAGTGTAAGCAGCTGTTAACTGCGTTGTTTTTCAAGCTATCATCATCGCTAGGTGTCCTGACAAATGGCTTAGGCGTCCATGAATCTCTCTACATATCTCGGTCGTTGGTGTTCTGGATCAGTTCCATTAATGATTCTCCTCCATGCCGCCATCAAAGGCCATTTAACATCATTTATCTCATTCTGCCTTTATCTCTGATCTAAACAGCTGTGTCGATGTTTCCTATTACGTGACTAATTGTCAGCGTCTAGCTCATGTCTAGGTATCTGAGCTCGGGTTCACACAGGCAACAATAACTCCGTTAAATATAATATCTAACATTTATTGTAGTTCAATATACAGTGCGTTGGCACAGTGGGTTAACAAGCACGCACTGAGTTGCATATCACAGAGATGTAACATCATCACACATAGTTATCACAAACATTCTAAGCAAACTATCTAGCATATGTCTATGAACCCCAAATACACATGGGTCTAATCTATTGCGTCCCTCTAAGGCAGGCCCTGTTGCCTCTCCGATGGTCCGTCTGTCCTCTGCCGGTTTCACACGTGTCGCAATCCGACACGGGTGGTAACTCTGTCCGAGTTCCTCGTGGACCCCGCAATAGGCGGGCCACATCAGTGTCCACGGGACAGTGGGCTCACTGACCAGTCCTTCGAGAAGGTTCTGGATTACTCTGGCCTTCGAGGGTCTTACTTCTTTTCCTTGGGCGGGAGTTGTAGCCCTTGGCTAATATCTATTACTCATGTTGGGTTACCGGATAATGTGGATCCCGTGAGGCTGTGACAGGAGTCCCCCCTCTCCCCTGATTTGATGGGTTGTTATAGGGTAATTAGTTCTGCTCTAATTCTGTCACAGAATCACATAAAGTCGGTGTTTGTAGTTTGGTGGACAGTAACTTGGTAACCTACATACTGGCATCAAAACTCCTGTATTCTCCCATACACCACTTCTCTGATTTGGTGAAGAGATCACTCTCTCTCCTGTGTCCTTAAAAATGCTTATCTGACCGAAGTTACGTGACGTTTACTAGTTGTGTCTACAACCCGTCCTTCTCATAGTATCCTACTGATACCAAGACAATTAACCTCTGTATTAAAGAGGATTAACAAGACCAAAGTCCTGGCTAATTAAGTACACCTTCAAATCTTGATCTGTGTGTGCATTTCAATACACTTTTACTCTCGTATGTTGTATAATGCTAAATATGTAGTTACGTTGTTATTTTATCTCATCAGACTACATGTGTCCCTGTTGGCTTGTTAGTGTGTTGACTAATAAGTTGCTGCTTCTAATAAAGTGATTGCATTTTAATTGATAGTGTTCAGTTTTGAGTTTTGTGTACAGTGTATGTTGAATGTGTGGCTTATTTCCAAGCGTCACGAGTTGGGATATCCTTAATCATGAATTACTCCAATGTGTGTAATGCATGATCAGGCATTCCAAGCAGTGGTGCTTAGATGAAGTATCCTAAATCCTATCTAAGAGTACTAACCTAACTACTAAACATGTATCAAAAAATTAGACAAGTAATACAATTTACATGAAAGACGCAGACAAATTAAAATAAATACGTTTTGCGTACAATTTGTCCGCTCAGTATATCGTTCTCTCATTTAATTCATTCACGCTGTCATTCATTCACCTTTTACTTCAAATAGTATTTGGTTAAAATATATAGGTAAAGTTGAGGTAAGTGTTATTGCCCTTAGATAAAATGGAATAGGCGATATTTGCCCTTTAAGATAATACGTACTTTTTGTACGATGACTCAAAAATGGGTTATAATTTACACAGAGACAATTGCATAGGAAGGTTATTTAATCTATGAATGGAACCCCCTGTAATATTATGGTAGAATATGTACAAATTACAGGTTAACACATTTTATATACATAATTCAATGCAAATATAATACATATTTACTACTAAATTAATTAATTAACTAAGTTAATTTGTGTTGTCCTCGCGTTGTCCTCCTGTTGTTAACATGTCGTGCCATGAATGTTAAAAGTTAGTATGGCTGTCTCTTGAGTGTTGTAGTCGACGTAGTTCTGTTTCGGCTGTTTGCAAAGTCTCGTAGCAACAGCAAGTATGGACTGTTCTCAATGTCGCGTATAAAGTGTTCTTACAGTTTTCAGAGTCAGTTCACTGGTTGAAATCATTACACAGTTAATGTCTCTCGCTCGGATCGTTCTAGAGCTTGGGCAATTGGTAGTATAGCTCTTAAAGTATAGCTCTTAAAGTATAGCTCTTAAAGTTTCATGTTCGTGGGTGTCATAAGTAACCTATTCACTGAGGTGTTATTACTTCTAAATGAAAGTACTCTAGCAGGTGTAGAGTTACACTGTTATATGATACAGACTAAAATATCACAGTTTCTAGTATGGCGAATGGTGAATGTGCCAAATGTTATTCTGCTGGCGCATTCGTTTGCCGTGATAAAATATCAGCAATAATGTTGTCAGTGCCTCTGATATGGCGGATTTCGAAGTCGAAATCTTGAAGAAGAAGACACCATCTTTGTAAACGATGGTTTTTCGGAGCACCTTGCTTCAGCACCAACAATGGCGAATTATCAGTGAGTACAACGAAGTGGGCACCTAAGAGGAACTTAGATAATCTTAACACACAAAATAATAGACTTAATGCCTCCAATTCCACCGTAGAATACCGGATCTCTGCCTTCTTCAGCTTCCGGCTTATGTAGAGAATTGGGTGTCTCACTCCATCCACTTCTTGCATTAAACATCCTCCTATTGCGATATCACTCGAATCTGTGGTCAAAATAAAGGGTAAATTTATGTTGGGTAAACGTAAGACTGGTGGATTAGAAAAAATACGTTTCAATCTGCTTATTGCATCCTCTAAGCGAGTACTTTTACAAAATTTTGATGGATGATCTTTAGTTAACATATTAGAAAAGACTGATGTAAGTTCTGCCCAATTTGGTATAAATTTAGAATAATAGTTTATAAGACCTAGTAAACTTCTAATTTGTTTCTTTGTGGTAGGAACTTCTAGATTGAGAATCTTCGACACAATTTTATCATCTGTCAACAGTATGCCTTCAGAAATTCTATGACCAAGGAAGTCTATTTGTTTATAGACTATTTCAACCTTGGAAGGTTTGATAGTAAGTCCAAAAAGAAAGATTTGGTTGAAGACTTGTTTGAGTGTAAGTAAGTGAGAAGTCATATTAGAAGAATGGATGTATATATCATCAATATAAGCTTGGACATCTTTAATTCCGTGTAATAGCAATCTAGTTAATCTAACAAATGTGGCGGGCGCGTTCTTGAGACCAAATGGAAGATATCGCCATTCGTACAAACCGAGAGGTGTTGCGAATGCTATTATATGTCTAGAAGCAGGGTGTAGTGGCACTTGCCAATAACCTTTCGCTAAATCAATCTTCGAAGATAAGGATGATTGAGACATATTCAAAATGAGATCTTCACAACTGTTCATTGGCTCTGCATCTGTTGTGGTTCTTGTATTTAATAATCTATAGTCGATGCACAAACGGATTGTCTGGTCCTTCTTTTTTCACCAGGACAATCGGTGAAGAATATTGAGACATAGATTTCTGAATTATTCTATTTTTCTCTAAATCCAAAATTTCTTTGTCTAAATTTGCTCTATAATGTAGAGGAATAGAATATGGTCTACATTTGACCGGTATAAGATCTGTCAGCACAATTGAATGTGTTATTTTGTCAGTGCGTCCAGGTTTGTTAGAGAAGATAGATTTATACTCGTCGAGGAGAGTCAAAATGTCTTGTCGCTGCTGTTGTGTCAAAGTGTCAGAGATTTGTATGCCATTTATACTACCGTCGTCAGTCATAATCGGTACTGGGATTTCAGTATTGTCTACGTCTGTCTGATTTATCACAGATGCTACTGTTTGTAAATTGTCCTCAATGTCATTGTCGTCGTCGTCAAGATCAATAGTTGTCAATATGTCGTCACATTGGTTGTTGTTGTCGTTATAACATATTGTCGGTAATGTACATATGTCTTCGTCGTCTTTGTCGTCGTAAGAGTGCGTCGTTAACGATGCTTCGTTTGTCGAGGTGTCATTCAGTTGGGTAATTGTCGTTTCGTTTCTGTCATCAGTTAGCTGCGTCTTCTCACTCGTGTCACTGTTCTGTCTAGCATAGTATGGTTTCAACATATTTACATGGAATATTTTCAACTTTCCATTCAAAGAAATTTCGTAATCAACTTCGGAAATTCTTCTAACAATTTTAAAAGGTCCCTGCCAAGAGGTTGATAGTAGATCTCTCTTGTCAGGTAGCAGTAGTAAAATATCCTGACCTGGATTTAATACAATTGTTTTTGCACCTCTATTGGCGTACTGCCTGTACCTAAAACCTTTCTCCTGTAGTGATGTTCTGGCCAGTATACAGGAACGTATGATTTTGTCTCTGGTGTCAGTGACTAAATCATAGGTAGAAATGGGTAGTTGGATATTTACAGGTTGTGATATAATATCTTTGTAAATAGTGAGAGGTCCTCTTGGGTTCGCTCCATATATCAATTCGAAGGGAGAGAACCATGTGCTTGATTGCGGGACTTCTCTATATGCGAACAGCACCGTTGGGAGAAGTATATCCCAATCGGCTGGATTTTCAGCTGTCACTTTAGGTAGCATATGTTTCAGGTCCCCGTTTAGTTTCTCGCAGATACCATTTGCGGCCGGTCGATAGGAACTGGTGAAACATTGCTTTATGCCTAGTAACTTAGTTACCGATTGAGTGGCATTCGATATGAACTGGGTTCCTCTATCTGAAATTATTTTCTCCGGGAAGCCAAAACGGGAGAAAATATTTAATAATACGTCCGTCACATCCTTAAAGGAGACAGATTTTAATGGAATCATTTCTGGCCATCTAGTACATACATCAATAAGAGTGAAAATATATCTATTTCCTTACTTGAAATGTGATTCAACGGACCTACTAGGTCAACTGCCACGATTTGGAATGGCCTCGAGGCAGTTGTGGTTGATTGGACTTCTGCCGTAGGGTTTTTTCCCCTTTTTCACCAGTTTCTGACATATATCACATGATCTACAAAAGGTTTTTATGTCTTGGCAAAATTTTGGCCAATAAAACTGGGTCAGGACCCTAGCCCTAGTCTTTTCGTACCCCATATGACCTCCGAAAGGCGAGTCATGGGCTATCTTTAGTACTTTCTCTCGATGTGATTGTGGTAACACTACTTGCTGTATCGTGGTCTGATTTGTTGTGTATACTCTAGTCAGTACATTGTTCTGTAGCCTAAATGTCCACGATGCGTTCTTAGTTAATTTTGGTTTAAGTCCTACTAACCTAAAATATGGTGAAAGTGTGGGATCTGCTTTCTGTTCATCTCCAAAATTAGTGCTGGTAGTGTTTGGTGATACAATTTCTAGTGACTCCTGCAGTTGGTCGGTGTTGGTTTTGTGGGTTGTCTGTCGTGTTATTGCATTCGTGTGTTGTTGCACATCTACAGGCTTAGTACTTGGTAGATCGGTAGCATCCTCAATTCGAGGTTTTAATTTGGTCGTATTACTGACAGATTCGACCGCCCCTGCATTGTACACCTCGGTGAATTCTTTCTGAATTACTTCATTGGTTGTCTCCCTTGGTCTTTTGGCAGATTGAGACAAGCATGAATGGTGTTTCTCTTTAGAATCGCTTTTTGGGTGGTGGATACCGTTTCTATGCTCCCAATCTCTGATTTCCTTTTCAGAGCAAGGTCGTATGTTGGGCAGGTTCCCAAGTATAATATCAGCGACAGGATTTTCTAGGACAGTCCTGATATGAACGGGGTTCGAATTTCGACAAGAGCAAGGGGGTATTTCTCTATAGTGCCTGAGAATGTGCGACAAGTCACATGTTTGTCTGTATAGTCTTTATCGTTTATTAATGTTTTTTTAATCCCACAGAGCGTTGCGCCGGAATCCCGAATTAATGTGCACTTTTTGTTATTTACAAACCCTGTTGAGAAATTTAGCTTGCCTGTAGATGACAAGGCAGCATTGGCTGTTTCATTCGAAATAGGGATAGTGTGGCCACATAGTGATGTTGTGTCAAGTTGGAACTTCGTACAGGTGTTACACTTACTGTCTGTAATGGTGTCAATAATTTGCACAGCATTTCCTAGCTCACTCAAATTTTCGTTTTGATTGTCACAATCATTCAGTGATTCAATATCTTCGTCTGATGACGTTTCAGCTAGTGCAGCATTGGCCTGTTTTAATATCTTTCGGCCCTCACAAAAGCGACTGTAGTGCCCAAAGCTACTGCAAAAATAGCATTTGACCGCTCGCTGGTAAGCATTTCGCTTATTCTTCTGCTTCTCCACGATCATTTTGAGGTGGTGTGGATAGTTTGGCGATTTATCGCACATCGCGTATTCTTCGTGAGTCAAACTACAATATTGGCATTTAACTGGCTTCCTGACATTCGAGCGTGGTTTAAACTTACTTTCCGTTGGTTTCGAGTATCTCGTGTTTATAGCTGCTGCTGTTTCGTTCTGACTTAGGTTTAATTGGAAAATATCTCTGTTCGCTATGAAAAATGCATTTCCCTTTGTCTCTACATCTTGAATACTTCTACAGTCCATTTGTTTCAAAAATTTAGCAAAAGGTGTGGGGATTGTACTAACTATTTTGTCAATAATAATGAGTTCTTTTAGTTTGTCATGGCTGTTGTTAGTTTTAGCTGAGTTAATCCACTTTGTACACACATCCTGAACTGTAGAGACGTAGTCTATAAAGGTTTGGTTTGGTTGTGGGGATAATTTGGCGAACTGTTGTTGGTAACCTGCAGTATCTAATGAGAAATGTTGGAGAATGCGCTGCTTTAAATAATCATAGTCTTTTCTCATTTCCTGTGGCACTGTCTCTATTACTTTTAAAGGTTCCAGAGCTAAGTTTCTCATTAAAATAAATGCCCAATCTGATTTTATGATCTTATGGTAGGACATTAAACACTCAAAATTTTCCAGGTATGCACTGATGGAATCTCCTGAGCAGAATGCCTTCACGAGGCCTTTATACTTGCTATATTTTTGTTCCTCCTCTTTGCTTCTTAGTTTATTCACAGATATTTCTACGTTGGAATCAATCTCCATCTGCTTTAGTTTTATTTGTGTATCGGCATTCAATTGGGCTAGTTTGGCCGCCGCCTCAAGCTCCATTTGTTTCTCTTGAGCCTGCAGTTGCATCTGCATCTTTTTCTCTTCTGCCTGCACTTGCCTATGTTTTTCTTCTCGTTCTATTGCTCTTTCTTCACGGGCAATGTTTTCTGCGTGCGTCTTCTGTGCCCATTCTGACAGTTTCTCTTCTTTATAACCTAATTTCATACCTTGCTCAATACATTTATCTAAAGTAGACATTTTGTCTTTTACTTGTTGGTAATTTCAATGAAGTTAAATCCCTTAGAAAAATGTTGGGGAGTAGAAAATTTAGTTATCTCCCTTAATTATTACATGCGCAAATACAAATGCAAAGTTATGTTGGTTACAAGGTCATGAATATACATACAAAACAATGTAAAGCAAAAATGTTACATAGATGGATGGTGAGAAGTACCGCTTAGGGTTGCAATGGGCATGATATGAAACTTATCTTATATTCCCAGAACTTGCGGATGTTGTCTTGTACTCTCGCCACTGTTGGAAAGGTTACATAGGTTACACGCACCACTATTCGCGGAACAATCTGCTCGTAGAACGAGAAAACATTAGTAACAGTCAAAAAATGTCACAATCATGTCAAAATAGTTTATAGTATTCACATCATTGAGACTAACTGCAGAGGGACTCATAATAATACTACTTTATCGCTAGATAGATGCAAATATGTTAAACTTGTTCAGTTATCAATTTGTTGTACAGAAATCAATTTAATATCATTAATTTACTGTTTTACTTGGCAATAAATAGCCGTGTAAACTTAAAGCTTATGCCAAAACCGGAGAATAGCCCCCAAAAAGCCTGTCAGCGTCTAGCTCATGTCTAGGTATCTGAGCTCGGGTTCACACAGGCAACAATAACTCCGTTAAATATAATATCTAACATTTATTGTAGTTCAATATACAGTGCGTTGGCGCAGTGGGTTAACAAGCACGCACTGAGTTGCATATCACAGAGATGTAACATCATCACACATAGTTATCACAAACATTCTAAGCAAACTATCTAGCATATGTCTATGAACCCCAAATACACATGGGTCTAATCTATTGAGTCCCTCTAAGGCAGGCCCTGTTGCCTCTCCGATGGTCCGTCTGTCCTCTGCCGGTTTCACACGTGTCGCAATCCGACACGGGTGGTAACTCTGTCCGAGTTCCTCGTGGACCCCGCAATAGGCGGGCCACATCAGTGTCCACGGGACAGTGGGCTCACTGACCAGTCCTTCGAGAAGGTTCTGGATTACTCTGGCCTTCGAGGGTCTTACTTCTTTTCCTTGGGCGGGAGTTGTAGCCCTTGGCTAATATCTATTACTCATGTTGGGTTACCGGATAATGTGGATCCCGTGAGGCTGTGACACTAATCAACATCGGTTTTTTCCTTATTATAGAAACATATAATGTTTACTTTCATTAGTCTTTTCTAGGCACTCGTTAGTTTCTCTAACTGTCAAAAATATTCCCAGCTGCTGTCTACGAAACTACAGCTCCTTTGTTTCTAAACTCTTCGCAGTTTGTTTATTTACATTCTAATACTTACTGGGAAAGTTCCATATAATATGTCTGTATTCTTCTTTTCACGTGGTAGCAACTTTATACCCAGTTTATATATCAACAGACAGACGAACAAAACATGTGTGTGTGTGTGTGTGTGTGTGTGTGTGCGTGCGTGCGTGCGTGCGTGCGTGTGTGTATGTGTGTATATATATATATTGAGAGTGTGAGAGAGATCAACGTGGCCGATAGGTTTAAGACGTTTTAACTTAAACTTCATGTGTACTAACGACAGGGTAGTAGGTTCATCCCACATACCTGTCAGGTGGACTAAAATATTGACTTCTCGCTCAAAAAGCAATGGCAAACTGCTGAACGTACAGTTGCCTGGAATATCAAACTGGGGTTGATTCAACGAACATTACACACACACACACACACACACACACACACACACACACACACACACGCACACGCACGCACGCACGCACGCACGCACGCACCCACACAAACACACGCATAAACACACACAAATTGTGTTTGTGTGTGTGTGTGTGTTGTTTTTTTTTTTGCTCGCTCGAGGGCATGTGTGTGTACAGAGTTGTGTCTGATAATTAGTAATAACGAAACCTTAGTGCTCCCGTCAAGAAGCTATTTTTCGTTTATCTCATTATTCAGAACCCTCGTAAACACGATGTATTAATAGACATCAAGCTGCTTGCATTTGGTTAATTATCTGTCAGGAGACATGTGGCAAGAGGCAAAATGTTTCAGCAAGGAAAAAACAGGTAGGTCTAACTTACCGTGAGAGGCATTCGGATTTCGGTGAGACGCATACAGCAAGTCTGCCCGTCTACTGCATCCCAGGCACAAAACTCAGCTCTTCGAACTGCAGATTTTGAAGATTTTATTAAAAAGGTTATAATAATTAATAATTAATATGCATCCATTCATCATATGCCATGCTGATAAGCGTGGGCGGTCATGTTTCGCCATCTCACGCGATCACCAGAGTCGTGGATCAGCTCAGTGTTCTTGTCTCGACCATACCACGTGGTCAAGCCATCCAGGTATTTACTTCTCTGCCTTCCCTCTGTCCTTTTTCCCAGCAACCCTAACAGTTGTCATCAAGTTCTCGAATTTACTTATTCTCATAACGTGAATAAAAAATGTGTGACTGTCTACGTTTAATTTCTTTAATCATTTTACGGTTTTCATTTGTTTCTTGCAGAACTTAGTCATTGGGTTTTCTGTCTGTCTGTGGTATTCTTTGCATTTTCATCAGAAACCACATTTCCACAGCCATCAGATGTTTTTCAGCCTGTCTGCTCATTGTCTACGCTTCACATCCATACACAAATACAGGTTCTGAGTAGCACCTCAACACTCTTTTTCTCGTAGCAAATGACATCTTTTTATTTATCAGTATGTTTTCCATCTTGTAAAAGGTTACCTTAGCCATGACCATTCTTGTTCTCTCTTCAATCGCTGGAGCTACGGAGTTCGTGCTTTGTGGGACGCTTTCCGCGCTGCGGAAAGAGACTGAGCCATGTGGGATAAACACCACGTGCAATGAAGTCGACCTCTCGACTTTCCTTTTTTCAAGATTTTATAACTGTTCCGAGATAACTGTACATATTCACTTGCTTAAGAATATTCCCATTTACTTAACTATTACATTGTGGTATTTCCTCTTCCTAGTGACGACCATAATCTGTGTCTTCTTACAATTGATTTCTAACCCTAGCTGTTCATTGTGTGCAACAACCGCATCTACTAAATGTTGCAGATCCTGTTCATTGTCTGCAATCAATAAAGTATCCACATATCTAATGTTATATATGTTACGTCCTACAATGATATAATATCTTCTACATGTCTGAAAATATTTTAACTGTACAAGGAAAAATGATCTGGAGACATTATACATCCCTGTCTCACACGCCTTTTACTAGGCTGAGATTTACCTACTTCATTATTAATCTTTATGACAGTTTGCTGTTTCCATTAATATTACAATGTTATAAAATAGACAGGTTAAAGTAAAAACAACACAGTAATAGACATAGATGTCGTATAAAATGAGTACTGCTAGGAACCATTAGAAACAAGCGAGGGAGGTGTTTGCAGCAATACATTGGCACTTTGCAGTCTTGACAGACGGTAGTGTGTCATTGTGCGTCAAAAAGGCATAATAACTACAACCCATAGCGGTAGCTAATGCCACTGATCAGGCCAATTAGCGCTGTAAATGTTCGTCCACAATGGATGCATGTAAACACATATTCATTTCCACCATCGCGTATCTTCTTACGTCTCACGCGCTCAGAGTGTGACATATTTGCAATCATTTTCTCATTTGTCTTTATACCATTTCTGATCGTTGCCCTCAATGCAACATATTCAGAGGCAACTTGCTCATAATTTGCAATAAATTGTAGAAAAGGCCTACCCAGAAATCGTTTACCTATCTGTAATTCACCAAAAAAGATGCCCTTTGCTATTCTACCTTCATCTCGTAACGTGTCCTATCCATCTAGTCTTTATTTTTTTTTTTAGCATATCCTTTACAGGACTTAGCTGTCAACACCAGCACCTTTCAGTTGTATGTTGATCTCTTGGCAAGATTACGCTCAGTAGTTTGCCATTGCTTTCTGAGCGGCTGGCTCAGTATCCCGCAAGTCACGAGCGGGGGTCGAACCGCCTCAGCTCTCGCTCCGCTACGAGACTCTGCGTGATAAACGGGATTACAGAGAGAAAGTGTTGTAGCCCCACAGCCAGAGAGACCGGCTCCATCTAGTCTACGCTACGAAAATTTAGCAAGGAACAAACTGTCACAAAACTTTATCTTTCCAATACTTCAGTATTTGTGATTTTGTCTTGCCACTTAACACCAAGTATTCTTTGCAGGCACCGAATATGAAAGCTGTTTAAACGTTTCTCTTGGTGTGAGTAAGTTGCCCAGGCTTCACTACATAAAGAAGAGTACTAAGGACACAGGCTTGATAGACAAGGACATTTGAATTGACAGTAAACTTCCTGTTCTCACAGACTCATTTTGTTAACCTGTTCATTGTTGTTGCTGCCTCACCAATTCTGATGCTGATTTACTGATCTAGGAATAATGTGATATTTACCTCAGATCCCAGATATGTAAAATGGTCTACTATCTCCATATCGGCGTCGTCAATAAAGATTGATGGTACCCCATGTACACCTTATGATATAATCTGTGTCTTCATTTTGCTAATTGTTATACCAAATTCAGAACAAGCATTGGAGAATGCAGATATTAGACGGCTAGACGTTGTAATTCTTCTTCATTGCAATAATGCAGCAATACACAAGGAAATATATACGTAGTTATGAGATGACGAAAATTAGTATAACAGTGTGATAAGGAGTGGATAGTGCTTTACTGAAGCCAAAACTCATTGTGGAAACGTCTCTTTTTGGGTCTTTCAATTGATTTGAGTTGAGTTGAGTCAAGAACCGATATCACTGCACTCAGGACATTCCGATACGTGCTCAGTCCCCTCGTTCAACAGCCAGCGAAGAGTCATACTATTAATCGTTCCCACCGCTATCTGAATAAATGTTCTCCTGGTCTTCCCTCTCAGTTTTGAGATTCTTCCAGAACCCCTGCCGATCCCACCGCAATCTCATTCTTTCCACATATGGGTTCTCAATCTGTTCCTCCGCCTTCTCCACCTGGTCCCACAAGCGCACGACCCCTCCCCCTTGTCCATAGGCAAGATACCACCAAGAGGTGCATTCCCTACTAGCCTATCAGCCTGTTCATTCCCCCGTACACCCGCATGGCCAGGGCAAAATATCCATACAATTCTCACAATCTGTGACCTCTGAAGCGACGAGAGCCATTCCACACGAAACATTCCTTTCTCCATCTTAGTTAAGCATATTCCGTAATGAACACAACGTGTGTTGCAGTAGTCTCCTCTAGCCACCGGAATGCCGCTGTTACTGTCTACATCTCCATTCTCATGCTGGAGGTCGTAGCCTCATATGCCAGGCTCACTTTTTTTTCAAGAGAGAATCCGTAATGAACACAGCGTGTGCTGATTGTGGGTCTTTCAATTATATATATATATATATAGTTTAGTCGTTGGATCAACATCACGGCACACGGTTTACCCATAAGTGCTCCGTTTTCCTCCTAACTTAAACCTGAGTCTGGAGAAACTCAGCTCAATGCACGAACTCCGTTGCATCGGCGAGGATCCTGAAATACTTTGGGTAGATTTTTAACTCGAAATTTTGCCCGGGCAGCGCCGTTAGGCTACTCTTTTTTCGATTTCCAACTGCCAAAGAATTTTTTATGTGCGCAACAATACACACGGGCTTCCGATCTATCTACCCAGAGACCGGGGAAATTTTATTACTGGAAGTCCAGATGGATTTTTAAAATAAATCCCGGTCCTCACCGGGGCCTGAACCCGGGACCTCCAGCACTCGAGGCGGACACCATACCTCGATACCTCAGCCCCCTTATATATATATATATATATATATATATATATATATATATATATATATATATATATATATATATATATATATATATATATATATATATATATGGAAATAACATATTATGTGTTCTTTCAGGTTCAGGGTTGTTTAAAGAAGTAATCTATTTACACAGTATTTCTCTGCTATAATACTATGTTACTCATGTTACTCATGGACTTCTGTCAGAAAAAAATAGAGAGCCACTAACTTCTACTGTGGGATGTCCATTGTGGATATCACTGTTTAAAGTAGGACCTGTTGTTTCCTGTTATCTTCTTTTGTCATGCCATCTGTGACATAATCACCAACCATCATTTACACGCCAACCAGAGAAATACATACAATTGACCGCACGAGTGAGAATCGAACACCAACTTGACACTCGAGATGGACAGATGTCGGCTATTAATAGAAGGTACAGCGTCTTCAAATAGGAAGATTAGTGGAGGGAGCGGGTCACGTGATACAACTCTGACCTGTGACAGCGTTCATTTCGTTAAAACCGCGCACTTCTTCCAATTCAGCCCTGACAGACAGTCAGAGAGCCAAAGTGACCTGTCTTTTCAAACAAATAAACGGCAGTTTAATCGTATACTCGAGGTAAGCTTGTGAATCCTCAGATCAATGTAATACCCAGATGTGTGCAGCGGAGGTATACCGTGTTTGTGTGTCAAAATAAAATGTATTACTTATAAAATAAATCTCTGAAGTGTAAAGGTGTCGACTGCAGACTTTAGCTACACCGAGCCTTTCCCCGGCAAAACTCACAATCTCACACTTTCTAAAAACTGCAAGCTCTGAAGTTCTTCAGTACATCTGTTAGCCTTACTATGTGCATACTACATCAATCTATCACAGAAAACTGTATGAGGTGATAATTCAAACGCACTTTGATGCATTTCATCAAAACTGCTTTAAAATGCTTTCTGCAAACACAAGACAGTTTGTGCACGAGAACCACTGCCTCGCATGAAATCGTATTTATTTCTGTCTATTCGTAATCTAAGGAGATGAGAGAAGGATTATATCTTTCCTTTCCTCTTTACGAATTGAAATAATAGGGTTTGATAGAAAATGATTGTATTTATGTGTCAGATTTTCACTCAGACAAAGCACTTATTAAATGCATTGCTTTAAAAACAAGGTTACGCTTCACAGACGCCATTTGTGACAGACGGCCTAGTTAATCTGTCCAGACCAAAAGGTAAACACAACCTCGGTCTATTGCCAACTGTTGATCGTCAACAGAGTGGACATGATGTGCACTGCTAACAGAAGAAGAAGAATAATTAATATGAAGAAGAATAGAGGGGAGGATTAGGAGAGGTACTTTATGTAACAACCTCTTACTAATGTATTGTTGTCATGATTTTGTATGGATTACATTTTGTAACAAATACACATCAGAAATTCTGTATGTTGAACATGAATAACAATAAAAACACTTGATGAGTTAAACTCATATTAACTACTGAAGATGGGAAAAATGGTGCAAGCTATGAGAACCCAGTCAACAGAAGTTAACTCAACACTACACAACACAACACAGCACTCCACACCACAACAACAGCAGGCAAAAGGAAATGATTTATAAGAAGAAGAAGAAGACAAGTAGTTAATTTGGAAGGTACTGAGAAACATTCATATACACAAATGCATAAACAAATGAGTTGATGAAGATGTTATAATTGTATGTCATTTATAAAATGCATCTTATCCTTGTCTTGGTCTTGTCTTGTCAGCCTGACTTGAATGCTCCAAGGAACAACACATCATCACTCTTAGCTATGTCTGATTGTACACTTCTCACTGAACCCCAGGTACACTGAGAAAATGCATACAGCAGGTACCAGATGCTAGCAGGTGCATCCAGTGTAATAATCTCTGACTCCACACAAATTAACACAACACCAGCTCTTCTGATCTTATCCTTCCTGTTATGTTGTGTTCACACTTAATAACATGCTGTAAAATTGCATTGGTAGGATTATACATGCCTATGTAAATTTTGCACAGTGATGTTCTTGGTGGTGACCTGACCAGAAGAGGGAGGCAGAGAAAAGAAGATCCCCACACATGAGATGGAAGATAACCTCAGGCCTTGAGCAGAGCAAGGGCAGCCTTCAGAGTAGCTTACTGGCAAGTACTGAAACGGATCCATCAGTCCATGGACCCAGGCTCAACCCAAATCTACCACTCAGAGGTGACTTTTTCTCGTGCCAACAAACCCAAATCAAATCAGAGGAAAATGAGAGACAACACCACACAAAAACTCAATAAGACTTTAGAGAACTTTCTTTACACTGAAAGATGTCTTATAGAAAACTCATGATCACCATTTGATTATTATTCATTATTGATGTCTGAAATTGGTCCTGATTTGCATTTTTTCACATTGATCATGTCATTTCTGAACAGATGTCAAAAATGTGGAAATGTTAAGAAAAGGCCAAAAGACACAGGCCCAATCAATAAATTCTATACACAGTAACTGAATCTCCTAAATTCATTTCAGTACAACCTGTCTGTTAAATCTCTGTCTTATTTGTGTAAACAAGATGTCAATGTCTGTCAGTATTTGTTAAATATTTATTTAGCAAACAAACTAACTCAAATGAACAAAAGGAAATATCTCTTGACTGTTCCAGACCCATGCTACATTTCACCTGATTCATACTGAGGAAGTCTTTCAGACATTTCACAGAATATCATGGGGGTTCGAGAGCTATTAGAATCCTGGTGAAGAGGCAGAGTCAAATCTAGTGTTCACTATTCTCCAAAAGAGGACCATTAACTCCTAGACAAACAATTAAACCGAGTCTGTAATACTTCAAGGGTCGTATTCTTGATTTATTTACATACTGAAAGAGGCTGGGGCCCAGCTTCTTAAACCAGAATATGGGTAATGCACAACAGTGATCCCCAGTCCCTTCAGAATATACGACACCATCTTCATATAACAGAGTTAGTTGCATATTCTTAACAGGACGTCGCAGTCAACACTAGCATTTTTTGCTGTTGTGATCTCCCGGCAAGGTTGCTTTCAATAGTTTGCCATTGCTTTCTAAACGACAGGCATCTCATACCATTTCGTAAAAAACCAACGCAAAGCGGTCTGCTGTCAAATCGCCCGCAGCTGTGATTCGAACGCGGTATGTGGGATTGCGAATTTCGTTCGTAAACCCCTCGCCACATGCCCGGCTTGGTACTGGTAGGTAAAGGAGTCATATAAATCGTATCAACCATTAGACAGACACTCTACATTGTAGATCTTGCCATTGAAGTGTGAACCCAATAAGTCTACACATCTTTACATAGCTGCTATCCTTTTCCAGACAATTCCCAGACATTTATGAACAACTGAAAATCATCCACTAATCATTTTCTTAGTTTGGGTTGACTCCATAGACATAATGATAGGAGAAGAAAATGGCTAGGAGTATTCGTGACTAAATGAGTTCGATTTCGGACTCTTTCATTCAGTTTACGAGTGCAATTATTTTTAGACACCTGGGGGTCGTCTCCGGAGCTCAGAAGTTTGTGATAAATGCGACCCTGAGCCATATGGGATAAAACCTGATGCAATGAAGTCGATCTTAGCACATTTAAAACCATTTAAACACCTTTGAGAAGAGAATCCTCTGCTAGGGATAATAAATGCACTGCGTCCTGGGTTAAGTTAGGGCAATAGCCAATATACCACTGATGTGTATGTGTGTGTGTGTGTGTGTGTATATATGTATATATATATATATATATATATATATATATTATATATATATATGTGTGTGTGTGTGTGTGTGTGTGTGTGTGTGTGTGTGGCGCCGAGTGCGCATGTGTGTGTTCCAATTTTACACTATGATTTTAAAAAAAGAAACGAAGAAAAAAGACTATTGTTGATGTAAGAAAGCTGGTACCTACATTTTGCTGTCTTTTGTATCACAAGTCTGTCATAGCTGTCATCATCCTCTTTTCCCCCGACAAACACCTGGCAGATGGCTGTAGAAAGACAAGTTGTAATACCGATATCACCTATTTCATATTCATAATTGTGTCTTTAGAGACAGCATATTAACTCATGAAGTGTCATGGGATGATTAACTGTCTTAAACGACTTGCCATATCTGCCAAGAGCTTATATATCGCCGAAATTGTGTTATAATGCAACATCTCTTTGTTTTGTTCGCATATCCTTTACAGGACATCGCTGTCAACATCAGCATCTTTCAGCTCATTGTTGATTTTTTGGCAAGACTACGCTCAGTAATTTGTCATTGCTTTCTGAGCGACCGTAAGTTACCGACGCGGAGAGAACCGCTACCGATTCTGGCGCAACGTCACTTTACTTACGAGAGTATACGAGATTACGGAGACAGTCGAGTAATCTCTAGACCAGGGAGCCGGCAACATTACTGCTACCATATTAACAACTTGTATACTTCCCATTTTCCGCAATCCATTTTTGTTTGTTCCAAACTTACTGTTTGTTTGGCAATGAATCATTGAATACTAGAGACCGAGTTTAGGAATAATGAAAGATTCCATAAAGTACGATGAGTGATCAACATGTTTTGACAAGGGAAAAACGATGTCAAGAAGTACTGACATGTTACATCAAATCTGTTCTGTGGTATGGTAGTTTAGTTTGGAATGTGAATACACAAATTAGGAAGAGCTTTGAAGCATATGAGATGTTGTTTCTGACTGAGACGAATGTTGGGAATGCTTTGGACTACCAGCGTAACTAACAACAATTGCCCGGAAGAGGCTAATGAAAGTAGAACATTGCACGTAACTATAAGAAAGATAGGGGCAGTATTCTATAGTCATATAATTTATTTTCTTTTTGGTTTTGATTTTACACTCGCTCGCTTTGAACTCAAGCTTACTCAGTACACACTACTTCTAGCAGCACTAGACTGACTTCTGCGTGTGGACAAGTTTCCCTATTACCAGTATCTCTCTTCATCAGACGAACCCTCTCCGACTTCAGAGGTACTTGTAATTTACGTCCCCAAGTCATGGACAAGATGTCAGCATTTTAGTCCAACTGTCCAGTGCAGGGGTTGAACCCCTTACCGTCGGCATCAGCACACCGGATGTTTAAGGACACGCGTTCTTATCAATTCGGCCATGCTGACCTCCTGGTCTTATAATGAAAAGAGAGGTATTAGAAAACATCGTGACAACTGGCGTGATCAGCGGTAGAAGAGGCAAAAGCAGACGGAGAGAGATGATGCTGGATGGTCTAAGACTGTGGGTTGGAGGAATATCATTAACAGAACTGATCTAGAACAGCAAGGACCGAGATCTATGGAGCGACATGAACACCTTCGCCATTTGTCAAGGAACGTGATGATGATGAGTTCAAAGAAGGAAGCTCAAAAACGGCATAAGAAGGTTACAGTGAACATTTCTGTGCTTATGTCACGAGAAGAGAAAAAGTGGACCATAGTGTCACAAATAGGGAGATTAATAGAAAGGTAAATAACGGTTTCCTGGGGAGAGTTTTGAGAGACAGCGGGAGCTAGAGAGAGAGAGAGAGAGAGAGAGAGAGAGAGAGAGAGAGAGAGAGAGAGAGAGAGAGAGAGAGAGAGAGAGAGAGAGAGAGAGAGAAATGGTATTGGACAGGCAAGGGATAAAGGTTAAAGTACCTTAGTGTAACAACCAGTGAGATTAATAGAGAAGGGGATAATCGCTGCCGGGTGGGTTGTGGGAAGGGAATGAGATACATTGGGAGAGAGGGAGAGAGAGAGAGAGGGAGAGGGAGAGAGAGAGAGACGATATTGGACTAGCGAGAGAGAAGAAGAGAAAGGTTAAAGTACCATAGTTTACTAAATAGTGAGATTAATAGAAAATGAGATAACGGTTGTCGCAACCGCGCACCCCCCCCCCCCCCCCCCATTTTTTTCCTAACAGGAAAGGGGGGGGGGTGAGAAACAAAGGGAGAGAGAGGAGAGAGACAGGGAAAGCGAAACTATATTGGACTAGCGATACTAAACAAACACGCTCTAGACTGAAGCAATGAAAATCAACAATGATAATGAACATACCACAAGGATCACTAAACTTACAATAAAAGTTAGTTAGTCGAGGTTCCAACTTCACGGCAACGGGTCGTCCCCATTATGCTCCGTTCCTGTGCCAGTGAATATCATACAAAATGTTCCCCACTGTCCAGTGTGAAAAGTGGAACAGACAGGAGTCTCGGCAAGCCAACAGCCCGCACAGTAAATTAAGTCTCAACGTTCAAATGTCTAGTCAACATTTGTACGCGGGACATAAGATTCAATAGAGAAATAAAGACAAGGGGCAAAGAGGCAAATAATGACTTATCAGCTGTCCACTTTGCTCAAATATTCGAAGATTGGAAAAGGCTCAAGTGACAAATGATGTACAGTATTTTCTTCCAGCACTTTGCTATCAGTTGGCACCTGTCGTTTAGGGGTTGGGAACAGAGGTTCACAATCTCAACATACCGGGTTCGAAGTAAGCACCAGACGATTTTAGAGGTGACCGCTTTGCGTAAAATTTTATAGTGGCATTATTATCGACCGTACAGTAAGCAATGGAACACTATTAAATGTAAAATTGTCTAGAAAATCACAAATAGCCAAAATATGTTAGGGTTGAATGCCATCTCCTGTAGAGGACATACAGAGATTACTGCTACTTTTTAACTTTGTCGTTGTTTTATCAAGGTGAGTATTACACAGCAAATCAATTTGAGAACCAGATGTTGCTATCTCAATGGTTTGATACGAATTTTGTCCGTATTCCATAGTTGTAGGTTCATGTGTATGATAGACAATGGCCAATGAAGACACTTTTTTTTTTGGAGTGTGTAGTTGATCATGCGTCGAATTACACTTGTTCCTGCAACGAGGCGCCGTCGTCATTGGAGGTGACAGGTTCGACCCCGGTCGGTAACTATAGCTTTCAAATTGTATGTTGTCTAGTGCGTCCTCTAATTTCTTCTACTTCCTTCTTCTACTTCTAGTGAGCGCCAAACCATACATACTATGTGTGTTAATTTGTGAACTGTCTTAGTGGCCTCAAAGTGGTTCTCAAATTGATTTGCTAGTGTAATACGTGTACTAAAATTGAACCGACCAATCATTTCTCTTCTCTAAATGTTTGTGAATATACTAGACACAGAATTACAGTCCGATGTGTTTGTGTGTTTGTTATTTGACCTATGCTGATAAAATATAAAATTATGAGACCTAAGGTGCTATTTCAATGGTTTTATACGACTTCTGTCCGTATTCCATAGTTGTAGGTTCAACTGTATGACAGACATGGTCAATGAGGACACTTTTTTTTTGGTAGTGTCTAGTTGATCATGCGTAGAAGTACACTTGTTCCTGTAGTGAGGCGCCGTCGTCATTTGGAGGCGACAGTTTCGATCCCGGTTGGTAACTATAGCTTTCAAATTTTATGTTGTCTAGTGTGTCCTCTAATTTCTTCTACTTCCTTTTTTCTCCTTCTATGAGTGCCAAACAATAACAAGGTGAGGAAGAGGTCTTGAAAGCTACATTGATCTATGCCTGATGTACGGAAGCTAATTATGGACAATTAGCAGATAAGTTAGGGATGATTTGGAGGCTGCTGAGGTGTGGTATTTCAGAAGAATGATGTGAATAGCGTGGGTGGGTAGAAAGAACAATGAAGATATCTTGAAAAATGAAGATATCTTGAAAGAAGTTAACTCACAAAACAGAACTGGTTACTTGCATTAGAAGAGGGCAGTCCACATTCTTTAGCCATGTCACGAGAAGGGGAAGTTTGATGGGGAGGAGAAGCAGGGAGAAACCAAGAAAGAAGTTGCAGGACATTCTGACGTGGCATGAAGGAACATCAGTGTCAGAAATGATTAGCAGGACGCGGGGCAGAAGGCTGTAAACAGCCATGATCACCAACGTTACATGGCATGGACTGTAAGAAGATCAATGGTGCTTGTCAACATCCCTTGTCAACATCCCACCAGAGAAAGCTAGTCGACCTGTGAGATGACATGCTTGAGAAAGCCTGCTGCGGGTCTCCAGAAGATGTAGGTTATGGAACCGACTTCTTATTCTACTTCTTATAGGATTATTGTACGTGATTTTTGAGCAGGTTATAATGATACAAACTGGGAAACTTAATGACAATTGGCAATGTTGATAAGGAAACAGTAAGGAGAAATAAAACAGATGAACATCTGAATGGTCATGTCATATAGTTTAATCGGGACACGAAGACAAACTTTATCCAAGACTTTGGTGATAGTGTGAGATGGCTAATCATGACAGCCCATGTATATCGGCAGGGCACATGCTAATGGGTGACCAAAGATAAAAAGACCAATACTAGTATGGATACAGTCATAAAATTCCACCGCTTGTGCAAGCACGACAGGAGGCTTGCGATCTTCAGAAGTGGTCTCTTTTCCCCAATATACTTCGAGCCCTTTACCTTCCTGACACTATCTGAGGGAAGGGTCATGACTCCGAATGGTCTTTCTCTTGCTGCCCGTCCGTGCCCTGTTTCGAGACGCTCCATTCGTTTATCCACGTGTCCCACACATGCGCATTATGTCTGTTTCCAAGTCACCCCAACCTCGGGGAGGAGAATATTGTGCACGAGGTGCTTCGTGTCACCTTGCATGATTCAAAAACTGACGTCCTAACTCTCATGACTTTCATAATCATTGGTCCATATTTGTTACATTCCTTGGATAGTTCATTACTTGTGTGACTATTGGTTTAGGGGTATATACGACGTTGTGATACGAACCTCAGAGTACTGATATTGTTTTTGTTATTGTTCATGGAGCAAGAAGGACACGAAGTCGTGATGAAAATGTGAGTCCGGAAAGTATGATATTTGAAGTTAGCACACTGAAACGAGATCATTAAACGATCAACAGTTGGGGAGAGAACTTCTTAATGCCAAAGTCCCATCATCTGAGTGTACATGGTGACTTCAGTCATATGGAGACCGTGTTTTAGAATGTTGAAGTATACGTTAGTAACTATAAAGTGTGTTTTAAAATGTGGTTTAATTAAATTGCATGTGATGGCAGAAAAGGACAACCAGTGCAAATGAATAGAATAAAAAAGCAAATCGAATCAGCGCTATGTGATTTTTCCTGTGACTTATAATGTGTTAAGACGCTTACAAGGAGGGCACGATATATAATAATTAACACCAGGACATGAGCTTTCCTGGTAGAAACCCTGGCACAACAAGCATGACCCCGCCCCATGTCGAGTTGCGCTAGCGAAGTTGATAGCGAACTGCGCTGGTAATGTCATGGCCTTCTCTTCCTCCTTTGCTCTAGGCCTGCACGATGTGATGGTGTAATCACATCACAGACCCATTGCAGGAAACTGCCACGAGAAATTGTTAAAAACAAACATAACCTTTCGAATGGAAAACGAAAGCAACACTTTTCTTTATCATTATCATCATCATTATCATTATTATTATTATGGGGAGACTCTGTGGCGAAGTGGTCAAGCCGTTTGACCGAAGGTTGTGGGTTCGATTCCGGGCCGCGTCCTTCGGTTTACGAGTTAAATGTTTCGGAGACTCCTGTGGGTCGTCGCTAAAAGCTACGGAGTTTGTGCTTTGTGCGACGCTTTCCGTGCTGCGGAAAGAGACCGAGCCATATGGGATAAAACCCGGTGCAATGAAGTCGACCCTGTCGACTTTTAAGCGACTTTTAAAAAAACAATTATCATCATCATCATCATCATCATCATCATCATCATCATCATCATAATCATCATCATCATTCACCTTATTTGTCATTTATATAAATGATCTTCCCTTATATCTGTCGTCGTCCTGCGATCTATTTGCAGATGACTGCACAGTATATACAAACGCTATTGATTGTAATGTGCTAGAATTATCCCTACAACAGGAAATAAATAGTGTAGTTAACTGGAGTCATGCAAACCGCATGCGAATTAACATTTCTAAAACAAAATCTATGTTAATAGGAACCTGGCAAAGACTTCACACGCTAATCTCGCAGGGAAATCTACAGCTGCATATTGTTAGCATGCCTATAGAAAGTGTAACCGAGCACAAGAATGGGTCTTATCATAGATCAAAATCTAACCTTTAGCTCACATGTTCATGCTCTCGTTAAACAAATAGCCAAAAATGTATACCAACTTGCCAAAATTAAAAATTTCCTTGACGAAAACACAAGAAAGATATTCTATACTTCCCATAAACAAACACATATTGATTATTGCTCCACAATCTGGGATGGATGCTCCAAATCAATAACAAAACGCCTATATACACTCCAGAACAGGGCAGTGCGTTTAATTAATGGTGAAAAGCTTACTGACAATTCCAACCTACATAAGCGACTTCGGTTACTGACACTCCACAAACGACTACTTTTTAATAAGGCCAAACTAATTTCTATTAATAATCCTATTTCAAAATGCTCCAAGCTACCTTTGGCCATTGTTTAAATATAACGCAAGACGTAGCGAACGACTAAATATACTTCATGTCCCTAAACCTAGGGTAGACTTATATAACACAAGCTTAGCATACTCTGCCGCTCAGTTGTGGAACAATCTTCCAGAAGAAATCAAAGACACCACCAATCATTATACATACATTTCTCAACCTGTTTGAACACTACCTGAGTACAGACTACATACCCCCATAAACAAAAACAAAAAAAAGACAATAATAACGGTAAATTATCTCAAACGACAACTAGTCAAAAAACATTCCCATATGTATAGCCGTTACACCTTCCTCAGGTATTTATAACGCCCATGTTAAACATCGCATCAGTGAGTCATTTGTTATTGATTATTTTTCATGCGTTATAAATCTATTGTTCTTTTGTTGTCAAAAATTTGCTTCACAAGTGATGTTGAATGAAAGAATGTATGAGAGGAAATTGAGAAGGGCAGAATGTCAGACGGGCCTGCGTGCCCAATTCTTAACCCTTTGAAAATAAAGATATTCGTTCGTTCGTTCGTTCGTTATCATCATAATTATCATCATCATTTTCATCATCATTATTTTTATCACCATTATCATCAATATTATCATCATTACCGTCATCATTATCATCATTAATTTCATCATCATTATCACCATTATTTTCATCATCATTATCAGCATTATCGTCATCATTATCATCATTAATTTCATCATCATTATCATCATTATTATCATCATCATTTCGTCATCATTATCATCATCATTTCATCATTAGTATTAACATCATGTGTGAACTTTGCAGAACTTCGTTTTCTTCAAAATCCGCTGCAACAATCCTTGATCCTTCAGCATTTTCCCTGCCTCAAGCATTCTAATGGCCAGGGTGTAGTTAATTTCCTGTTTAAAACGTCGCAATGTTCGATCCCTACCTTCTTCTTCCAGAAACCATGCCCTTAATTATTGTTCATTCAAAAGACGTGTGTGCTTTTACATTAAGTCACACAATTAATGAATTCATAAAATATTAAAATCTACACTAACATAGTCAAGAGAGCAGCTGAAAGAAGAATGTTACAGTGCACAGTAAAGATGCATTATAGAAAATGATACATACGCACTGCAGACTACCTACAAGGCGGTGATGGCGCTGGAATTTGCTGATTACAGAATTAAAGGCGGAGGATGGGAAATGTGTGAACCCAACAAACAAGCAATTAAAATGATTATGTTATCGTAAAGATTCATTGTCGCTTTTTTTTTGGCACATTATCAAACAACTGATAGAGAACCGAAGAGCGTGCCAGAATCTATTCAGGTAATATGTTTCATTGTGCTCAAAAATATAAATTGGCTTCAAGATGAAGTTGCGTCAGAGAAAATAGTTGAGCGTTTTCGTTTTAGTCAGTATACTTTAACAGCGCTGTTTGTGACATGTGCCTTCACAGATTAGAAACACCTCTTAGATGCAAAGAACGACATTTAAATGAGTCATCGAAAGTAATCAAACGAAGAATGAACGAAAAATACATTACGTGCTTGGTAGTTTCCAGAAAGTACGAAGTTCGTCAAGTTTTGTATATAGTTTAAAGTTAGTCCTTCACTGACGTCACAATCGACCCCCTGATTTGTATCTGTTTTTGATTTCCTAGGTAGTTTTAAAGTCAGCAGTTTGCCACTGCTTTCTAAAAGGCCGACGCTCATACTATTGTGAAACTCAACGCAAAGCGACCTGCTTTCAAACTTCCAGGGGCTGAATATGAACATGTTATATTGGGATTATGAAACTGCGATCACAGAGAAGATAGATGCAGGGTGTGGCTGGTGGTCTCCAGATGGGTGTATCGGATGCGGGTCATCTTAAGTACCGTATTTTACGGAGTATAAGACGCACTTTTTCTTCAAAATATTGCTTCCAAAATTCAGGTGCGTCTTATCCTCGAAATAAATTAAATGTTATTTTTTAAATTAATTTCTTAAAAATTAAGGTGCGTCTTATAGTCCGTAGCGTCTTATAGTCCGTAAAATACGGTATGACCGAGAAGTTTTACGGAAGGTTATTATAGAAGCGAGGTACTGCAAGGGACATGCTACAAAATGAATGAATGAATGAATGAATGAATGAATGAATGAATTATCACTATCCAGACGCCGGCAGAACAAAGTAAAATAAAAACAAAAAGAATATCAAACAGAGGACATGGTAGCGTAGTGGCTAGACGCTCGTATGCTAGCCCGAATACCATAGTTTCAATCCACATCGGGGAGCATTCGAGTACTGGTCTGGACTCCAAGGTCGACTCAGCCTAACATGGATACCAGCAACTGTTTTTGGGAAGTAAAAGCAGCTAGCGTGATACAGAGCACATCACACACTGAGTTGCCATTGTTCTATGAAAATATGGGCCTAGCTGATTAGCGTATATAAAGGTCCTGTATTTTATTGTTTTGTTTTTTTTAAACACGGAATGCACAGAAGTTTCAAGAAAGCTCAAGGCTGATTAAGCTTTATAAAGCAAAAAGCAAAGAGGGTAATCACCTTCAGTACTCAGGCTACATTGTAAATCACCTTCAGTACCCAGGCTACATCGTGAATCACCTTCAGTACCCACGCGACATCGTGACATCTGACGGAAGATGCCACACGGAGAACGAAAAGAATTATCACAAACAAAGATTCCTTGCAGGAATGATCACATTCATGAAAAGCAGAAATATCACAAGTACAAGCATTCACTTAGTGAAAAGGTGTGTGTTGCCTGTTCTTCTTTGTAGATGCTAATGACGGGAAATTAGTGAGAGATTGTGTGGAAACTAGAGGCTGTAGAGATGGCTTTTGAGAAGAATGTTGAGAAAAAAAAGGAAAGAACGAACGAACAAACTTTATTTTCAAAGGGTCACAAATTGGGCACTAAGGCCCGTCTTACATTTGGCCCTTCCAATCACTCATCTTTCCTTCATCAACTGTGCATGTTACATTCACATAGGAAAAAAACACATTGTCAAATGGATTTTGTAAACATAAACAATGTATTTTACCACGTTATGAGACAGGCAGACATGCGTACACTCATTTATAAACACACACACATACATACATGCATACATACTTGTACATACATATACACATACACACATACACGCATACACACTCATACACTCAAATGTAAACATACGCACTCATACACATACATATAAACACACACACACACACACACACACACACACATTGACACACACACACACATGCTCACACACACCCATCCACCCACACAACACTCACACATATAGACATATACACGCTGCCTCACATAATTAATAAAACTAATATGAACAAACTCCCACACTTTCAACACAATTACACTGACGAATATCGTGAAGATCCTCACAAAGATGGGGGTGGGGTGGGGGAAAAAACTTGGAAAACATGAAAAAAAAATGATGAAAACTAAAAAAAAAAAAAACAATTATACATATACATTGGGTAATGTAAAAAATAGTGATGCAATTCAATAAGGTATTTAATAAACTTGACATAATCATGATGCATTAAGAGAAGGAGAAAGAATATATAATACAATAAGAGAAAGAAAGCGAAGAAAACAAGCCCTAAGGTAACGAGATCTACAAGTATAGCAAGATTACTTATAGAAATCAGTAAAGGTAGACATCAAAGACAACTACTGGTCAGATCATCAAAGGCAGACAGCGTAAATGACAGCAAATGCAGTCAGTGTTTAGGTCAGCAAAAATACCCAGTTTTTATGACAATAAAGGTGGACATCATCTAGGACAGCAAAGACAGCAAGTGTTTAGAACATTAAAGGTGGACAGTTATGAGGACAGCAAAGGCATATTTTGGTCAGGACGGTAAAGGCAGACAGCGTTTAGAACAGTAGATTTAGCCAGTATGTTATACAGCAGAGATGGATAGCATTTAGAACATCAAAGGTAGCTAATTGTTAGTACAACAAAGGTGACAACGTTTAAGACAGCAACGACTGACAGTATTTAGAAAGCAAAGGTGGACAGCGTTTAGGACAGCAAAGAAAGCCAGTATGTATGTCATCACGGGCAGATAGCGTATAGTATTTAGGATGCGGTAATCAGACAGCGAATAGAACATCAAAAGCAGCCAGAATGTAGAACAGCAATAGTAAACAATTTAGGACAGCAAATATGGACATATTTAGCACAGCGAAATATTAAAGGCAGTTTCATGGCAGATACCGACCATGCGTATGAAGTGTTAGTCTTTCGTATTCTACGCCACAGCATTATAATGAGAGGTAGCGAGTGCCCTTCGCCCCTACCTCTCCATCTAAAAATTGTACGGCTCCCATTTTATGAAGGAAATCAATTTAGAAACCATTTGAGGCCACTAAGACAGTCCTTACATAAACACACACAGTATTGTTTGGGGCTCATAGAAGGAGAAGAAGGAAGTAGAGATTAGAGGACGCATTAGAAAACATAAAATTTTAAAGCTATAGTTTCGAACCGGGATTTGAACCTGTCTCCTCCAAATGACGACGGCGACTCGCTGCTGGACCCTACTTTCTTCTTCTCCTTCTATGAGAGCCAAACAATACTATGTATGTTTATTTATGGACCCATTTCATGAAGCTTGATCGACCCCATAGCCTCAAGGATCTAAAACAAATAAGCACGCCAATTCTGAGATTAGCACCCCAAAAAATTGTCCTGGCAGTCAAGTGCCCAAACTACAATGCCACTACAGTCCCTTGCATCTGATTATTTCCTAATGTAAAGAAACTGCTTTAGTCGCCCTCGAGTACTTGAAAAACATCATTGCGTCACGCAGATGCATGTAGTTTTGTGTTGAGTACTTGGCAAAGAAACTAACTCATGCCACATTCGTCTCATCTCATCATGTTCCTCTTGTACCTTGCGGTGTCGAGGTGAAGTATAAACTTCGTGAGAGTGCCCGCTTATGGGCTTCATATATCGATATTCCCATGGACTCTGCTATTCCCTCCGTCCAACGTTTACGTGGTCGGCCTCTTCCTCTGTTTCCATCTGGTCTGTACATCATTGCTTGTTGTGGTATGCTGTTGACTGGTAACCTACTTGCATGGCCAAACCATTTGAATTGCTGCTTTCTAATAAAATCTAGTGCTGCTTTAACCCCCACTTTAATCCTGATTTCTTCATTTCTGATCTTATCTCTTCTTGATACGTTGAGTATTCTTCTCAGGAACCTCATTTCTGTTGTTGTGATTTTTCTTTTCTCTTTTTCTGTCATTGTCCAGGTTTGGCATTGGTTGCATAGAGTTGGTAGGAAGATTGTGTTGTAAAGTGCTTTCTTAGTAGTTACTGATACATGATTCTTCTATAGTATTGGTGCCATTTGTCCAATGAGTTGATTTGCCTTATTGCACCTATTTTCGATCTCGTCTTCTGATCTGCTATTTGATGATATTACACTTCCCAGGTACTTGAAACTCTTCACTTGTTTCAAGGAATGTTCGTTTAGGTGAATTGTTGTTCGTGCTTTGAAATATTCGCGGTTCAAGACAAGATCAAGGCATAATTTTTACATTTCGAACATTACATAACAGCTTGACATATAAGCTATATCGCAAATAAATATAATCTGTATCACCAGTTTAAGATTCGTCAGTTATTTGTATATTGCGAACATTTAAAAAAAGCAGATTGAAATATATATATATATATATATATATATATATATATATATATATATATATATATATATATATATATATATATATATATATATATATATATATATATATAAGCTGCAGCGGCCCCTATAGGTAGCAGCCATATTCAAGTAGTCATGGTTTCAAAGCCCTATCGGAGCGAGGTTTTTCCCCAGGCTGAGTTAAAGTAAAATAGATGCTATGACATTTTAGACAGACGATAGTTTGGTACATTGTGCTTCAAAAAGGCTTAATAACGACCCATGGCCGTGGCGAATGTGGCTGATAAGGCCAATTCGTGCTCCAAATGTTTGTCCACAGTGGATGCATGTGAAAACATGGTCATTTCCACCATCATGCACCATCTTACGTCTTGTGTATGCTTTATCTGCAATCATTTTCTCCTTTGTCTTTATTCCATTTCTGATAGTTGCCCTCCATGCAACACGTTCGGCGGCGACTTGCTCACAGTGTGCATTATCAATGCCTAACCGATATATATATATATATACACTGTCTACTGTGTACATTGGTGGTTTTTGTTTTCAATCTTTTTTTTTCTGCGAGTGATACCTAAATTCTTTACGTTATTTTGTTTTATCATCATACTGACTGGAGTGAGGATCATACTTTTTTTTTTTTTTTTAACATCTGGCTATAGTTGTACTCGCAAGGAAAACAATCAGAAAGTCACACACACGATAATCATATCAGACTCCATAAACATAAAACAAAAATATTGCAACGGGCAGTTTCCGCTCCCAGTGGATAGACAGCATTAGAAATCGCTTCAGATCTCTCGCCTGGAGATACGCTGGACATGACAAATTAAAAGGTAATGCAAAAGCCATAATAACGCATCGACACAAAATGGAAGAAGCATGGACAAGGTTGATATACGCAGTACGGACTCGGCCGACGGAAACTGACGGGACTTCGACGCTAGCCCGCCACTGCAGGAAATGCGAGTGAAGTCTGGTCAATCAAATCAATGCTTGAGATCAAGAGAGGTGATGTTATAACCAACTCCTCGTGGGAACAGGCAGCAGACATTCTTTAAGATGTCTGCTGCATCGACGGACTGAACATGCTTGGGGATGACAAATGTGCATTAACGCCATTCAACATATTGTAACTTTACATCTCGCTCTCTCCAAACAGATATGTCAGTGTGTCTGCTGATATATTTTAAAGCTATGAAGAACAGTTGTCAAGATATTATCTTGGTGTCTTCGTCTAACTCTCTTTCCATAAATCGTTTCACTTCTCACAACATGGTCAAGTTTTTCTATACTTATAATGTGGCCATAAAAATGATGACTGTCACTTTCTGATGGTTGTGTTAGTTAGTTTGTGTCTTATCTCTTTCAATCTTGTAAATGTCTTTAAATACTTGACTCTAGTGATTCTTGTGAAATATGACAACCACCTACCAGTCTTTTCCACGCTCTCGGCGTCTTGTAAGCGCCTTGTAAACGTCTTGTAAGCGTCTTGTAAGCGCCTTGTAAGCATCTTTAATTGCCTCACACTAGTGATTCTTGTAAAATATGATAACCACTCACCAGTCTTTCCCACGCTCTCAGCACCAAGAACGATAATCCTGTACTCTTCATCATACACAGAGCAGTCGCTCTCAGAACGGAGCCTCTCTCTGCTCCTGTCGTTGCCTCGCCACATTGTTCCCCGCCGATCTGAAACCTGGTGAAATGCGAAATGGACATGGTGACCGTCATAGGGTGATATGGTTTGTAAGACGTAGACTCAAACATATAGATTTAACATGTTGATTAAGAATCCCCAACAAAAGACTGCGAGTTTTAACTCTTCAAACCAATTCATTAACATGTAGGTCGCTTGAGACCTCAACACAGCCTGCACCTATCGGAGAACGGATGGTGTAGAGACTTGTCTCCTGATCCAATACCAAAGTGCCATCTCTACAAGGAATGTATTGCACATGTTTCTTTCGCCTCTCAAAACCCAGAAATTAGCGGTGTATGCAACACCAGTAATGGAACTTTTTCTTCAGAGCCATACAGCATAACTGGTCTGATCAGTGTTTTGTATATTGTGATCTTGGTGTAACGAGACAGCGCATTTGATTTTAGCAGATGTTGTAGTGCATATTATATCTTATTTCCAGAGTTGATCCTAGCTTGTATTTCTTCCCTTATTATGTTGGAGCAGTTGAAGATTGTGCCGACATCTTGGCCTAGAGGTTAGCGACTTTTCTCCGTAATCTGGTATACTCTCGTAAGTAACGTGACGACAGTGACAATCAGCAGTGGTTCGAATCGCGTTGGTAACTTACGGGGTATGTGAGCCGGCCGCTAAGAAAGCAATGGCAAACTACTGAGCGTAATCTTGCCAAGAAATCAACATACAGCTGAAATATGCTGGTGTTGACAGCGATGCCGTAAAGGATATTTTTTAAAAAAAAAGTTTGCCATTGCTTTCTGAACGACCGCCGCTCATACTATTGCTAAAAATCAACCAAGGAGGTTGCTTCCAAATCGTTTGAAGCTGATTCCAAACCCCCAATGCGGGCTTATGAAACGCATTTGCTACCCTTTAGCCACAGACGCCGGTGGAAACTGCCATTCTTGTTTGAAAGTGGTCACTTGGCAATGTGGTCTTTGACTCACTGAAGAAAAACGTGTCAATTAAGTAGCGTATAGAAAGAGCTTAGTAAATCTAATAATGATGGTAAAGTCAAATATTTCCCAGTAGTTGTAGGCATTGTTTTCCCCAAATGGCATCGAACTAGGCTCATAATAAGGGAACAGATAAAGGGCCTAGTTTGCATATAATACTGTGTCATATTGAGTACTTGGTGTTGGGCTTATATTCCTAGATCAAATCGTAGCCAACATCGGTAGTTCGTCTTAACACTTAGAAAATATTAGCGTATTCATCGTAAAGAGGTCAGCGTGGTTGAGGGGTTTTTAGCGCTCGCTATTCAACTTCATGTGCTCTGACGACGGGATAATGGGTTCAGTCTACACACACACACACACACACACACACACACACACACACACACACACACACAACGGGCAGTTGACGTCTCCCTCAGAAAGCAATGACAAACTACTGAACGTACAGTTGCCTATACAATCAGCCTGTGGTTGATCGCAACGTCCTGCAAATGTCATTCAACAGTTTAAACGAGAAGTTGATAGGGAACTGCTCAGAAAATGTCTTGGAGGAATTGCTCTGCAATTATGGAGGCCTCATTGGATGGCGGATAATGCACATGGACTGCCCCTGCCTTCCCCTGAGGGCTGACCGTGAAGCCTTCGACAGTTCTAGCTTGACCAGCTGGGATGTGGACGGCACCACAACAGTGAGAAAACCCGGGAAGGCTAACCCGACTAAAAAAGCCCGCTAAACTTGGATGTGTTGGCCTAAGGTGTTGGCCCAAGGGTGCATAACGAAAGACACCGCAATTACGTTTGAAAAAGAAAAAAAAACTACTCCGGATGAACGTAGAAGAAGAAGAATCCAGAATAACTATATCCCAAAGTGAGTGCACTAACAACTAAGCTGCGACGCCTGTCTCAGAAATTAGTTTCACACATTCAATTGGAGAAGTCAAGCCCACACACTTCATACTGATCACATTAATCCTTGTATGTTGTTCGGCCACCGAAGATATGAGCCTAGCAAGATACCTCAAGTGGCCGGGGTAGCGCAGTGACACTTGCCTGCTGGCCGGTCGTTATGTTTTCCAATCCGCATCTAGGTGGATGTTTTAAGAGCACCTAGATAGACCCAAGACCAAGGTATTTAAGACGCTCGAGCTTAAACTTACTGTGCGTTGCAGGCGATTTATGGATTCAGTCCTAGTATTGGTAAGTTGGACTTAAAATGTGGAATTCTTGTTACGGAAGCAATGGCAAACTAATGAACATGAACCTTATCTAGAACATCAGCCTTGAGTTGATCACTCACCCTGCTAGGAACATGCACCATTTATTTTGTTACACGACTTTCTCCGTAATCCCGTATACTCTAGTGAGTATCGTGACGTGCGCGAGAATTCGGTAGCGGTTCTATCCGTGTCGGTAACTTACGGGGCTTGTGAGCCGGTCGCTCAGAAAGCAATGGCAAACTACTGAGCGTAATCTTGCCAAGAAATCAACAATAAGATGAAAGATGCTGATGTTGACAACGATGCCCTGTAAAGGATATGCGAACAAAAAAGCCTCAGTCTAACATTGATAACAGGAAACGTCATGGGAAGTAAAAGCGGCCGGCGCGATTTTGACGACAGAGACCAATTGGCCTATAAACTATGGGGTTAGCACCATATACCATAACGACCCAAGGCATGTAAATAGGTTTTTAACTTTACTTACTATATCCCAAAACGCTTTACTGGCATATTAACACACTTTACAGCATATCTTTACCTGTTCGCTCCCTGGTGAAATATCAAGTCGAATGTTATTTACGCAAATCTCCGATAACCCACTCCACAGGCTAACGTCTTTGGCAGAGGCTAGGACTAAAAATACCCGTCACAGATCTCACATTGTTTGCCTCGGCACTTAATCTCACAGGTAGCACTACAACTTACCTGTAAAATTTCCCAGATCGCTTTTATCATCTGGAAATTTATGTGTAGCGGTAGTATCTGTTGCCTGGTTTCGCGTTGGCGTCTTGTCTAGAACTTCTCTCACGTCTGCTGGTCGAGTCTGTTGTTGTCATATTTGTGTTTCATCACGGTAAATGCTAGCGCTAAAAGTCCACTGCGGTATAGTGGATCAGATACCTTTTCGTGTCACAGAGAGTACATTGTTGGGTAGAAGGTATGATATGCATTGTCAAGAGGGAAATTCATTAAGTAACAGACATTTTATTATAAAGTGTATGGGAAAGTATGGACAGCGGAAAATCGTATTTTCACGACACAAAATGGCTCTTAAGCAATACTCGACGAAGGGGTACGTGAGGATCGAGCTGTTTGCTTATGTGCAAAAGCTAATACAATCCAGTTGCCCTATTATCGACATGCTCCTTGGTAGAACAACGAGGTGTTATTCTCTCTCTCTCTCTCTCTCTCTCTCTCTCTCTCTCTCTCTCTCTCTCTCTCTCTCTCTCTCTCTCTGTATGTGTGTGTGTGTGCATGTGTGGTCAGAGGGTGTGAAACCTTGTAAAATATGCATAAGAATGATGTTTCAGTAAGGAGACAGTTATGTGCATCAGAGGAGAGTGTATGGGTGACTATCAAGATTCCAAAATGGAAGACACAACGTCACTGATGAACCGCCTCAACTTCCATTCTCATGCCGGATGTCGAGTTTGAATATGCTCCACTCTGCTCTGCATTGGTCTTACGATTGAGACTAGCTGTACAGCCCAAACCCGATCTCTTACACGCACGTGTCCGTCGATATTTATATTATAACATTAACCGCAACGATATCCTCTGTCGGCTGCCTTCTTTCCAACTCTGCTCTCCCAGTGCACTATTTTCTATTTTCTCTAGTAATGGTTATATAGACTTGATGCTAATTTGCCCTGTCTGCTCTTGTGTAAATTCGTTTCTCCCACAAAACACATCTTCAACACTTACTTAAAAGTTAGTTACATATCATTTACATGACGTCGCAATCAACTCTAGTGTTTTTTTTTCTGTTTGTGATTTCTTACTTTAAGTAGATTGCCATTGCTTTCTGAACGACCGACACTCATACCATTGTTTGGAGACCAACGCAAAGCGGTCTGCTTTCAAATCGCCCGCAGATGTTTCCAACGCGGCATGCGGGTTAATGAATTGCAATTCGTAAAACCTTCGGTTACCACGGAGCCGGTTACCACTTACGTGATTGAGTTCTCTGCCATCGCCATCCATGACATTATTACAGCACGGATTCTTGCTCCCTTGCTGTCAATTATGCTCCTTTTTAGGTTACGCCTAGTACAACTAGTGATCCTGAAATAAGCCTTAGCCAGGGTCAACGCATATCTGTGCTTGATTGAGAGGAAGAAAGTATGTAATGCATTTTTGTTTTATTGGGATTGGGGTATTTCTAGTGCAGCCCAGCACTATTCGCATCTCTATATGTTGGACACGGTCTAATATTTTAAAATGAGTTGCCGATAGCGTGAGTACACCCAGCCAGTACACAGTTAGGTACAGAATCAAGTGATGGTAAAAATAGAATGTAATCTCTGTTCCATGTGAGCAGATGCTTTGCTTCTCCTTTTGACTTGTTCTATAGCTGCTAACGTGGTATTTGTATGCCAGTTCGGACAGTTAGAACACCGCTTTGCTGATCCGACAGCTTCTGCATCTTGTCTTGTCCCAGACTTATTGGTGCTATCTTTCCTATGAAGTAAACTAGGCCGGCCGATAGAGTGACCATGTTGCATGAGCAACGCATGGTCTCTAAATTCATCCCAGGTTTTGTGCTATAGAGAAGTATTACTCCATTTTACAAACGATAGTCTATCAAGACCTCAAGGTGCCAATCAGGCTGCGTATGACAGGCTGCAGTAAATGGTTATCCACCGATACTTCAACCAGCTAATCAACCAACCAACAAACCAACGAGTCAACCAACCAACCAACAAACTAAACAGTCAACTAACTAATCATCTAACCAACCGACCAGTGTTCTCATATCCGAACAGATATGCTCAACACCTTATACTCAATATGGCCTATTGTTTAAAAAAATTTACTGTTGCGATTTAGTTTAGTTTCTAGCAGTTCTTATTTGGAGATCTTTGTTCTTTCATTTACAGTTTGATCGAAGACTGTATAGTCCTATTTCACCCATGTTTAAACAAATCTATCTTCTGGTGTCTTGTTTCCTATATAATATACATAACAACTGGAATGATAAATGGAAGAAGAGACTTGGGCTGTCAGATCGACCCAGCCAACAACTGGTACTAAGAATGACTTAGAAGAAAACAATAGTACAAGAACTCCCCACGTTTAGACAACAATCACCTGTGTCAACGAAAGAAAGAGAAGATTTCTCAATAAGCCGCTCCTGGATGGCAGCGGTTGTAGATTTCTACAACCTGAACGATACCGACTGCATCACTGGCAGATACACATTTGTGTCTAGCTATGTCTGAAGCACCTTAAGCCTGGTAAAAGGGTCCTTTACTTAGTAACTTACGTGTACATATTTTGCTGAGAATCACCAGCCATCTGGTTAGAAAGAAAACATCACCAGAACAAATATGGGTTTGTAGATGGCAAGAGTATAACAAATGCTACGTATTTGCTGAGAACATTAACAGAACATTAAACTGAAATAAACAAATCTTTCATTCATTGGCTAGATTTGATAGTCGACATGATACAAATGGAAAGTCCTGATTCTTGAAAATAATATATTTTGGGTTAAACAAACTGCCATGCAAATTATTAATCAAACATATAAATAACAGCCAGTCAAGAGAGCTGTTAGACACGGATGTGTAATGTCTCCTGACATGTTTCGCCATATAAAAGAGGAATCGTCATCGGAGGACACCAAGTCAACAATAGAAGATATCCAAGTGATAAAGTATTGATTGAATACTGCGAAAAGGATCTGCAGCATTTAGTTGATGCTGTTATTGTATATAATTAGCAAATAGGATTATGATTGGATTGTAAGGATACATAAATTATGATCATCTCTAAGAATAAATAATATCACGATGCAACACCCAAGGAAATTAGAAAATTCTTAACCAGGTGGAATGGTACAACTGTCTTGGAATATGAATTGGAAACAAATAGGTATATTAAGCTCCTGCGAGTAGAAACGTACTAAACACAAACACGTTGCACATACCTTACAAGAAGATCCACCGTATACCGGAATACAGGTGAAAATCCACAATAAGAAGTAATCAATAAATATATAAAATGAATAATAAAATAAAATACACACTAAGCGTACAATACGACACACAGGACGGCCGACGTTTCGATTCTCAGAATCTTTGTCAAGGACAGGACAACACAGATAAATAAACAACGAAATAAAAAATAAAAAAAAGCACCACTACACTGTTTCCATGTGGGAGCAGAAAAAGGCGGCGTTGCCAGTTGCGAAGGCACTCTTTGCCTGCAGAGTTTAAGTATAGTAGGTTGCAAGATAGGATTTAGGTCGCCATAAATATGCGAACAGTCTGATATGAAAATATAGGGGTGTGGAGACAGGTCTGAATATATAGGGAGGGGGGGGGGGGGGAACAGCATAGTGATAGACAGTGTAGACAGTTAGAGAAGATGGCACAGTTATACAGTGGCGTCCACAACAGTATTGATACCTGCTGGATGGACGCATCCCAGAGAGTTGATTAATTGGCATTCAATTTTGATCCTGATGGAGCTGTTGGAGAAACAGGGTTTCAATGCAGTGACACATGCATCGTCGACTTCATTATGGTTGGAGGAATTAAAGTGGTTGGGGACAGGTTTGTCAGCGCCCTGAGTAATGTTTCTGAGGTGTCTTGGAATAGTTTTCACATCTGACAAAAGATACATTGAAAATGTCAGAAGAAGAAATGCTGAGTCCAAAATAGCCTTTTACGGAATGGAATACATAATACTCGACTTAATGGCGTGTATTACAAGTACCTCAGAAGTTGGCAACGGTTCGCCTGATGGCGAGGGTCACTGGTAATAGACAAAGCTAATCCGCACGCAAAAATCAGCACAGCGCACTAGAAATAGTGGCACGTGTAGAACTACGCTTAAATTCAAAGCGGGCGAATGTTTAAAAGAAGAAGGCACCAAATAAAATGCTGTCGGTTGCAGTGAGAAAACGAATGATCGAGTTATGTATGGAATAGTTACTGTAATATGTATGCAAAATATTGACTATATACAGAGCATCGGAGAAAAATCAAATGGCAGCGGAAATGTTCTTTGTAGGGACAAGAATATCAAAAACGGTCAGATAATCGTCCTTTAAGAATCACGCGAAAACGTCTGAGTGATTGAAGTTACTAGACATTGACAGTTACGAATTTTTGAGCATCTTAGGAAAAATAAACTTCAGAACACATTTGCAACTGGCAAACATAATGCACAATTGGAAAAGTTAGTAGCATATCCTTTACAGAAAGTTGCAGTCAACCCCAGCATTTTTTGGCAGTTAGTGATTTCTTGACAAATTTACCTTCAGTAGTTTGCCATCGCTTTTTCAAACTACCGGCACTGATATCTTTGTATTGGAAACCAACGCAAGGTTGCCTGCTTCCAAATCGCCCGTACTCGTGTTTCAAATGTATTATGCGGAGGGGCTAAAATTAGAAAGAGGAAGAGAAATAAATAAATATCTGGACGGTGTGGCCACATGGTTTAATCAGGATAAGATCACAGGTAAAAGGCAAGACTGGTGATCGTTTGAGATGGCAAACCATGACAGCCCACGCTTATCGGCTTAACACCTGATTATTAATGTCATATACACAATAATTTTTGGTCGACATTACCCGTCAGTCGTAGGGGAGAATATAAATTGTCGATCTCGAGACAATATTATCGAGTGAACTGCGTTGTGCATTTGTTTGTGTAGTAATTCTGTTAGAGCTTATCCTTCTGGCTCTAGCCGTATAGCTTGCCTTTCTTGGACTGTAGGCACAAACCGGTAGCTGACTGGGTTTGTTGCTCTTTGAGTGATTGAACCACTTTATAGTCTATCTATAAATGCTATGCATGTGCTAATTTTCTGTTCGGTTATCATAGATGTTTGACACAAGCAGACAAATGTTTGTAGAATTATAAATAGTTTATCGTGTACCGTTTGATTTCAGTGCTATTGTGTGGATGCAAACAAACTCTATCCCCACAAGACTGGATGCACTCATCAGAATTCATGTTGGAATCAAATTAAACTATAAAAAGATCCTTCTACGCGCCTGTAAACATAACGAACATATGGTGCGATCCCGGTATGTTGTAGATATATGGCCCCTAGACGGTAGATGTGGCCAGTATCTGGCCGGCCGGTGTTACTTCCAAAGAATTTTCCGGTTATCATTTTAGGCTGTGTCAACCTGGAAGCTAAAGTTAGTTGCGTAACGTTACAGGACCTCGCAGTCAACCTCAGAATTTGCTAGCTGTTTGTGATTTATTGGCAACCTTACTTTCAGTAATTTGCCCTTGCTTTCTGAACGACCGGCGCTTACACCATAGTATGAAATCCAACGCAGGCGGTCTGCTGCCAAATCGCCCGCAGCTGTGTTTTGAACGCGGTATGCGGCATTACAAATTGCGTCCTTAACCCCTTGGCTGCAGGTTCGGGGTTGACCTGCATGGCCGGGTTAATGTAAACAAGTCGGCCCAATAAACATTACAGCTAGGGCTACTTTTTTCATGTCTTATTTGCAAAATGTATCTACGGAATGTTGGAGGTTGCCTTTCTGAGAACAAACTACTAACTTTTCTCACTTTGTGAGAGCAACGCACTCTGGAGAAATGCCTTAACTTGCTAGAATCTAAGCCTGCATTCTGGCAGTCTCAAAGGCAATCACTTATCTATTGTGTTCAGGTGTCACTTTCCACAAGCAGTATATGACAACCTCACGTGCTTTGTCTCACAAAGCCACAACTGTTGCCAGAAAACTACTCACATTCGTTATTTAAAACAAAAACAACAAAAAACTTTCAAAACCAACCGTGCGTGTGTGTTGCAATGACGTCATACAAAAGCGTGAGTTATTTATATGTCGGCAATCCAGTTTCTAGGGCAAAGTGTTCGGGTATCGTTTTATTTTCAGAGTGCACTGTGGATAAATTACAGCTGTGTTTCTTTTTTCTTTAATAGGCGGTAGGCGCAGCCTGGTTGAAGACAGTATTAGTGCCAGCTCCACATGGCTTTCAAAAGTTGTTCTTAATTACTAATTCATCGTGGTAACGTAATGAAAGACAGAAATTAAACCTGGTTCGACCTCCTTGTGAGAATGAACCCAATGTCGTTACCGGCAAGAGCATACAACATGAAAATAGAAACATCAAGAGACAGGGGAAGACCATGAAAAAGATGGATCAACGGAGTCATCAGCACCTTAAAACCCCACAAATGGCATACCAAGCGACCGAGAAAGCCCTAGTTTGTAAACCAATCATCAAACAAGCCTGGGACTTTAACGGCATAGAGCAGTGAAGGACACGAGGCGTAGAAAGAAGAAAGAAAGAACGTAACGGCTAGACACTCTTCTGCCAGCCTAGAGGTCAAGGGGTCCATCTGCATTGTGTGGATTAGAATTTGTTGTTTAATGACCTGGTCTTCAATGTCGACCCAGCCTAAAATAGGTACCAAGAAATGTCATGGGACATAAAAGAGGCGGCGTGATACTGAAGACATCAACTATAATGAAGACATCGACGATACTGAAGACACCGATGATACTGAAGACATCGACGATACTGAAGACATCGACGATACTGAAGACATCAACTATACTGAAGACATCGACGATACTGAAGACATCGATGATACTGAAGACATCGACGATACTGAAGACATCGACGATACTGATGACATCAACGATACTGAAGACATCGACGATAATGAAGACATTAACGATACCGAAGACATCAACGATACTGAAGACATCAACGATAGTAAAGACATCAACGATACTGAAGGCTTCGACGATACTGAAGACATCGACAATACTGAAGACATCGACGATACTGAAGACATCGACGATACTGAAGTCATCGACGATAATGAAGACATCAACGATACTGAAGACACCAACGATACTGAATACATCGATGATAATGAAGACATCGACGATAATGAAGACATCGACGATACTGAAGACATCGACGATACTGAAGACATCGACGATAATGAAGACATCGACGATACTGAAGACATCGACGATAATGAAGACATCGACGATAATGAAGACATCGACGATACTGAAGACATCGACGATAATGAAGACATCGACGATACTGAAGACATCAACGAGTTCTGTTTGGTTTATACAAATATGGGTCTAGCACCATATGCCCAAGGCGACTTAAGATGTGTAGAAAGGTCCTATACTTAAATTACATGGTGAAGGGCAAGGTAACGAGAGGTCGAATCTGTTGGCTTCAAAAGCCACGATTGTCGGTACATTTGAATAACGAAGACCATACAATAGATTGCACGATTGCCTGGCATATTTCGCTGCATCTTGTCAGGTACACACTGCAGAAATCACACAACATAAAGTAAAATAACTAGATACATCCCTCAAGCTGAAATATACACATGTTCGAAGAGTAATTTCGATTGTTTACCACGGTAATTTTAAACTGACTAAAATGTCTTTCTGTTTGCACAAAACTGGCCTATGTAGATTAATCATTATGGCTTCTGCAAACTTTAACAAGCGACTATTTCTTGTGTTAAACAACACTCGAAATGCACTTTGAATTCTGCAGTATGTACCTGACGAGATGCAGCGAAATATGCCTTGCAATAAATAGTGAAATCTATAGTTTGTGTCTTGTTATTCAAATTCACTACGGGAAAACTATTGTTTTGATTGTTGACATTGACAAGGGGGATATTCTGAAGTATGTATGACTGCTAGCTGAACACACAATAACACATACATACGGATGCTTGAGTTTATATGTCAGTGTTTCTCCAGCAAGGGACGGCGGGCCAGTTAGTGTAGTTGTTAGAGAACCAGGGACGGCGGACGAGTTGGTGTAGTTGATAGAGAGCTACACTGGTAATGTCATGAGAGCGGTCGGGCGAAGGTTTCAACGTCCTCATTCGTCGTCCGCTAACAAAGAAAAAGACTGGTCATCTTTTTATCCGGACATTTAGACCTTCACAATGGGATTCGTCCTGCCACAGCCCGATCCATGGCGGGTTGCTGCTTCGGGACCTGTATTTGATTGCCAGGCAGCATCGACGTTTACGGGAATTAGTGGTGCAAGTTTACAACATGCATTTTACTAGAACAAACAGAACATAAGTAAGTGAGTGAGTAAGTGACTTAGCAAGAGAGAGAGTGAGTGAATGAGTGAGTGAATGAGTGAGTGAGTGAGTGAGTGAGTGAGTG
>JACEFZ010002355.1:112500-215000 GCA_014155875.1 Cepaea nemoralis
CTTCTTCTTCTTCTTCTTCTTCTTCTTCTTCTTCTTCTTCTTCTTCTTCTTCTTCTTCTTCTTCTTCTTCTTCTTCTTCTTCTTCTTCTTCTTCTTCTTCTTCTTCTTCTTCTTCTTCTTCTTCTTCTTCTTCTTCTTGTTCTTGTTCTTGTTCTTCTTGTTCTTCTTCTTCTTCTTCTTCTTCTTCTTCTTCTTCTTCTTCTTCTTCTTCTTCTTCTTCTTCTTCTTCTTCTTCTTCTTCTTCTTCTTCTTCTTCTTCTTCTTCTCCTGCTCCTGCTTCTGCTTCTGCTCCTCCTCCTCCTCCTCCTCCTCCTCCTCCTCCTCCTCCTCCTCCTCCTCCTCCTCCTCCTATCCTCCTCCTCCTCCTCCTCCTTCTTCTTCTTCTTCTTATTCTTCTTCTTCTTCTTCTTCTTCTGAACGACAAAATAACCGACTCTGAAATCTCTCATAAGGGGTTCAAAGTAATTCGAAGAGACGCAAATAAAAAATTAGAGACAGCTATTACTGTATACATTTCCAATTCTCTCAACTGTTCCCGCAGAAGTGATCTCGAGACAGAAGAGATAGAATGTGTTTGGTTAGAGGTGAAGCCAGTCAGCCAGCAACCGTTTCTCATTGGATACCTATATCGGAATCCTTGTGCTGGGTATAGTTGGTATGACTGTTTCACTACAATGATGGATAGGGTGTTTACAGCAGGTAGAGAAGTCATGATATTAGGTGATTTTAACATAGATATTACTAAATCCAACCAGGCATGGGACGATATCATTCTATCTTACAATTTTAAACAACTAATAAATCGTCCCACAAGAGTTACAGACACATCCTCAACTATAATTGATCATATATATGTTACTTGTCCAGTTAATATTATCGAATGTTCTGTTCCTGTTAGTGCAGTTAGTGACCATTACCCAATATCTTTGTCAGGGTCTTAAACTTGGCTCGCTTTCCTAACTAGTGTGAGACAGTACAAATACAACGTGATTTGACGTAAGACTCAACGACACATCGTTCGGTGGATTTATTAACATATCAAATACAGAACGATGATCACAAATACATATAATGGATACTTTACAACTTACATCCACAATACAGTCACAAGTCTGACTCGCAAGATGTCCAGACACTCGCCTTTCAATACAGAAACCATACAATGCCTCTCTCACACGTCCGTCCTGTTCCGTGTCCCCAGAGCTGTCTGGACCTGGTTTGCAACTTGCCTCCTGCCTGACGTGACGTCACGTGGCAGGCGTGCGTCTTGCGTTGGCGGCCTGACCGCTGGTCAGCCAGCGATCTCGCAGGCCGGTAACTCATTCGCCTGGCGGCGCAACGAAGTGGTTGCATCCCTTACTGGGAGCTAAGTCGCCTGGCGGTCGTAACGATGTCCCTGCATCGCTGTCCACTGTCGGACTCTGACACGCTCCCCCGGTAAAATCCATGAAAGATGTCGTCTTTCATGTATAATGTCTGTACCTGTAATAGTATGCTCTTGTCAGAGTCTACCTTTCCATTGTTATACACAACGTTATCAAAATTACACACATGGCATAGAAATATATAAGACCTGGGAGTTGGGTACAAAGACATGTGGTGTTTCATGTTTAACACATATCAGGCTTCACCCTCTCGATGGCTGGTTACCTCAATTGTATTATCACCCAGTCAGATCAGTAGTACCAGCTTCACGCATCTACCTCGCAGCAATTTGAAAAAAAAAGAATAATATGGTTCTTGGAACAAAAACCATCTAGCCAGACTGAAATACGGCTTTATATAAGTCGTATAAAACACTCTAACCCTGTCCCTACTTGGCCAGGAGTTATTGTGTTGGTATACAATGTTGGCAACCCTCTGCCATGCCCAGTAGATGCCTGCCTGTGGTGTCAACACTTTAACAACAACATGTTATATACACACAACACATTAGCATATACATTTCAAATTATGGCCCTTTGTGTGAAAATGTAATAACAACAAAATGAAAGGGAAATAATTTTAACATTAGTGAAACACAATAATTTACAATAACTATTTAATTTCTTAGTGTCATTGCTTGACGTTTCTTCATATTAACGAGAAAAAGTCGGTAATATGAATACGTTAATCAAGATATGATTCTAAGATTACATTAGAGAAATAAATAAACACACAATTCGTGTATTCAATTTTATAGAATCCTAAATATTTTAAAATCGTCAAAACTTTTTAACATTTTAAATGTTGTCTGCTATTTTTGTTCTAAATTTATAATTAATCCGGAAGTACACACGAGCTGTACAATCAGCTGATGGTAAAGATTGTAGAACACACCTGTTCCGGTTTGATGTAGTTTAAAGAAGGAACAATGTTCTCAAAGTTCGTGTTGGATTTTGGTACACAATCTTCTGGATTACGATCGAATGTTCATGTGTTAGATGTTTCAGTCGAACACTAAAGGTTTCGGTTCACTGCAGAGGTGTAGAAAAGTCGTCACTGTTCAGTTTTTTCTTTCACACTCGTAATTAAAATGTTCCTGGAAGAATCAACACGAAGTTGTCACTGTCAAGTTGGATAATTCGCTTCAGGTAAGTGCGAATGTGACACTGTTCTTGTACGTAATATATACAGTTAATAAAGTTCGCTTTCTACCACATACTACACATTTATACACGACAATCACTACATGAACTAGTAAAATAAGAACACTATATATAATGGGAGTAATCCCTATCACAATATTGTAGACATTACACAGCTTTTTGTGAATGGAAAAACACTATTCACTGCTAAATGGCTGTGTCGGTCTGAGTGTATTTCTACATACTGCACTCAGCCATTGGTGCTCACTGGGTCGGTCGGACAACGTGACAAAAGATCGGCAATTGAATTGGTTCTGCCTGGGATATGTCGAACCTCAAAGCTATAATCTTGAAGTTTCAAAGACCAGCGTGCAATCATATGATTCGATGGCACACCTGAATTCATCCATCGTAAGGGGCTGCTGTCCGATTCTACGATGAAATGGCGTCCTAGAAGAAATCTAGACAATTTGGTGATCCCTACTACTAAAGCTAGGGCTTCTAGTTGAGGAATGGACCATGCCCGCTCTCGGGCTTTCAGCTTCCGGGATACAAAATAAACTGGGTGGAGGATGTTGTTATACTCCTGCAACAGGACTGCTCCAATCGCGACGGAGCTAGCATCTGTGCGTAATCTGAAAGGTAAACGGATATCGGGCAATTTAAGGATAAGATTCTGTTTATTCTTATCGGAAAAACATGATAGCACTTTATGAAATGCGATTTTTAGGCATTGATCGTGTACAATTTTCTCAGGTTTATCCTTTGTTAGTAAATTAGTAAATACCTCGGTCAGTTCCGAAAAATCAGGAATAAATTGCCTATAGTAATTGATTAGGCCCAGCAAACTTCTGACCTGTTTTTTAGTAGTCGGAAGTGAGAGTTTTAGTATCTTGGACACAATTTTATCGTCTGTCGTGACAAAGCCATTGGATATTTTGTAACCCAAGAATGATATTTCCTGGTAGGCTATGTCTACTTTTGCAGGCTTCACTGTCAGTCCGTGCTGTCTGATCCGTTCAAATGTTTGGTCTAATGTCTTAATGTGCTCCGTCATTGTCTCTGTGTGAATGCATATGTCGTCAATATAGCAAATTATGTTAGGAATGTCTCTTAGCAGTAGTCGTGTCATACGTACGAATGTGGCTGGGGCGTTAACTAGCCCAAATGGAAGTTTGCACCATTCGTACAGTCCCCAAGGTGTGGCGAAAGCTGTCAGATGTCTGCTCTGTTCGTCTACAGCAATCTGCCAATAACCTTTAACCATGTCTACAGTCGTGAAGAACCTAGCGTCTGTCAGTTCTGTCAGAAGATCGTCAGTGTTTGCCATAGGCTCAAGATCTAGAACAGTTATTTTATTCAGTTTTCGGTAGTCGATGCACAGTCTTATTGTGTTGTCCTTTTTGCGTACTATGACCATGGGAGATGAATAGTCTGATTGGGATCGTCTTATGATGTTATTTTTCTCTAAGTTGATGATTTCTTGATGTAACTGTTCTTTGTAATGTAATGGGATGGTGTATGGTCTGCATCTAATGGGTGCGTTTGATGTGAGTGCGATGTGATGCTGTACTAATTCTGTTTGTCCTGGGTTGTTGGAAAAGATGGTGTTGTACTGTTGTATAAGTTGTTTGCAACTGTCTGTGTCTGCTTGAGTTAAATTTGGGTTGATTTTGATCTCCTTCAAGCAGTCTGTCGTGTCTAATGCAGGTGTTGGAATTTCGTCACTAGCATCGTCGTCTTCGTGATCTATTATCACTGTACAAGCTGTTGTATTGTCTTGTTCGTCGTCTCTGTTGTAGTATGGTCTTAGCATATTTATGTGAAATATTTTGTGTTTGTCTTTTATAAGGATCTCGTAGTCTACAGGTGAAATCTGTCTTGTCACTTTAAAAGGTCCCTGCCAAGAATCAGTCAGAAGGTGTCTGTCACTAGGTAGCAGAAGAAGAATGTCCTGTCCAGGTGTCAATGTTATTGTCCTGTTACCTTTGTCAGCATACTGTCTATAAGTAGCACCAGATAGTTTTAGTGCATTCTTTGCAATAACACAAGATTTGATGATTCTTTCACGCAATGATGTCACATATAAGTATGATGATATGGGTTTAAGTACTGGTGTAGAGTCAGTTAACATTTGGTGGTAAATGGTCAATGGGCCACGTGGTTTGGCACCATAGATAAGTTCAAAAGGAGAGAAACCGGTACTAGCATGTGGTACCTCGCGATAAGCAAAAAGAATAGCTGGTAGATATACATCCCAGTTGTTGGGGTGTTCTTGCGTCACTTTTGCAAGCATGTGCTTAAGATCCCCGTTAAACTTCTCTATTACTCCGCTACTGTGAGGATGGTAGGGGGAATTGAAACACTGCTTAACTCCCAGCATTTTGGTGAAAGCTTGGGTGGATGCGGCAATAAACTGAGTGCCCCTATCAGATTGGATAGTATCTGGAAACCCTATCCTAGAAAAAATATGGAAGAACACTTCCATTATGTCATTGGCAGTTATGTTCTTTAACGGAATAGCTTCTGGCCAGCGGCTACATTGATCAATCACCGTTAGAATAAATTTATTCCCTCTAGTTGTTGTATGACTGAGAGGCCCCACTATGTCAACCGATAGCTTTTCAAAAGGTCGACTGGCTAAGTCGGTGACTTGTAACTTTGCCTGTGGGTGTTTACCTTTTTTAACCAGTTTCTGGCAGGTGTCACAACTTCTGCAATATTCTTTAATGTCATTGCAAAATTTTGGCCAGTGAAATTGTGTCAATAACCTTGATCTGGTCTTAACGTATGCCATATGACCTGCAAGAGGTATATCGTGTGCAAGATGTAAGGCTTGTTTGCGATAACTAGTTGGCAAAACAGTTTGCTCTGTGGTATTGTCACCTCTGGTGTAGTACCTAGTGAGTATGTTATTTTTCATCGCAAAATGCCATTTTGCATTCTTGGTTGCTTTTGGCTTTCGGCCGATCAGGTCAAAGTATTTTGACAATGAAGGATCAGCTTTTTGGGCTGTTACAAATGCTTCCTTCATGGTGTTGGTAGGTAATGAAACTGGGCTTAGCAATTGTATCGCCTCAGTTTGATTTACTTCATCTTGCACTCTAGCAGTAGCTCTTGTTACTGCGTTCACACACTCAATGATATCAGATGATGATGATGGAACAATAGTTTCAATGATGTCATGAGAATTTAGTGCTACATTAGCTACATTAAAATGAATAGGTGGTGTGACATTTTCAATGATGACATTTGATGGTGATGTTATGGCATCATCATTACATGCAGATGTTATGTCATGAGGTTTATCATTTACCTCAGGTAAATTACCAATAATTATATCACAAACTGGACTGGTTAGTGCAGCGCACTTTACTTTCCCAGTGAGGAAAGGTGTATCAATATATGCCCATGCTAATGGGTATCTCTCAATATTGCCTGAGAATGTTCTACATGTTACATGCCTGCCTGTATAGTCTGTAGGCAATATGAACGTTCTTTTCAGGCCAATGAGTGAACTGCCCGTATCGCGAAGGACCGTAGCAGGCTTGCCATTAACATATCCGTGATGGATGATTATTTTGCCTTTTGAGTCTACTACCAAATTAGCTTCTTCATTGGCAATAGGGATGGTATGACCGCATGTTAAAATACCATCTTCATAGAAGGTGTTACAAACAGAGCATTTGTTTGCGTTGAATATGTCAAAAGCCTGTGCTGAGTTCACAGGATGTTTCTCTGGCTCTTCTTCATCCGAAGACGAACTATCAAACAAGGCGGCATTTGCTTTGTTGGTCATATGCCTGCCCTTACAATCTTTCCGATGGTGACCCCATGCCTTGCAGAGGAAACATTTTCGTGAGTTTTTAAAGGATTTACGTTCCTTGTCTTGCCTGTTTACCATATTTACTAAGTAATTATGGTACCCTGGGTTTTGATCGCACATTTCACCCTGATGATGTGAATTTTTACAATGAATGCAATGATTAAATTTCTCAGAGGTAGGCCTATGAGGTTTCTGCCTACTATAGGGTTGTTTGTCATAGTTAGCCGCTGCTACAAAGTTAATGTTAGTATCTTCAGTAGCAAAGCAATGTTTGTTGGCTGTGTAGTAAGCCGACCCACGTCTTTCAATCTCATCCACACTAGAGCATTCATTCTCTAACAAAAATTTAGCAAAGGCTGAAGGAATAGATGACACAATTTTGTCTCTAATGATTAGATCTTCCAATCTCTGATAACTTTTTTCAATTTTGGCTGCTGAAGTCCATTTGGTGAAAATATCTCGGACTAAGCAGAGGTAGTCAGAGAACGTTTGAGTCGGTTTTGGGCTCAATTTACTGAACTGTTCTCTGTAACCTGCCTCATCTAACATAAAATGTGCCATAATCTTAGATTTCAGATAATGGTAATCTTTTCTGAGGTCTTTGGGGATGGTTTCAATAACTTTAAGAGGTTCCCCTGACAAACTCCTCATATACACAATATTCCATTCAGACAGTGGAACTTGATAATGCTCCATTAAAGTTTCAAAATTTTGGGTAAAGGCTGCAATGCAGTCACCCGAGGTATAATTACGTACAATACCCTGATATTTCTTATACTGGTTTTCTTTCTCCAGTCTCTCAGATTTCTTAGACTCTTTGTTAATTGCAGTCTCAGTGTCAAGTTGTTTTATCTTCAACTGTAACTCCAGTTCTTCTCTCTTACTCTGAGCTGCTATTTCTGCCTTTTTCAACTCACTTCCATCTCAGCTTGCTTGGTCTTTGCAGCCAGTTCTAATTCGGCTTGCTTTAAGGCTGTGTCTGCCTCTACTTGCTTGGCAGTTCTTTCTGCTTCTGCCTGCTTAAGAGCTCTTTCAGCTGCTCTTTCTTCGCGTTCATTAGCTTTTCCTGAACTAGTAGGTATTCTGCGTATTTCTTCTCACTCCATTGTGTTAATTCATCACCATGTAACTGTAATTTTATCCCCATATCAATGAAATCAAATAATGAAGACATGATGGAAAAATGTCAATGAAATACCAGCCACACACAATATGTTATAAGTGGTTAGTAATCAACAATTTACAATCTGTTTATATGGACGATATGTGCCTAAAAATGCATTTGTTAAGTATACGAAAAGGAAAAAGTATACTCAAGTGCCCTGGATGCGGTGAAGAACGGTTGGAAATCGGGCTAGGAACTGTAGGGTCGCTACCTCAGACTACAAATGACCTCTACGGCAAGGTTTCGGATGGTACGGAAAAACCTGCTTTTATTTTGGAAGAAGATAAATTAGCGTCTATTTGTTGGTGTGTGCCTGCTTGTCACTAAGTGTTGATTAGGTTTGTATGGCGTTGAGTATAATTGTATGTCGTAAGTTTGTCCGTCAACAGTTTTTTTTACAATACACGTTACTTTCTTTCCAAACACTTTTCGCGTTCCACAAACTCAATTCACAAAGACAATCTACAAGTATCTTAACACTCTACAACATTGATGACACATCACTTACATCAAGATGACATTCAGTAAGGACATAGACATCAAGTTTACAAGATGGCGACAAGGTCAAAATGGCGACAAGATCACAATGTCGACAAGGTCAAAACGGTGACAAGTTTCACAAATCACAAATGTTTTACACGCTTACAGGATCAAACAAACTAATGTATGCATTGTACGTTTACAAATGGTCTTACACATGTTTAAATAATGTAGTAACAATCAAAATGAGCCTTCCATGATCACATTTAAGTTTAAATCTAATTAAATTAAACGTTCAACAAGGACAAGCTATTCACGTTCAAATATAACTAAATTAAAGCTGGACGAGCCCTCCACGTTCACACATGTCAGGGTCTTAAACTTGGCTCGCTTTCCTAACTAGTGTGAGACAGTACAAATACAACGTGATTTGACGTAAGACTCAACGACACATCGTTCGGTGGATTTATTAACATATCAAATACAGAACGATGATCACAAATACATATAATGGATACTTTACAACTTACATCCACAATACAGTCACAAGTCTGACTCGCAAGATGTCCAGACACTCGCCTTTCAATACAGAAACCATACCATGCCTCTCTCACACGTCCGTCCTGTTCCGTGTCCCCAGAGCTGTCTGGACCTGGTTTGCAACTTGCCTCCTGCCTGAACGTGACGTCACGTGGCAGGCGTGCGTCTTGCGTTGGCGGCCTGACCGCTGGTCAGCCAGCGATCTCGCAGGCCGGTAACTCATTCGCCTGGCGGCGCAACGAAGTAGTTGCATCCCTTACTGGGAGCTAAGTCGCCTGGCGGTCGTAACGATGTCCCTGCATCGCTGTCCACTGTCGGACTCTGACACTCTTGTACATGGAGTTGGGTTCAAAACTCCTAGAAATAAACATTTAAGCATGACATTTAGAAATTTTAAAGCTCTCAACCAAAGTTTATTTTTAGACGACTTAAAAAATGCAGCTCTTGAACATGTTTACCAACTTCCTGATCCGGATGATGCACTAGCCTACTGGACAAAGACAGTCTACAATGTATTTGATAATCATGTGCCAGTCAAAGAAGTTCGAGTAAAGAATCAACATAAATCCCCATGGGTCACTAGCGAAATTCTCGAAATCATGAGAGAACGAGATAAAGCACACAAAAATAAAGATTTTATCAATTACCGCAGACTAAGAAATAAAGTTAAATATGAAATTCGTAGGATAAAGAAAGATCATTTCAAAAATTTGATTGTAGATAAATCAAATAACACAAATATATGGAAGGCTATTAACTCGCTAACCAACAAGAAACACGCTTCAGAGTCAGCAATACCAAACACTATAACATGCGAGGATTTCAGTTACTTCTTTCAATCAGAAATAGAGAATCTAAAGTTCTCAATACCAGACTCAGTATGTAATTTAAGTTCACTGTCATCATTCTGTGAAGGGAAGTACTCTAGAAATATTCCCCCTGAGATTCCCTTGATGTCTGTTGCAGAAGTATATAAATATCTCTCGAATCTCAAAGCAACAAATTCAGAAGGCCTAGATGGTATCAGTAATATAATTCTTCGGTGTGCTGCACCAATTATTAGTGAGTCCTTAACGTTCATATATAACCAGTTCCTGTCCAAAAACTACTTTCCATCTGCCTTTAAAGTTGCTAAAGTTTATCTCTACTTAAAAATGGCTCAACTGATAATAGCGTCTTGGGTAATTATAGACCTATTTCCTTACTGTCGTCGCTATCAAAGCAATTAGAAAAACACATGCATAAAATAACACTACATCATTTAATTAACAACGATCTAATAATTGACAGTCAATCTGGGTTTCGAGCTAAATATTCTTGCCATAGTGCCCTTACAAAAATGACCGATAACTGGCACCTTTGTATCAACAATGGCAACATTTGTGGAGGAGTATTTGTAGACTTTAAAAAAGCCTTTGGTATGGTAGATCATGATATGGTAATTAGAAAATTAAAACAAATGAAGACTAGCACCAATATGGTGAACATAATTACGACATTTTTATCTGACAGACAACAAGTAGTGTCCTTCAATAACTGTCTATCAAGACCCACACAACTTAATATTGGTGTGCCTCAGGGCTCAATACTAGGTCCGCTGCTTTTTGCAGTGTATATTAACGATCTTCCTTTATACCTCAATACTTCGTGTGACCTATTTGCGGACGACTGCACTATTTACACTAGTCAACAGAGCCTTAGTGACTTAAGAGAGCTCTTTACAAAACTATCTTGACAACCTTAGTAGATGGAGCAATGAAAACAGCATGTTAATTAACATCGAAAAAACCAAATCCATGCTAATAACGACCAGACAAAAACTACAGACCCTAGCCATAGCTCCACGTGGACACGTTACCTATAGTTAATGTAAATGAACATAAAACATTAGGTCTTTTAATTGACAGACATTTAAACTGGAGCTCTCATGTTCACGTCCTTACCAAGAGAATAGCACAAAAAGTTTCCCAACTTGCTAAAATTCAGCACTTTTTGGATGAAAGCACACGAAAAATATTCTATGCATCCTATATCCAATCACCTCTCGATTATTGTTCCACAGTCTGGGATGTTTGCCCTAAATCTAATATGAAACGATTTTGTTCGCTTCAAAACCGCGCTATACGTCTAGTTTCTAGCATAAAACACGTTGAAAGTAATAAATTATACAGCCATCTAAGACTTCTACCACTTCGAAAGCGCTTCCTTTTTAACAGCCAAATTAGCGAATAAAATTATATCTGAAAATACCCCAGAGTATCTTCTACCGTTAATTCAATCTAATGCAATGAACAGTAAGCGCTTAAATTTATTACAGGTTCCTAAGCCTAGATTGGACTAATACAAAACTTGATTCGAATATTCTGGTGCTCACTTGTGGAATAGCCTTCCACCAGATCTGAAAACTCCAATGAGTCCCTACACATTCAACCGAAAACTCTTTCAATACTTACTTCATACCGACTATATGCCTCCATAAGTCACCTACTAGTATCATTTTTTCACTATCATTCTTCACTGTATGTGTGTGAGCGAGAGAGTGAGTGAGAAAGAGTGTGAGTGTAAGAATTAGTATGAGACAGTGAGTGAGAGAGTATGCATGCGCGTGTGCCTGAGTGAGTGTAAAAGTGAGTGAGTGTGTGTGGACTTATGTGTGAGAGATTGAGTGAGAGAATGAGTGAATCTGAGAGAGTGGGTGTGTTGTGTGTCTGCCTGTCTGTGTGATAGAGTAAGAAAGTGAGTGAGAGAGCAATTTGTGAGTATGCGTGTATGTGCGCGAGTGAGAGCGGGTGAGTGTGTAAGAGAGAGAAAGAGAGAGTGGGTGAGTGAGAGAGTGCATGAGAAAGTGAATGAGTGAGAGTGAGTTAGTGTGTGTGTCTGATTGATTGTCTGTGTGTGCGAATAAGAGAGTGATTTAGTGTGATTTAGAGAGTGAACGAGTGAGTGTGAGAGAGAGAGAGAGAGAGAGAGAGAGAGAGAGAGAGAGAGAGAGAGAGAGAGAGAGAGAGAGAGAGAGAAAGAGAGTGAGTGTAAGTGGGAGTGTGAGTGAGAGATTGAGTGAGAGAGAATATGTGAGTATATGTGTGTGTAAGTGATGGCAAGTGTGAGAGCGAGTGCGTATAAGCATGAGAGAGAGAAATAGTGAATGGGAGAGATGGAGAGAATTAGACAATGAGAGAGTTAGTGTGCCAGTGTGCGGGAAAGAAATATAAACAGAGAGAGAGAGAGAGAGAGAGAGAGAGAGAGAGAGAGAGAGAGAGAGAGAGAGAGAGAGAGAGAGAGAGAGAGAGAGAGAGAGAGAGATGAGCGCAAGCATATCATTATGCTATATTTTTTTTTCTGTATCCTCATCTTTCATATTCGTATTTTTACTGCCAATTGAATTTAACACGCACTGCTTATTTCATCGTGTTAATGTCAATTCCAGAAATTATCTTACTGGATTGGACCACTATTTTATTTTTACGTTACACAATGTATACCATATATTCATCACCATTTTCCATATTTTACATGTTTTCCCATTGTTTCCCAATTTTGAATGTTCTTGAGAGGATGCTCACAATAGTCGACAGTGTGAAAAGTCGTGGGAGTTTATTCATATTAGTTTTAGTGATTATTTGAGGCAGCATATATATGTGTGGATGGATGGATGGATGTGTCTATGTGTGTCTATGTGTGTGTATGTGTTTATATGTGTGGATGTATGTGTGTGTGCATGTGTGTATGTGTGTATGGGTGTATATGTGTGTATACATGTGTGTATCTGTGTGTGCCTCTGTGTGTGTATGTCTGTACGTTTTTTAAGGTGTGCGTTCATGTGTTTTTATATGTGTTTATATGTATGTGCGTGTGTATATGTGTGTATGTATGTGTGCTTGTATGTGTGTGTGCTTGCATATGTATGAGTATATGTTTGTGTATATGCATGCAGTGTATGCGAGGGAGTGTGTATTTGTGTTTTATGTGAGTACGTGTGCGTAAGTATGTGGATGTGTGTAGGTGTGTTTATGTGCGTGGATATATGTGTGTATTTGCGTGTATATGTTGTGTGTGGGCGTGTGTATGTATGTACGTGTGTGTGGGGTATCCGATTTGGTGTCAAACCAAGAGGTAAACTAGGGTATGCCTACCCAGCATGTGAAGACAGGATTCGGCAGACTGCGCGGAAGAAATCATTCCTGATTCAACGGGCAAGACGGCGTTTACCTGCAAAGCGTTGTGGAACGTAATGAGCACGGCAAGGCACGTAGAGCGCCCTGGTCATCCACTGCACCTGTATTCGTCTCCAATCGTCTCGACTTGTCTTGCCACTGGACTCAGATGGACTCAGGCGAGAGAGTGAGGTCGACGAATTGCTCTTCCTCACTTTAATCCAAGTCATCGCGCAAGTCATTCTTCATCCAACGTCACATATCTACCTTCAAGCCCTGTGGCGATGGGCGAGCGGCAAAGCGGCAGGCGTGGGTACGCTGGCAGCCGTAGTCGCAGACCTGCACACAGGCGGCTCAGGCTATATGGTCGTCTTCTACTGACCGGAGCAGCAGTGGGATTCGGCAGCCCCCTGAGCGACTGAGCAGCCCTCTATAGGAACACACTGCTCACCTCCATAGCATGAGGAAGGGGCTAGAAAAGGTGCCCTAAACATTGTCTGCTTCATCACTACCTAACCAGCTAGCCGCGGTTGGTGGGTACCCTAACTGCGGTCGACATACAAAGAAAGATAAAACAAGCAAAGCTAAAAGAGTAAACCATATTCCCTAACAATTGGAACTTGGAATGTACGCACCCTACTTGACAGAGACGGCGCGTCGGGTCCAGAGAGACGAACAGCACTGATTGGGAGAGAGCTGGGCAGGTACAACATCGACATTGCAGCCTTGAGCGAGACACGACTTGCAGAAGAAGGCCAAATCTGTGAAATTGGTGCCGGCTACACATTTGTCTGGAGTGGAAGGAAAAGCGAGGAAAGACGCCAATCCGGTGTGGGATTTGCCATTAAGTCGGCCCTGGTCGGCAAATTAGCTGGATTTCCAAAGGCTATAAACGACAGGCTCATGACCATGAAGTTGCCTCTGCTGAATGGAAGGAAGCACGCAACCATTGTGAGTGTCTACGCACCAACTATGACCAACGAAGATGATGTCAAGAACAAGTTCTATGAGGACCTGCACAATGTATTAACATCTGTTCCCAAAGGAGACAAACTTATACTCCTTGGGGATTTCAATGCCAGAGTAGGCACGGACACCACCTCTTGGAGTGGCATTATTGGAAAGCATGGAGTCGGAAATTGTAACAGCAATGGACTCCGCCTCCTTCAGACATGTGCCGAACATGATCTCCTGATTACGAACACAATTTTCCGTCTCCCCATGAGAAATAGGACATCGTGGATGCACCCTCGCTCGAAACACTGGCACCTCATTGACTATGTCATCGTCAGGAGGAGTGACAGACAAGACGTTCGAGTGACAAAATCCATGTGTGGTGCCGAATGTTGGACAGACCATCGTCTCATTGTCTCGAAAATGAACATCCACATCAGGCCACCACGGCGTCCTCAAGGGGCGAAAATGCAAACAAAGCTAAATTTCACCCGCCTAAACAGCAAGAAAATGCAGCAGTCGTTTGAAAATATGCTGGAAGACCGCCTCAAGCCCAATGCTGAAACTAAACTGGATACAGAAACAGAATGGAGAGCCCTAAAGGACACAATTTACAACACTGCTATGGAAATCCTGGGTCCAGCCCCCCGAAAGCATAAAGACTGGTTTGATGAAAATTCCGAAGACATCAACCAATTGCTGGCCGAGAAACATCTTCTCCTCAAGGCACATTTGAATGACCCAAAGTCAACATAAAAAAAGATGCTTTCAAGAACATTCAGAGAGTAGTGCAGCAGAAACTTCGGCACATGCGGGACTCCTGGCTGAGCAGCAAAGCTGATGAAATTCAGGGCTTTGCTGACAGACATGATATGAAAAACTTCTACGACTCACTGAAAGCGGTCTATGGTCCTTCATCACCAGGCATAGTTCCCCTCCTCAGTGCAGACGGGGGAACATTGGTCACCGATAAGAAAGAAATCCTCCAACGCTGGGCAGAGCATTTCAGCAAAATCTTAAATGCAACTTCCTTGTTCGATGATGAAACCATCAAGGGCCTTCCTCAAGTTCCCACCAATGAGACACTTGATGACCTGCCAACCATAGTGGAAATAAACAAAGCCATCCAGCAACTCTCCAGCGGCAAGGCACCTGGTCCTGACTCCATCCCAGCAGAGATATACAAGGCAGGTGGGCCGGTCCTAACAGAGCAGCTTCACCAAGTCTTCACAAGCATATGGATGAACGAGACCATGCCACAAGATTTTAAGGACGCGTCAATAGTCCACCTTTACAAACGTAAAGGAAACCGCCAATCCTGTGACAACCACCGAGGCATCTCCTTGCTTTCAATTGCAGGGAAGATACTCGCCAGAATTCTTCTCAATCGCCTCACAGCCCATCTCGATCAAGGTCTTCTTCCTGAGAGTCAATGTGGCTTCAGAAAAGAACGTGGAACTGTTGACATGATTTTCGCTGCAAGGCAGCTGCAAGATAAATGTCAGGAACAGAACTGCGAAATGTTCTCCACTTTCATTGACCTTACCAAGGCTTTTGATACAGTCAGCAGAGAAGGACTGTGGAAGATTATGGCAAAATATGGCTGTCCACGAAAGTTTGTCCTAATAGTGCGGCTATTTCATGACGGCATGCAGGCAAGAGTACAGGAAAATGGTGAACTGTCTGAACCCTTTCCTGTCACCAATGGAGTGAAGCAGGGATGTGTCCTGGCACCAACACTGTTCAGCCTCATGTTTTCAGCCATGTTGATGAATGCCTTCGAGAACGACGACATTGGAATAGACATCAACTACCGTATGGATGGAAAGTTATTCAATCTCAGAAGGCTGAAAGCTAAAACCAAAATTAACAGCGACACCGTCAGAGAGCTCCTGTTTGCTGATGATTGCGCTCTATACGCCAACTCAGAGGCGGACATGCAATATAATGTTTCAGCTTTCTCACATGCCTGTGCCAACTTTGGGCTCAATATCAACTTGGAGAAGACTGTAGTTATGTACCAGCCAGCTCCAGGGAATAATCACACTGTGCCGAATATCAAAGTGAATGATCATAGACTAAGTGTTGTGGACAAATTCACCTATCTTGGCAGCACCGTGTCACAAGCTGCCACAATCGATGACGAAGTGAATGCAAGAATCTCCAAGGCCAGTGCAGCCTTTGGCAGACTGTACAAGAATGTATGGGACAGAACTGGAATAAGCCTGCAAACAAAGCTTAAAGTCTACAAAGCAGTTGTATTATCCACACTGCTATATGCTTGTGAAACCTGGACTGTTTATCAGCGACACGCTAGGAAATTAAACCACTTCCACACAGTCTGCCTAAGGAAGCTACTGAAGATTAAATGGCAAGACAAGATTCCAGACACTGAAGTCCTAGAAAGAGCATCCATGCCCAGTATCCACACTCTACTGATGAAGAATCAGATTCGCTGGGCTGGTCACTTGACTCGCATGCCAGATCACAGGCTCCCTAAACGTATTGTTTACAGCGAACTGTGTTGTGGTAAACGCTCCCAAGGTGGCCAGAGGAAACGTTTTAAAGACACTAAAAATTTCACTGAATGCTTTTGGAATTCATCATGACACCTGGGAGGCTGCAGCCAGAGACCGAAATTCGTGGCGTGCATCATTGCGCAAAGGTGCAGTCATATGTGAGGCAACCAGGACTGCAAGAGCTGTGAAGAAAAGGCAGGACAGAAAAACCACTGCAGGAAATCCTCCTCAAGAGACGTCAAGCATTCTTTGCCCACATTGTCAAAGAACATTTCTAGCCAAAATAGGCCTTATCAGCCATCTTAGAACCCACGGCTCCACACCTTCAACCACACTGGATGAAATGAATGGTCATCATCATTCTTGATGGACAAACAACAAAAAACGTGTGTGTGAGAGAGAAGAGAGAGAGAGAGAGAGAGAGAGAGAGAGAGAGAGGAGAGAGAGAGAGAGAGAGAGAGAGAGAGAGAGAGAGAGAGAGAGAGAGAGAGAGAGAGAGAGAGAGAGAGAGAGAGTTGAGCACACGCATGTCATCTAACATTTTGTTCCATATTTTTTGTGTATTCTCATTTTCATATTTTCAATTTGAATGCCACTTGATTTTAACATGCGTAAAATTAACACATGTAAATTACTGTAGAGTGAGTGGGAGAGTTAGTGAGTGTGAGTGAGAGAGAGAGAGAGAGAGAGAGAGAGAGAGAGAGAGAGAGAGAGAGAGAGAGAGAGTGAATGAGTGTGAGAGTGTGTGTATGTAAAAAAAGAGAGAGAGAGAGAGAGAGAGAGAGAGAGAGAGAGGAGAGAGAGAGTTGAGCGCACGCATGTCATGTAACATGCTATTCCACATATTGTATGCATTCCCATCTTTCATATTACGAGGTATCATTTTGTATGCCACTTGATTGTCCTGTAACATGCCATTCCATTTTTTGTTTTGTGTATTCTCATCTTTCATATTATCATTTTGTATGTCACTTGATTTTATCATGTATAATATAACATTACTGTGCTGTGAGTGGAAGAGTTAGTGAGTGGGAGAGAGAGAGAGAGAGAGAGAGAGAGAGAGAGAGAGAGAGAGAGAGAGAGAGAGAGAGAGAGAGAGAGAGAGAGAGAGAGAGAGAGAGTTGAATTGCATCACTAATTTTTACGCTACACAATGTATATGTACAATTTTTTCTCCACTTCTTACAATTTTTGCGAGAATGCTCACGACAATCATCAGTGTCTCAACTGTGTGTAAAGTGTGGGAGTTTGTTCTTATTAGTTTCAGTGATCATGTATGTGTGTAGATGTGAGGATGTTTGTGTGGGTGTGTATGTGAGGGATGTGTGTGGGGGTGTGGGGAATGTATGTGTGGAGGGGTTGTGTGTGGGGATGTGTATGGGTTGATGGGTGATGTGTGGATGGGTGAAGGGATGTGTAGTCGGTGGGGGATGTATGTGTGTGTGTAGAGATGTGTGTGTGTGTGTGGGGGGGGGGATATTTGGGAGGATTATTGGAAGTATGTGGGTGTTGGTGGGTTGGGGGTGTGGGTAGGGAATGTGTATTTGGGTGGGTGAATGGGTGTGTAGGAGATTGTGTGGGTTGGGGGATGGGTGTGTAATGGGTGTGGGGGATGAGTGTGGAGGGGGGGGGGTTCTGTGAATGGGATATGTCTGTGTGGGTGGGAGTGTGTGAGTGTGGATGAGGTAAATGTGAGTGGGTGGAGGATGTATGTGTGGGTGGTGAGGATGTTTGTAGGTGGGGGATGTGTGGGTGGGTGGGGAGATGTGTGTGTGGGTGAGAGATGTGTGGGCGGGGATGTGTATGAGGAATGCATGTGGGGGATGTGTGTGTGTGGGGGAATGTGTTTATGGGTGGAGTTTTGTGTGGGAGGGGAGATGTGTGAGAGGTGGGGGAGGTGTGGGATGTGCAGGTGGATGACGGATGTATGTGAGGATGGGGGATGTGTGTTTGGCTGGGTGGTTGGGGTGTGTGTGGGTGGGAGGGTATATGAGAGATGCATGTGTTGATGGGCGGGTGGGTGATGTGTGGGTGTGAGTGGTTGATGGATGAGTACGTGAGTGGGTGGATGTGTGTGAGAGATGAGTGTATGGTTGGGGGATGTGTGTGTTTGTGGGAAGATGTGTGTGAGCGGCGGATGTGTGTGGGTGGGGTATATGTGGGTGGTGGGGTGTGTGTGGGTGGGAGGTGTGTGTTTTGGGTGTTTATGGGTGGGGGATATGTGTGGGCAGGTGGGGAGATGTGTTTGTGGGTGGGGATGTGTGTATAGGTGGAGGATGTGTAGTTGAGAGGTGGCGGATATTGGGTGGGTGAGTGGGTGTAGGTTGGCTGATGTGTGTGTGGGTGGGTGGGGAAAATTGTGAGGGTGCAGGATGTATGTATGGATAGGTGCGGGATGTGTGGGTTGACGGGGGTATGTGTGTGTGGTTTTGTGATGTGTGTTTTGCTGGGTGGTTGCGGGTGTGTGGGTGGGTGGTGGAGAATATGTGGGTGGGTGTGTGCGTGTCGGTTATGGGATGGGTGGGGATGTACGTGTGGGTGGGGAAGTGTGTGTGGGTGGGGGATCGGTGGGTGGGTGGCGGCATGTATGTTTGCCTGAGTCTGTGTGAGTGCGTGGAGGTATGTGTGGGAGGGGGGTGTGGGTGGTGGGGTGTGTGGGTGGGGGTGTGTGGGTGGCTGCGGGTTGTGAGGGTGGATGGGGGATGTTGCCAAGTCGCAGCAGAGCCCATGACGCTAAAAACAGAAGGAGCAGAACTCTCGATCGGAAAACTCTGAGATAACTAAGAGACTAGCGCATCACGTCAGATTGGTTGATCAATAGTTACAGCAGGCAGAGCATGGATTCCATCAAGGAAACAGCACGTTGAAATTGTCTCTAACTTGGAAAGGATACTGACGGGCAGGACAACATTATCATGGCCAATACAGATCGCAGTGGACAACGTAAAGAGTTGGGACGATATATATATGAGGCCGAAAGAATAGACAGAAGGCAACATATCCACACGAGACTGGGGATCTCACAGCAAGGTCAAACCTATTCCTGATAAAGAATGACAGAAGAATGGCGGCATTAATCAGTAGAGGTCTAGTGGTTTCAACGATCTATTACTCATATCTCACCATCAGAGACACGGTATATGTATGTTATTGATGTTCAAGGATTGTTTGAAAATTAGACGGGAATAATATGATTTGCCGATCTTCAGTCTTGTTGATTGCCGTTGAGTTTTCCTGCTTCGAGATTTGTTGAAAGTGTGTCACACCCTGGACACCTTACCTGTTAATGATTTATATTGAATTCTGTTGAGACACATTTCAGCAGCTACATGTCTCACAACATTGCAATATGCACTGTTTATGTTTACAACTTTCATTTGACAATGTTTTTTTTTTCCCCATGTGAATGTACCATGCGTAATATGCATTGTTTATGCTTACAAAATCAATTTGACAATGTTTTTTTTTTCCCTATGTAAATGTAACATGCACATTTGATGAATGAAAGATGAGTGATCGAAAGGGCCGAATGTAAGACGGGCCTGCGTGCCTAATTTGTTACCCTTTTAAAATAAAGTTCGTTCATTCGTTCGTTCGTTCGTTCGTTCTTCTTCTTCTTCTTCTTTTTCTTCTTCTTCTTCTTCTTCTTCTTCTTCTTCTTCTTCTTCTTCTTCTTCTTCTTCTTCTTCTTCTTCTTCTTCTTCTTCTTCTTCTTCTTCTTTCGCCTTTAATCTCCCAGTGTAGTATAGGCCCTCAACCAACTCACGCCAGACCTTTGTAGACTTGTTCATGACTATTGTGATTGTGCAGCTCAGCTGTATACGTGGTGATGCAGACAGTTTTAAATTAACCTTCCTTGGTCGCCTTATACGGCATGCATGGTAGGTTACAGTGTTACTATTCCATGCTTCCTTCGTGGTCGCACTGACACATTGGATTCTTTTTCCCCGGAATTTATGAAATGTAAATAACCTGTACATCTATTTATTCAGAAAGATGCGGCGTTGTTTTGATATTGCTTCGAAGGTTGGAAAGTTGGCAGCCTATCAGGAATTGAGTCTATAAATAGCTAACGGTAAATTTTGTTTCGTTGCCCGAGAAACAGATTCTCTAGGAGATTTAATCTCTCTCTCTCTCTCTCTCTCTCTCTCTCTCTCTCTCTCTCTTGATGTGTGTGTGTGTGTGTGTGTGTGTGTGTTTGTGTCTGTGTGTGCGCGCGCGCGCTTATTAACACCTACCCTAAAGATTGTACTGTATTGGACGGAAAAGAATTCAAAGGAGGTATCAATGTGAGGTAGGCATGTACCATTAGCGGAGAAATGTTGTGAGATAGAGGCATACCATTACTGAGATGTTGTGAGAGAATGGGAGGTAGGGACATGCCGTTACCGGGATGTTGAGAGATATTGTGAGGTAGAGACATACCATTAGTGGACGTGTGGGGGGGGGGGGGGTAGTTTGAGGTATAGACATACCATTAGTGGGCGTGGGGAGGTAGTTTGAGGTAAAGACGTACCATTAGTGGGCATGGGGAGGTAGTTTGAGGTAGAGACATACCATTAGTGGGCGTGGGGATATATCTGAGGTAGAGATATACCGTTAGTGGGTGTGGGGAGGTAGTTTGAGGTAGAGACATACCATTAGTGGGCGTGGGGAGATAGTGTGAGGTTGTGACATACCGTTAGTGGGCGTGGGGAGGTAGTTTGAGGTAGAGACATACCATTAGTGCGCGTGGGGAGATAGTGTGAGGTTGTGACATACCGTTAGTGGGCGTGGGGAGGTAATTTGAGGTTGAGACATACCATTAGTGGGTGTGGGGAGGTATTTTGTGGTAGAGATATACCATTAGTGGGCGTGGGGAGGTAGTTTGAGGTAGAGACATACCATTAGTGGACGTGGGGAGGTAGTTTTAGGTAGTGACATACCATTAGTGGGCGTGGGGAGGTAGTTTGAGGTAGAGACATACCATTAGTGGGCGTGGGGAGATAGTGTGAGGTTGTGACATACCGTTAGTGGGCGTGGGGAGGTAGTTTGAGATTGAGACATACCATTAGTAGGCGTGGGGAGGTAGTTTGAGTTAGAGATATACCATTAGTTGGCGTGAGGAGGTAGTTTGAGGTTGAGACATACCATTAGTGGGCGTTGGGAGGTAGTTTGATCTATAGACATACCATTAGTGGGCGTGGAGAGGTAGTTTGAAGTTGATAATACCATTAGTGGGCGTGGGGAGGTAGTTTGATCTTGAGACATACCATTAGTGGGCGTGGGGAGGTAGTTTGACTTTTATGTTTGTCCTAGAAGCAGTTTTCTGCTACCAGTCTGTGACGGGATAGCACCATCCAAGACTGTAGGCCTGAGGGCAAGGAAGAATAGGTGGCCAATCTTTTCCTCAATTTGGCAAGAGACGAGCCCAAGCCTTGTACCCCTGTCTGACCGTGCTCATGAGACCAGCGCATTCTCTATCAGCTTCACTACGGCGGCTGGCTCCTCAGTTCGGTATCCCGCATTCCCGTATTCGAAACGCAACTGTGGGTGATTTGGCAGCAGACCACCTTATGTTGGTTATTTATGAAATGGTTTCTATGAAACGGTTATTCTGAAAGCAATGGCAAACTACTAAACGCAAACTTGCCCAGGAATCACGAACAGCCAAAAAATGCTGGAGTTGACTGCTACTACCTGTAAAGAATAAATAAATGTTTTGCATATCCTTTACAGGACATCGCTGTCAACATCAGCATCTTTCAGCTATATGTTGATTTCTTGGCAAAGATTACGCTCAGTAGTTTGCCATTGCTTTCTGAGCGGCCGGCTCAGTTATCCCGCAAGTCACCAGCAGGGGTCGCACCGCTCCCAGCTCTCGCCCGCTACGAGACTGCGTGATAAACGGGATTACGGAGAAAGTGTTGTAACACCTCGGCCAGAGAGACCGGCCTGTAAAGAATGTGCAACTAATATTTTCTTTTCACTAGCGCGCCCGCGAGATAGTTTGATTTAGAGACATATCATTAATGGGAGATGGGCAGATAATTTGAGGTAAGGACAAACCATTCATAGGACATGGGCAAATAATTTGAGGTAGGGATACACCATTAGTCGAATATGGGGACTCAGTTTGAGGTAGGGACATGCCATTCATACGACGTGGGGCGATATTTTGAGGTAAGATGAAGTTGAGATGAGCTAAGAACCGACATCACTGCACTTAAGACATTCCCATATGCGCTCCGCCCCGTCGCTCAACAGCCAGCGAAGAGTCATACTACTAATCCTTCCCACCGCTGACTGAACGTTCTCCTTGTCATCCCTCTTAGTTTTTGAGATTCTTCCAGAACCTCTGCCGATTTCCCGCTATCTCATTCTTTCCCATTTCTGTTCTCAATCTGTTCCCCCGCCTTCTCAACCTGGTCCCACATTCGCATAACCACCTCTTCCTTGTCCATTGGTAATCTACCACCAAGAGCTGCATTCTCTGCGAGCCTATTAGCCTGTTCATTCCCCCGCACCCCCGTACGGCCAGGGTAAAGTATCCATACAATTCTCACAGTTTGTGACCCCTGAAGCGAGGATAGCCATTCCATACGTAACATTACTTTCTCCACCTTACAAAGCATACTCCTTGAATCTGTAATGAATACAATGTGTTGCAGTGGTCTCTTCAAACCAACGGAATGCCGCTGTTACTGCTTCCACCTCCATTCTCACGCTGGAGGTCGTAGTCTCATATGCCAGACTCTTCTTTTTCAAGACTTGTCTATTAGCCTTCACAATGAAACCTCAATAACTACGTCTGTTTCTCACCAAAGACCCATCAGTGTAGATCACTATGTCACCTTGATGTGTGTTACTCTGAATCAGCTGTTGCACTTCAAACTCTGTGCGGCCCGCTGCCCATTCTTTACACTCACGACCTCGTGTTACTATTACATTGTGCAGTCCGTCATGTCTTCCGGTACTTGAACCCACTCTTTTTTTACGATTAATAGTCTCTTGACGTATAGATATTTCTGCCTGAGCCATCCAGGACTAGCCTTGTCTCAGTCTATGATCCTTGACAATATCCATCGCTGCATGCAGGGAGTGATCCTTATCTGCTGGCAACACTCAGGTACCATTTGGCTTGAAGCGCCCTATGTCTGTCCGCCATTTTATCTAGTGCCAGAATATGCCTCATTAATGTCATTTATGTCTTTTGTGCACCACAGGATCACCCGCATGACCGCATTCTGAATGCGCTCCAGCCTTTCCAGCTCACTCTTTGATACTGCCAGCAGCCCCATACCCTACTCAATGACAACAATTATTAACTGCTGAAAGAGCCTGTAAAGCATCCTCTGCTCAACCCCGGTTGCTGCCATCGTCCTCAGTGCATTAAGTCCCTTAACAGCTTTCACTGCCGAAACCTCCAAATGATCATTAAAAGACACACACGTGTCAAAAGTGATTCCCGAGTACCCCATTTACTCTCTCCATTAAGAGGACGGAGAGCGGCTGACCGACTGGCTAAGAACTGTGAGTTCTCCTTCGGGAGACCCGGGTTTGAGTCCCCGGTAAGGAGTTGATTTTTATTTTCTGTCGGGGCAAAAAGAAAATTCTAACCTGCACATTTCGCGGCGACTGCACAAGCCAGGCGGCCTTAATTCCTCAGGCTCAAGACACCCCCCCCCCCCCCCCCCCCCGTCTACCCGGCCCTATACTGCAAAGTACTATAGGCAGTAGATGGCCGTTTTTTTTTAATTAAGAGGATATACATTCAATATAATATATAGGACATCTGCCTTCACGATCAAGTTATCCAGGGAGTACCACATAACCAGTATTTTGTCTAGGTTTATAACGGCCCTGCGTCTCTGCACTACTCCGCCACCCTGTTTACTGCCACCTGTAAGTCTGCAGCCAAACTTTGTCTGTACATCTGTACATCATCTGCAACTATCAATATTCCATCAATAAGCGTCAGTTACCAGTCTGATTTCCTCTTGTGTTTTTCACACGAGGAGGTTTTCAGCGTGGATAAGATGTGTCTATACTAGAATTACCATTACCTGTATACTAGAATAATCACTGAGTATATACCAGAATTAACACTGCGTGTTTAGGAAAATCACCATTCATCGTCTGGTTGATGGACGCATAGATAGACAGACATATTGAGAGAAAGAGAAGAAGCAAGACTTCGAATTTGAAGAAGAGTGAGACAGGCGTATATAGAGACATAGATACAGATAGAAAGATAGAGAGATAGGTCTAGAACAATGGTTCTCAACCTTTGGGGGGGGGGGACCATGCACCTCTTCACCATATGTTCAGAACGTCATTCCCCCCTCCCCTTTTCGTATTTCCTCCCTATAAATTCCCCCTCCTCCGCCTCTACACAGTAGACGTAAAACTGGAAGCTAAATATAATTACTGTCAAGGAGCTGGATATGTATAGAGAGAAGTAGGACAAAGACGAATAAAGGAAAGGACAGAGACAGGACATAGATAAGGACCTTTACAAGAGGTCATCCTAGTCCCTGCTTGCACTTAGAAAGAGAGATGCACACAAAAGTAAGCTATTTCAAAAAACTGGTCAAGGTGGTTAAAAGCGAAAAATGGGCAGAGGTGTGTCAAAGAGTAAGCACAGACAAGTCACTGAAATTGTTCTGGCGACTACATAAAAGCATGAGTGGTGTAGTCAAAAATAAGAGCATTTCTGACTCCCAAGGTGCTGACCTCACCTGGCAGAGGACTGACGAGGACAAGGGCAAAGCCCTCTTTGAACGCTACCTTGAGCAGAGCAACCAGACAGACATGGGAGGCCGAAATCTGGCCAAGGAGGTCACCTCAGACAGATGCAAATCCCAGAACACTTCGGATGAAGACACAGTGACAGTGAAAGAAATCAAGGCTGTGCTTCGACGATCAAAAAACAGTGCTCCAGGTCCTGATGGCATAAGATATGACGACATAAATAGGTGTACCGACAATGAGCTAGAGAAACTAGCAGACATGTACAACAACAGTATAGGGAGTGCTAGCATCAAATAGGAATGGTTACACAGCTATCTGATTCCCTTGCCGAAGCCTGACAAAGACCACAAAAAAATTCAGGGATATCGAATCATAACCATGCAGAATACAATAGGCAAGCTGCTGGAGAAGGTAATTGCCAGGAAAATATCAAGCCAACTAGAGAGGCAAGGTGTTTTCCCACCTACCCTGGGTGGGTACCGTCCAAAAAGAGACACCTGGACCAATGCAGCAGTCTTTGCCCATGATGTCTATGAAGGTTTCCACTCAGCACTGAAACCGTTGCTGCAGCGATTGATCTTGAGGACGCATACAACAGAGTACCACTGGATTTTTTAATGTTTCAGCTTTTTGAACTAAACGTAAGTCCATTCCCCCTTAGTTGGATCGCTGCAGCCCTCTACCAACGGAAAGTAGTTTTTAGATGTGGCTGTTGGACTTCGGAACCAAGAACAATATATCCTGGCCTACCACAGGGATCACCATTATCTCCGGTACTGTTCAACGCCTACACAGTGAGAATCACCAGTGAGCAGATCACTGGACCTGGCAGGACATTGTCATATGCCGATGATGTTTTAGTGTATCGTCAGGGTAAGGATAGAGAGGAGGTTGCTGTGGAACTACAAACCGAACTCAATCGCATAAGTACTTGGTGTGATGAAGCTGGGGCAATGGTCAACCCAACAAAGGCAACAGTGACTTGGTTCTCGTTGAATAATCATATTGTCAACAATCCAACACCAACTGTAATGCTGTGTTCAGAGACGGTGGAAAGAACGCAGGCAATGAATTACCTGGGGATACGGTTTGATCGAAGCCTTGCTTATAATGTGCACATAGACCAGGTGATAACAAAGGCCAAGCGGGGTTTGGCAGCGATGCGGGTGATGGCGGCAGCAAACTGTGAGCAGCGCCATCTATGTCTTCTGTACGAGGGGCTGGTCATGTCTGTTTTGGAGTATGCAATGGCAATCCTGACTCTAAGCCATAAGCAGATAGAAAGGATGGAAAGGATACAGAATGAAGCTATGCGCATTATTCTTGGATGTACAAGAGATACAGCATGCAGGGCGATGCGCTACCTTCTTGATTTTCCAACCATTGAAGAGAGAGTACAAGTTTGCAGGGCACGCGCCTACCTCAGAATTAACGCAAACACACAACATCCACTGCATAGTGAAATTAGGAAGGTGAAGGGCAGCAGGTTAAAAAGAGGACGGTCGTGGATGGGTCAAGCCGAAGACATTCTTCAACAGGTGTGTTCACTTGAGGACTTAGAACCTGGCGAGGAGTGGGTGCAAGTGCCAACAGACTTCTGCACATCCTTTTCAGTTTGCATCCAACTAGATAGAAAATGCAGACAAGAAAATCCGGCTGCTGTGGAGGCTGAAGTACAAGCGTTGATTTTCGAGAATTCGCTAGACGGTGACGCGGTCATCTACACAGATGGGTCGGTCGTCCGACATGTGAGAAGCTCATGGGCCTTTACAGCTCGGACAGGAGGGAGAATTGTGAAGGAGGACTCTGGTGCTTTCACTGAAACCACAAGTAGCCTGACCATGGAAGTCATGGCAGTAAGTAAAGCAATAACATGGCTCGAGACACAGACATTCACTAGGGCTTGTTTCCTTAGCGACTCAATGAACACGATCAAGAGGATAGAGGAGGGGTCGATCCGAAGAGAATGGTTGCTGCCTCTGAAGCGGTCTCGGCTGGCAAAGATTAGTTTCATCTTCGCGCCAGGTCATGCGGGAGTACAAGGAAATGAGCGGGCTGACAAGCTCGCAGGTGAGGCTACTGTGGAGGGCGGACGCGCCATGGACCAGGCTGACATTCTGAATGCTCTACGAGAAGTGAGACTTTTGCGAGAACCAAGTGATGACTGTGAATCTTCAACAATGGCCAGACTGCGGGAGCAGCAAATTAAAAGAGGGGTGGCCAAACAAGAACACTACGCAGGAAGCCAAAGAAGATTGATAAACCAACACAGAACTGGCGTCGTTAGCCGCTACACGCTGCGGGATTTGCTGAGGAGGGGATCCGAGCACTTATGGACTGAATGGTTCGATGTGCAACGAGGATGATCTGTCGACTAACTAACTAACTAACTAACTTTACAAGAGAATAGATAGAGAAAGACAGTATAAGGAGATATAACTCCAAACAGTTATATGACAGGACCTAGACAGGACACGCACGTGTCATAGCTAGGACATAACTAGGACATAACGGGATTAACTCCCGAGATAGGACAGAGTACGTTAACCACGGGGACTACCCGTAACCAGACTGAACAATAGTACAGCTGAAAGTTAACGAGGACTGGACCACTGGACTGCATGACAAGTGACTCAGCACGCCGTGCGGCTGACCGCACGAGAACTGAGGACTATAGCTGAACCAGTGCTGTGAATTCAGGCAGACCGGACCTGACAGTTAGAGCGACAAGACCTGTGTGTTTACTCTCGCCATCTGTGTAGTTTAGAAAGGGCGCAGTTATACGTAGCGAGTGTAAAGAATGTATTTAAGTGTTTGAATGCCATTTATGTATGCTCGAGAAACGAGCTGTATATTATGTGGAATAAATCCTGATTCATTATATACCATTCGTACGAATCGTGTTTGTGATCGTGAGGTACGAATGAAGTGACCAGCATGTCTGTGTAAATTCAGGTTGTTGACAATTACACATACTAGAACAAGTCTAGACATCTATATAAACCGTGATTTGCGGGTCTACTTACGTTATAAAACTAATTTCAGAATGGCGAGAAGTACAGAACTGTAAAGTATGGAGGGAAAAACAATATCAAGTAATCGGTTCTTGTGTTAAAACGATCGTGAAATAATCTTAATTCCCCCCCCCCCCCCCCAACTGGAAACCCTAAAATTTCCCCACCGGTTGCGAACCACGGCAGTGTCTAAAAGATAGCAGTCTGGGCAAACATTTCTTTGACGATCCATCTATTCAGTCCGCTTAATATGGCAGCTGGCAAACGCGGTTCATATAGCAATCATCTAGACCAGAGCTTTTCAACCGGTGCGGTATCCCCCTCCCCTCCCCCCCCCCCAAAGGGGGGGGGGGGATTTTAGGGTTTCTAAAAGGGGGGGGGGGTGGTTAAAATTATTTCAAGATCGCGTTAATACAAGAACCGATTACATGATGTTGTTTTCCCTCCATACTTTACAGTTCTGTACTTCTCGTACTTCTGAAATTCGTTTTATAATGTAAGTAGACCTGCAAATGACATTTTATGTAGACGTCTAGACTTGTTCTAGTATGTGTTATTAAATTTAGCTTCATCTTTGTGTGTACTGTGTAGAGGGGGGGGGGGGATATTATAGGGAGGAAATACGAAAGGGGGGAGGAATGACATTCTGAACATATGGTGAAAGGGTGCATGGGCCAAAATAGGAACTACTGATCTAGATATAGAAGATGAGGGATACGAGAAAAGCAACCATACATATAAGGTTAAACACGGTTTAACACAGAGGTTGAGTATTATCTTCGATTTATTAGCACTTTCCTTTACTAATAGTAACCGTAGCAAAAAGTCAGGAAGAACGAAAGAAAAATGTGAACATTGTGCTGTGGAAAGAAAAAAGGAGTGCATTAGCGTGAATATCATGAAAATAGCAGTAACGGTAATATGAAAGAAACGGATCATGCTAAATGTGCATTTAAAATCAATGTTATTAATTTTGGGCAAGTATAGAAATTCAAATATTTACGCACTTTGATTACATCATAGGGAAGGTGTTCCACAATGATAAAGAAAGAGTAGGATAAACAAAAACTACATTTTACATAATGAACAAAATCATTTGCAGTAAATCCCTGTTATTGGAGATCACAAAATGAATTCTTGTATCTTACATGTAACCAGTTTAAACATATGGCTGCCCATCTTGAACACTTAGTTAACAAAAGAAAAATCTATTGAGGGCCTATGGGATGTTGTTTAATAGAAGAATGCTGAACATTTCCTGGACTGTCAAAATAAGTCATCTAAGTGTAGTGTTAGAGGCTAAAAGAGACAGACCACATATCACATACATCAGAAAGAGACAATCGTAAATTTTGGAACATTATAAGAATATGAAAACTGGAACATGTTGTGACAGCTGCAGAGATGTATGGAAAGAAAGATAGAGGACGACAGTGAGATAATATTCTTGACGGAAACAGAAAGGTGATAGCAAACGTTCTGATACACGCTGTTCGAGCCAGGTATAGAGAAGCATAAAACGCCCACGCAAGTCGGCAAGGCACTTGATTATGATAATGATGCTGGCAGTAGCATTGCACTTGATGAATCCTTTATAAAAGCAATAATAGACACAATATGAATAGATGGAATATTACAATGTTCACTATATCAGAGACCAACAAGTAAATTGACAAGGGAGATAGTGGGCTTTATTCTATCACTAATTGGCGATTTCATTGCCTCCCCTTGTGATTTTTTTCCCCCGCATATCCTTTACAGGACATCGCTGTCAACAGCACCATCTTTCAGCTGTCTGTTGATTTCTTGGCAAGATTACGCTCAGTAGTTTGCTATTGCTTTCTGAGCGGCCGGCTCAGTTATCCCGCAAGTCACTAGCGGGGGACGAACCGCTCCCAGTTCTCGCCCGCTACGAGACTCTGCATGATAAACGGGATTACGGAGAAAGTATTGTAACCCCTCGGCCAGAGAGACCGGCCCCCTTGTGATGGTGGAACAATAACGCACATTTTCATGTTATGAGAGGGCGTTTTGTGGTAACGGTTGGGATGTTACGCTCACAGTGGTATGAGAGATGTCGGCGAGGGTTAGATGACATCTTTCAACGTTCGCTACGGGAGGAAATGTGTAGCCATCTATTCCACTGTGAGTTTGGGCAAATGATGTAAATATGCAGGTATGTGTGGTTTTACATGTACGTGTGCAATACGAATGTGCGTGTGCACGTTTGTCTGCCTGTCACATAAAATGGTAATATGCATTGTTTATGTTTACAACATTCATTTGACAATGTGTGTTTTTCCCCTAAATTGTTGCAGTTGAACATGTGCTGGAGAGGCAAGTTATCTAGACAAATATGGGGCTTGCACCATATATCCACTACGCCCCAAAGGCGTAAAAAACAGACCCTACGATTGTTGATTTCATACGCGGTTGTAAATTGATCGGACACAAGGGCGTGGATTCAGCGAGATCGTGTTCAACTGTAACAACTTGAAAATAGTGGTTAATGATCGTGTTCAATTGCAATCATTTTAAAATAGTGGCTAATGCACATGTTGAACTGCAACAATTTACAAATGGTGGTTAATGAATATGTTCAATTGCAACAATGTGAAAATAGTGGTTAAGGAACGTGTTCAACTGCAACAATTTGAAAAAAAGTGGTTAATGAGCATGTTCAACTGCAACAATTTGAAAAAAAGTGGTTAATGAACATGTTCAACTGCAACAATTTGAAAATAGTGGTTAATGAACAATCTGGCCTGCCAAGGTGCCATCACCATGTGCCATGCCGATTGGCGGGTACTATCATGCTTCACCACATCTTGAGGTCTTCCAACAGCAAGCAACGGCTTCTGAGTTGATACCTTTCCAAACCCTGACACGAGACTCTCATGAATTATCTCTCCTTGTCTTCCTCTATCTTTCTTTTCATACGTCTTTCCAGTTGTCACATGTTCCCATTTGTTTCTTCTTATAATAAAGCTAGAAAATGATGACTGCCTCGTTGTGATGTTTATGATAAGCTGCCGTTGTGTCTATCCTAACAATTTTCACAGTATGTATATTACTTGTTGCGGCTGCCCAGGAGAATGTTATGCATGCATCTGTACAACCATATCACAAAAGCGCAATGGGATTACTTTGCCTGTTTACTATTTGTCAAATATTCACCGCCATATGTGAAAATGTGTACCATGTAACACGCAAGAATCATTTTTATATAATCGCTATTGATGGGGATTTATTATATAAAGTTAGTTACATATTCTTTACATGACGTTGTAGTCAACCCCAACATTATGTGACTGTGATTTCTTGGCAAGCTTACGTTCAGTAGTTTGCCATTGCTTTTCTGAACCACCGGCACTCATACTCATACAAAGAGTATGAAAATCAACGCAAGGCGGTCTGCGGGATTAGAGATTGCGTCCGTAAACCCGTCGTCACAGAGTCGGCTTACTGCATAAGATGTTCTTTATTTGATAAAATGCAGAGTATGCTTGTCCTTTTCTGTTCTTTATCTCTGTGTACTTCTTTCATCTGACGCTATCCATGTGCATAGATACTTGAATATGTACTTGTCTTAAATCATCACCATTTTCCACTTTTGTCGTGAAGCTTCATGGGGAGGAATAGTTGGCGCTCCTGCGCCCGAGGGGGTGACACTGGATAGTGTTATTCCGTGCGATTGTACAATGTCTTTGATGCTGCCAATCCATTTTTTTTTCGCACGAACCGCTGCTCTCATATGAGATTTTTTTTGGTGTAGCGCCAGTGTTTGTCATTGATGGTGTTGCATTTTAATGAGATGGCCGAACTATTCAAATTAATGCCACCGACTTTAACTGTACTGTCAAAACTGTCATTTACTGCCTATACCTTGCAGTGTAGGGCAGGGGGTCTTGAGCCTGATGAATTAAGGTCGCCGGCCAAGGGCAATCGCCTTGAACTGTGCGGGTTAGGGTTTTATGTTTGCCCCCCGACAGAAAAAAAAAATCCTCACCTTACCGAGGATTCAAACCCGGGTCCCCCGAAGGAGAACCCGGCGTTATTAGCCACTCGAGCTTTTAATTGTACATGAAGGCATAATCATCTTTGATATTACTATTACATATGTCTTTTGTCATTCATTTTCAGGTGCTTGTTTCGCCATCGACAACCATCGTATCTATGATGTTCTATAGTTGCTTCTGATTTATTGATACCAAGACTTTGTCGTCATCGTCACCATAAAGTTAGCTATAGACAATAATATCAATGTATGTCTGACGAATAAGAGCTAATAAAACCTTAACACAAAACAATGAATATTTAGTTTACACACACGCCGGCCCACACACACACACACACACACACACATACACATATATATGTGTGTGTGTACGTGCGTGCGTGTGTGTGCGTATGTGTGTGCTTTTGTATGTTTGTGTATGTGTATGTCGCTACCAAGTTAGATACAGCTCGACCAAGGTTGATATCCCTTCATAGCTTACAATTCCTCTATCCTCCTCAGTGATGAAATACCCGTCATGGGGGGAGTCTTCGTGGCGAAATGGTCAAGCCGTTTAACTCGGGCTCCGAAGGTTGTGGGTTCGATTCTGGGCCGCGTCCTTCGGTTCACGAGTTAAATTTTTCGGAGACTCCTGTGGGTCGTCGCTACAGCTACGGAGTTCGTGCTTTGTGCGACGCTTTCCGCGCTGCGGTAAGAGACCGAGCCATATGGGATAAAACCCGGTGCAATGAAGTCGACCCTGTCGACTTTTTTTTTAAATGTAGGATATTGATGAGTATGTCCATATTTGAGTATATGATTGATTGTAATGGTCATGTCACTATTTGATTGATTTTGATAGTTATGTCTCTATGAGAGTGAATGTGATGTTTATGTCTGTATGTGTGTAAATGTGATTTAAAAAATTGCATATCCTTTACAGGACATCGCTGTCAACATCAGCATCTTTCAGCTGATTGTTGATTTCTCGGCAAGATTACGCTCAGTAGTTTGCCATTGCTTTTTGAGCGGCCGGCTCACATACCCCGTAAGTTACCGACGTGATTCGAACCACTGCTGATTCTCACCGTCGTCACGTTACTTACGAGAGTATACGAGATTACGGAGAAAAGTCGCTAACCTCTAGGCCAAGAAGCCGGCGTACATGTGATAGTTATGTTAATATGTGGGTGAATATGATAGTTATGTCACTAAATGAGTGAATGTGGTAGCTATTTCACTATATGGGTGAATATGATAGTTATATCACTATGTAAGTGAATGTGATAGTTAAGTCACTATGTGGATGAGTGTGATAATTATGCCAGTATGTGTATAAATGCGATAGTTATGTCACTAAGTGAGTGAATGTGATAGATATGTCACTATATGAGTGAATGCTATAGTTATGCCACTATGACAATTAAGGTCATAGTTATGTCACTATGAAAGTGTCAACGTGTCACCATGAGAGTGACTTTAATGATTACTGACAATGACAATGACTGTAATCATGATTACACTAAGACTGTCATCATTTATGTCACTGTATGTATAATCGCATTTGTGAACGTCATTTATCTGAATATGAATTTAAATGATGAAATGATTTTAGTGATCGTATACATAATAATCAGAATGTTATTTACTATGGAAGAATGTAACGGTTTCAGCGATCATCAATATTATTCCAAGAGGTGTGTGATGTTGAGCAGTATGTAAAGTTGTAAGTAACTGTCAACAATACGCAACATTTAAGTAATTGTGAATATTGTGAAAATTACTAAAATGTGTATCATTTGAATGACCGAGAACATGATTAAAATACGTGAATGCTTTGAATCACTACTGACATTGTTGAAATATGTGAATACTTTGAATGACTGTGTACTTTATGAAAATGTGTGAATTTATTTGAATGGCCGTGAATACTAGGAATATATGTGAGTAATACAAAGAAAAGTGAATATTATACAAATATGTGAATACATTTGAATGACTGAGAATTATTAAAGTATATGAATGATTTGAATAACTGCTGACCTTTTTGAAATATGTGAATGTTTTTAATGACCGAATATTATGAAAATAAGTGAATGTTTTTAATAACTGTTGATGTATTAAAAATATATGTTTGTTTTGAATTAATGTGAACATCATGAAAATGTACAAATGGTTTGAATTAATATGAAAATCATCCCCAAAAAAATGGTGAATCAATATAATGAATGTGAACATTATGAACATAGATTTAGTATTTGAATTACTGTGGACATTGTTGAAATATGTGAATGTTGTAATGACTTGGAACATTAATAATATGTGGATAGTTTGAATGACTGAACATTATAAAATATGTGAAGTATTTGAATGACTTTAATCCTTACGTAACAATTTGAAGTGAACATCTCTAGATTTGAGTGACTATGAACATAATGCCACAATTTCACTGACTACAACTATGATAAAAAGAAGGCGCTAAACGTATGCACAGAATTGACTACAACCATGATGCAAAGAATGCACTAAACGAGTGTACAGAATCACTGCTACAGTGGTGTAATATCCATTGCTTTGGACATCCGGCTGTTAATCTGCTCCTTCAACAATCCCATGTCCAGTTTTGGAGACAATGAGCAAGAGAGTAAAGGAGTGTTCCGGAACTGTGTGTTTTCCTTTTTTGGGTGCCCGTAATGGTTACCTACTGGTCCATCGCATTGAGGTATTCCTAACTGTTGGTCAAGACACTTGTTGTCGTATGCAACTGTAGGGAACACGTTTGTTGTTAGGTCCAGCCTACGGATTGCGGTATGAGAATCAGGTCTGCTGCCAGGACTAACGTTGTTTGTGTCTGCTCCGCTGTAGTTTCTGAACAAGTAGCCCAATGGGTTTTTGTCACTAGTGACTTCAGTTGAATGTCTTCGGGGCATCGAATGGGCTGCGTTTTGTGCTAACTGTTTCTCTCTTGAGGTCAACGAACTAATTTTATATGATTTCTTGGATAAAATAGAAGGCCTAGATTTTTTGTATCGAATTGGAGAGAGAAACAGATCGGATACCTTGGAAGGAGTGAGCTTTAAGAGATCACGTGTCTTGTATGGAGATGTGTTAGGGTGCAGTTCGTCCTTGTCATGCATGTTGTAGTCATCTTGGGCATGCATGTTGTCATCTATGCCTGCATATGAAGAGTGATCAAACCCATGGTTAACATATTTATCTGGTAACAGCAAGTCATGAAATGGAGGGGTTTGTTGTGTTTCCTGCATGTTCTCTACCGATCCGGGTACATCTTCATCTGGAACATGCAGAACAATATCAGTTGAAGAGATAACGTTTGTGTCAGAAGCATTCAGACTACAATCTTCCCTATGGATTCTGCCAGCTGATGCCGAACGAGCCATACCCCGTTTTTGTTCTTGAACTCCTAGTAGACTTCTGCTCGTATTTCTTGATACGCTTGGACATCCCTTGTGGTCTTCAAATTGTGCGTCGTCTCCAAAGGGTGAAGAAAACCTAGTCTCACCTACTCTGCTCACTTTTGGAGACACGCCCTCGTATTCGGCTGGATTTGGCAACACTTTAGAGAAGCCATCCTTCCCCAACAGGAAGTATGTTTGCATCTTGCCTTTGCCTTTCACTTCTATGTCTCCACGATATTCTATATGGTAGCCTTTGAAATTTTCCAAGCCCTGTTTTGCCGATGCACTTAAATGGATTCGCAGGGCTGCAAAATAAGTACAGAAGAAATAATTATAACCAGTAATATCTCTAGAATCATGTCATTTTAAGTTGCGTTAATTGTTAACATTATACTGTGGCGAATGGGTTACGAACGAAATTAACAATCCTGCATACCGTATTTAAAACACATCTGCTGGCGATTTGGAAGCAGACCACCTAACGCTGTCTTTCATACACTGGTATATGCTCTGGACCTCCAGAAAACAATGGCAAACTACTGAAAGTAAACTTGCCAAGAAATAACAAGCAGACACACATAAAATGCAGGGGATGACTGCGACGTCCTGTAAAGGATCTGGAAGTAACTGTTTTTATTTTAGAGCAACGATAGTAAAGTAGTATCTTGCATAATAACAACAGCAATGATAATAATAATAATAAATATTTCAGTAGGTCAGCATGGTCGAATGGATAAGAACGAGTGTCCTTTAACATCCGGCGTGTTGATGCCATGGTAAGGGGTTCAACCTCTACACCGGACAGCTGGACTAGAATGTTGACCTATCGTCCTTGGCTTGGAGACATAAATTATAAGTACCTTTGTAGTCGGAGTGGGTTCGCCTGATGGCGAGAGACACTGTTAATAGGGAAAGCTAATTCACACGCAAAATTCAGTCCAGCACTACTAGAAAGTAGTTCAAAGCGAGCGAGCGCAAAAAAAAAAAAAAAATGCATACACAACTAAACTACACGCATTTATTCTCCCTTCAGTGCCTTGTCTAGAACAAGCACTGACAACGGTGGAGCTAATGACTTTTAATTAAAATTGTAGTCAGGTTGATCCTACTGATTTATGTTATCTGTTTGTTTCGCGGCTGTTTATGATTCCCAGTAACACATCAATGTTTATTTTCATTTATAAACATGGCATTCGTAACAGTGGAAGGATGGTGTAATTTTCAAACTGCCAAAAGAAGTGACATGTCTGATTGCAATAACTGGCGTGGTATCACGTCAGTACCATGAGTCAGTACCAGGAAAACTTTTTTGTAGCATGTTACTTGAGAGATTGAAAAAGTCTATAGATGAAAGGCTCAGAGAAGAACAAGCTGGCTACAGACCAAAACGGTTATGTATAGACCACATTTTCATCCTTAAAATAATAATTGAAGAATGTAGAATTCCAGTCGAAATTAATCACCAACTTTGTCGACTTTCAAACAGCCTTCGACAGTATCCACCGTCCTTCACTTTGGAATCTACTTAACATCTATGGTTTCCCTACCAAATATATCAACATCATAAAATCTTTCTACAAAGAGACACATTGCTGCGTGAGAACAGAATCAGGCAACTATGACTGGTTCTCAGTGGAAACGGGAGTGAAACAGGGTTGTGTCTTATCGCCGATTAGCTTTGGAATAGCTATCGATTGGGTCATGCGCAAATGCACAAACAACACAAATAGAGGTATCCATTGGGTTGACAAAATTCTAGAAGACCTGGACTTTGCCGACGACATAGTGCTTTTAAGTTCAACACACGCAGATGCCCAAGAGAAAATAAACCATCTCCAAAATGTTTCAGGGCAAATTGATTTCCAAATTAACACAGAAAAAACAAAAACTATTGATCTTACCAACAGTTCAGACGACACCAAATTAAACAACCATGTTCTGAAAAAAGTCAACAGCTTCACATACCTAGGAAGCAAAATGACATCTACAGAGGACTCAACGCCAGAAATATTATCTAGAATCTCACTGACATCTAGTGCCTTCAATAAACTGTCAAACATCTGGAAGTCAAAGACACTCAGCAAACACACAAAACTTAAAATCTTCAATTCTTGTGTGATTCCAGTGCCAAGGTATGGATGTGAGAGTTGGAAATCAACGGTAGCTTTAGATAAAAAAAATTTGACAATTATGAGAACAAATGTCTTAGAAGAATTCTAAACCTCCACTGGACATATTTCAGAACCAATACGCAAATAAGACAAGAGATTAAGCAAGATATTGTATTCAATTTTATAAGAAAACACCGTTGAAACTACATCGGCCATGTACTCAGAATGGACAAGACAAGACTCCCCAACCAAGCCCTCTTATGGTCACCAGTAGGGACAAGAAAACGAGGAAGACCAGGAGAGATCCTGCGTAGAACCATCATCAGAGAAGGCTCATTCAACGGCCAAGTGAACATCCAGGATCTACAACAGGTAGCAGCGAACCGCCGAACATGGAGAGCCATGACTTCTGCCCTATGCGCCGCCTTAGGCTCAAGAGGAAAGACTAACTAACTATTCGTAACATTCTTCCACCAACACATCTTCACTGTTTCCAGTGTTTTCGCACAGCTTCACAACTTGTTAGTAGCAGGAGTATTCAGCTCTACCACTTGTTTGTAGCATAATTGCCACAGTTTGACTACCTGTTTGTAGCACAATTAGTACAGCTTGACTACCTGTTTGTAGCACAATTAGTACAGCTTGACTACCTGTTTGTAGCACAATTAACACAGCTTGACTACCTATATGTAGCACAATCAGTACAGCTTGACTACCTATTTGTAGCACAATTAACACAGCTTGACAACCTGTTTGTAGCACAATTAGTACATCTTGACTACCTGTTTGTAGCACAATTAACACAGCTTGACTACCTATTTATAGCACAAATAGCACATGTTAATACATGTTTGTAATGTAACAAACTATCGTCTGTCAAGACTGCCAGGTGCCAGTACATGTAGCACAAATACCACAGCTTCACCACCTGTTATCAACCCAAACAGAACACAGATTCACACTTAATGTTAGTAGAAAAAAAATAACACAGCTTCACGGCATGTTAGTTTCACAAGTAAACATGTTCACATTTTTGCTGCTGGTAAATATAATACTTCTTATCACTTATCAGTAGCAAAACGGAAGCGTTTGACAGCATCTCAGTAGCACAAGCAACACAGCGTAACTGGTGGCTAGTAGCAAAAGCAACACTCCATCCATCATGTGCCATGCCGGAAAGCGTGGGCGGTCATGACTCGCCATTTCACTCGATCACCGGAGTCGTGGATCAGCTCAGTGTTCCTGTCTCGACCATGCCATGTGGCCAAACCATCCAAGTATTTACGTCTCGATCTTCCCCTTGGTCTGTTCCCTTCGATCGTGCCGGTTGTCACCAAGTTCTCCAATTCATTTCTTCTCATAACATGTCCAAACATTTTTGACTGTCTACGTCTAATTTCTCTAATCAATTTACGATTTTCATCTGTTTCCTGTAGTGCTTAGTCATTTGTTTTTCTGTCTGTCCATGGAATTCTTTGCATTCTCCTCAGAAACTACATTTCTACAGCCATCAGATGTTTTTCAGCTTGACTGCTCATTGTCCAAGTTTCATATCCATACAAAAGTATAGGTTCTATGTAGCACTTAAACACTCTTTTTCTCGTTTCAGTTGACATCTTTTTATTGGTCAGTATGTTTTTCATCATGCTAAAGGCTACTTTCGCCATGGCGATTCTTGTTCTAATCTCAACGCAACATTGGTTTACCAAATATTATTGGCAAAAGTAGCACGCTTGTATTACAATTTAAAACCAAAAGTAACACAGCTTCGTTATTTCAATAACATGGGATACTTACGTAGTCCAGTAGACTCCATTCTGGAGGCCGTGTTGACGGTGTCCCCAAAGAGGCAGTACCTGGGCATTACAAGGCCAACAACCCCAGCTACAACAGGACCCGTGTGGATACCAATACTGAAAAGGCATCAACTCTTTGTAAACCTAGAATCAAATCTCTATATGCCAATAATCAACTAAACGTATATAGCTAAACCAGTTTTCTTCTTGCTTCATTTTATACTGCTAAAACTGTATTCTTCTGCCTTTATGTTTTGCAACTAAAACTATTCTTCTTGCTTCATTTTTACAGCTAAAGCTATTCTTCTTGCTTCATTTTTACAGCTAAAACCGTATTCTACTGTCTTTTTCTTTTCATTTTTTTTGACAGCTAAAACCGTATTATTCTGGCTTGATGTTTCACTGACAAAACTGTATTCTTGTTGCTTCATTTTTACAACTTAAACGGTATTCTTCTGGCTTAATTTTCACAGCTAAAACCGTATTCTCCTAGCTTCATTTTAACAGCTATAACTATTCTTCTGGCTTCACTTTTAAAACTGAAATCCAAAAGAGAAAGTGCTCCAAATGCACACACGTCAGTCGCCATTGAGGAAACGGCACTGTACATTGTTAATAAACTAGCTTCCACACAAACCAATCCCTCCTAGTTATTTAAATTTCTTTATGTCCGCTTCCCCGTTCATCGGTGCCTATCATTGTGCTCGTGTACCACTGGAACCATGTCTTCCACCACTGCTTCGTGTCTTTTAACATGGGCAATGTATTTCAGTGTCTAAACATGATATTTCTACTTCTTCGTCTTTCATTCGTTCTTCCACACCGATAGACGATTTCTCTTGATTTAGTCAAGAGTTTTTTTGGAGCTCCTCTTTTGTTCCATACAGTTGTCAATGCAGTGCCGTCTCACTAGGCCAGTATTCCATATACAGACCGCTGTCTATGAACCTGTTGTCTTCGATGTTCAGACCTTGTAGAATGGCAGTATTTTTCTTCTCCTTGGTCCACGACATTCTCAGATGTTTTCTGTAACTTATAAGCTCAAAACTCCCCACATTTCCTTCTTTGTTATCGCGAAATGGTTCATGACTAACATTTGTGTGTGTCCACAAGAAAGATTTATGACCTCAAAAATAAATTGCACTTCAATTTGTTTGCTGATTGTGTTCCACACACGACTATAAATAATATTTAACATGTACATTTCCAACGCCAGACTACTTCTGACTTCTTGTTGTTTGTGACAGGTTGGCCCACCTCTCAGATCGTTTTGTTACTAGATGGAGATAGCCCTCAGTAAACCCCTCTATGTATCCTGTATTATTTTTTATTTTTATCTATATTTTCAAATATTAGATAAAATCGTCTTTGGTTAGTGTATTTATATACATAAAACTATAGAGAGAGTTAAATACTATTTCTTCTTATAGTTAGAAGTAGATGTAGGGTAGAGTTCGTTTACAAGCCAAGAAATCAAGTCAGGCTGAATTTTATATTCAGGTTTGGCTGTGAATAATAATTTGGCCACAGGAAGGAAACTCTCCTGGATGAGAAGTTAACTTCCGGTAGCACCCTAACATCTGCCATTTTCTGACAGCCGGCTGGAGGGAGCAGGAGCTACTATCACGTCAATTGGCTAAAATTGAACACCTGTCTGTGTTTAAACATATTTTATTGCTGGCTCTTGTTAAGCCGAACAACACTCTAAAACATAGAAAAGCCAATGATAGTCTCCACTCCCGATAGGCCAGTCAAAATCTAGTTGCAGGGTGAGTTAATAATAATTTTGTTAAATATTGTGCTGTGTGTCAATCTGCCGGCAAAATCTAAAGGCCATGCCGATCGATAATAGATACTATTAATTAAAACTAGTGTTAGTTAACTAATATTAGAATTAGGACCATGTTTGTGCCATGTGGCTTGCCGACAAGGGTAAAACGCAAATCTCGTCACATGTGGCATTAAAAACATGGATAAATTACATTACGTGATTCTCGAAATTAGGTATCCGCCTGCGGAAGGACACATGAGTTAGTCAGTAGACGATTAGTAGAGTTAAGATAATTTAATTATGTGCTTAAACTTCGGAGCTAGCGTATTTCTCTAGATAATATACTTATTAGTGGAAGGAATTAGTTCAGAGAGTGAATAAGTTACAATTAATTATGCTTTATTAATCTCTATCTTGCCCACAGTCAGATTACTACCATGTGGTCCAATATGGCCCACTTGACAAAGTTCAAACCTTGGGGGAATTCTACAACCCTAATATTGTTCTTGTGTATAGTGAAAGTAATCTTAAACCTAGCTAAGAAATCTTCTAGATAATTAAGTATGGTTTAATTAATATAAGGAAGACTTGCTAGTAGTACAACTCATAACTCTTTAAGTGAACTTGGGGTGTTTACTTGATTTTAATGGTTCACTCGTGTACATCGTGAAGTTATAGTTGTTGTGTGTGATTTCATTTCATTCTATGGAATTCATCATGTGATGTTAATTCATCGTGTGGAGTTTAGTTTGTGTGTTTCCATACTTGGAAAATGATGTGTGGTGTTTCATTGATTTAATGGTTTGTTAATGTATATGTGTCGGAGTTGTGGCGTCCGAGTTTCATTCCATTGAAGTCATCCTATATGTACTGTTAATTCATTATATGAATTGTGGTTCATGTTTCCATGATTAATCATGACTTAGAATATATATTTGGAATGTGGTCTTTGAAGTAGTGCATTGTGATTGTACATGTTTGATCTAAATATCAGCAGAGAGAATAGGATATCATTTCTGTGCTGTTTCCATTAGATCAGTGTGCTGTTGTAGATTTCAGATAAGGAATCAAAATATGTAAATTGAGATAATACATGCTAGTGAAATTTATGAGACAAGCATGCCATGCAGGACATGGCCAAAAGAATTTACAATTCTGTCTTGAAGGATTATTCACTCCTTCTCACTGTCATTCACAGAGCCTGCACCCTGATCATCTGTAGCCGTAGTCACGACCGGTGATTGAGCTACGAACCACTCACTTGATGCAGCAGAGAGTGGAGTCCATACCACGATCCAGTCAGCACTGACAGCTTACCATCCAGGAGGCTAAGGATTATCAGATGAGTGGCTACCCACCCGTTTGCCACTGCACAGCAATCACAAAATTTGTCTGCTATCGGCTAGAAGTCTATGATATTATCCTCTAGCTGAACATTATCTTGTAGAAATTTCAGGGATCTGCGTATCTCTTATGTGTCAGTGAGTTCCCAGTGGGGCTCACGTAGTGTTCTTTAGGATTAAACGTTATGTTATATTTGTAATTTTAACAACTGCGTCTGTCATTATAGAATTAGAATTAGCATCATCAGATTGTGTGACGAGTGAAAGGACTACATCTATACTTATCATTCTGTCTTATCTCCTGTTGTGTGAGAATACATTAGGCAGTGGGGGATCATTATTCATCCAGGCACGTTAGCAGGAATAACTTGACATACTGTCTTCGTGTGTTAGTCGTCATAACTTTCCGCCTGGCACTGTTTAGAAGTAGTGATCCATTCTGGGACTTTGATAATCATTCTTCTAGAATTGCGAGCCATTTGATCGCTTCTTCAGCAGTGGTTAGATTCTCTATTCGTAGAAGTCTATTTAGTATCTACTTTGATCCAATTCCATCCTAGTAGTATACGTTACGCGACATTGTTGATTATGCAGCCAAGGTATTCAAAGTTTGTGGCATTCTGAATTACTTCATTGCTGATAGTGATTTATGGTTGACATGTAGTTTTATCTGCGAACATAACTTTTTTTCCAGTTCAAACTCACTTAGATTTTGATCTTGGTCATGTCTGTCTTTTCACAGATTTGATTAACTCTGCTAATCCCTTATCCTCCATCAGATATGCTAATGTTATATTGTAAGCTACATAATTATTAACTTAAATTAAGAACTCTAGAAAAGGACTGTTAACTTAAATGATTGTAAATATGAATACAAAAATATCGTTACGCTTACCGTATTTTCAGCTTCTTCTCTGGGAGATGAGGGATTCTGAAACTTCTGATAGAAGCCAGTATGTCCAGTGCTGCATTCGCTATCTCTTTTGTGTGCTGACCACCGTTTCTCTTGGGCAGCCCACTGGCCAGCATGTAGGCATCTCCGATTGTCTCCACCTGAACAGCATACAATTAGACCCGTGATTGGCAAATGTGTCATGAAACTTTTCTCGTTAGTAAACATTCTTAGAATTTCGTGGGTAGTCAAGAACAAAAATACGGACTTTTTACATTTGAATATCAAAGAACACTTGTTCATACACAGCGTCTTGTCTCGAAAGCTAAATTGCTTCAGCCATATTAAACGTCGCAGTGTTGCAGGAAACAAAAGCAGTAATGGAAAGTATGGTTTCTGGAAAAAGAGGTAGGTATCGACCCACACGGTGGGGTCACAGGGCATTACAGGCTTCCTAGGAATTAAAATAAAACGCCGCGGGTCGTGATGAGAGCAGTTCTTTGCAGATGGATTTCTACACGGTGATGATAACCTCAATAGTTCATTAACTTAATTACATCACTCCCAAAATTATTAAACCAGTTATAATTACACTGGTTTTGAAAAATCCTTGCCAACCCAGTCAAAGGTTCAGGATCAATATCAACTGGTGGCAGCATATTTTAAGACCCCCTACGGTTCTAGCGTGAATCCAAGTTAAAATAAAGCTTTTAACATTTCGAGTTTTCTCGACATCATCTGGAAAGGTAAGGCAGCGAAAAAGCGTTTTTACATTGTTTTACTTGTCATTCCCTTAGGTAGCCTACATGGAACGAATGACTGTTGTACACTGTCAAGGGCTGAGAAATAATATGAGAATAGACAACCGCTGCTGCGCCTTCAACTGGGCTGTTGGTGTGGTGTCTTTCTGATATCAAAGTGAGGCTCGATAAGCACTCAATCAACCCTAGTTGTAGCAGTGTTGAGGTTCACTTCACTAGTAATATGGACAACTCTAAGACTCAATCAACCCTAGTTGTAGCAGTGTTGAGGTTCACTTCACTAGTAATATGGACAACTCTAAGTGAGGCTCGGTAAGCACTCAATCAACCCTAGTTGTAGCAGTGTTGAGGTTCACTTCACTAGTAATATGGACAACTCTAAGACTCAATCAACCCTAGTTGTAGCAGTGTTGAGGTTCACTTCACTAGTAATATGGACAACTCTAAGTGAGGCTCGGTAAGCACTCAATCAACCCTAGTTGTAGCAGTGTTGAGGTTCACTTCACTAGTAATATGGACAACTCTAAGACTCAATCAACCCTAGTTGTAGCAGTGTTGAGGTTCACTTCACTAGTAATATGGACAACTCTAAGACTCAATCAACCCTAGTTGTAGCAGTGTTGAGGTTCACTTCACTAGTAATATGGACAAATCTAAGAGGGTGCTGCGATGAAATGTCAATCGCTCAATGGATGTGAGCTTCTAGTAACCAATAATGATATTTGGCTATTATGATTTTTGTCTCGAACTGACTGATGAAATACTCAAGTCTTCTAGGTAATATGTAATATATTTATAACACAAATAAATGGAGTTTTCATTTGATTTTCCTTTGATCTCCAACGAACATATTTATTACCAGTTGTGTTAATTTGATGACGCTTTTGTCATCAACGAAATCATTCAGTTGCTATGTATATTTTCTAAACATGGTACCCCCATCTTATGTATTATTTCTTTCAGTATGACTCTGTCTCTTCTGTTGAAAGCAGAAAGTTCTCTTCCGCATCACTTGCATTTATAGTGCATCATAAGAACGTATGCACGAACCTTCTCGGAGAGCTCACGCGTAAGAAACGCTAAGAAAGTCAGATGTGCATTTTCTGTTACAAACAGCATGCCAATGGACATTCTGATGGCAACAATACGTTTACTTTGGCTTTAACCTATGCTTGTGTACTAATTTATTCATTTAGCATGATCAGCATAGGTAAGACAAGTTTCGCTTGCAGACATTGGATAGAGTTCCTATAGAGATCTACAGTTCGATTTTACAGTTCGTAGAGTACAATCATCTTCCTACCAGAGAATGCCGGAGTGTAGATAAGCTGAAAGGCTCTGCCACCATATCAACATGATCAGCCAAGGAATTAAGCCGACAACATAAACACTGACAGAGATTAGAGCAGAAACGACCCCTCAGGTAAATGTATAAACATTATTAGTTACAATGTTAATGTAGGGTTTAATATTTACATTAAAAGTTAGTGAAATAGTTCATTGGTCAACATATTATCCTCACTGCACACTGAACAATTCAGTCCATAAGTGTTTGTATCCCATCTTCAGGATCTCCCTCAGCATGTAGCTGGCGACGACACTAGTTCTGTGTTGCTCGGCTGTTCTTCTTTGTCTCCATGCACTTGTCTGTCTTCATCCCTTGATGTTCTTGTAGTCTGGTCAAGGGTGCAGATTCACAGTCAACGCTTGCTTTATTTAATCGAACTGTCCCTCTGAGAACACTCATTCTAAGGATATTCACTCTCCGGACATTCTCCCTGAGAAAATTTTTCCTGTGGAAATTCACTCTGAGGATATTCACTCTGAGAACATTCACTCTGGGTACATTTACTCTGAGAACATTCACTCTGAGGGCATTCTCTCTGAGAACATTCACTCTGAGGACATTCACTCTGAGAACATTCACTCTGAGGAAATTCGCTCTGAGAACATTCACTCTGAGAACATTCACTCGGAGGACATTCTCTCTGAAGAAATTCGCTCTGAGAACATTCACTCTGAGGACATTCACTCTGAGAATATTCACTCTGAGGACATTCACTCTGAGGACATTCTCTCTGAGGAAATCCGCTCTGAGAACATTCACTCAGAGGACATTCTCTCTGAGGAAATTCGCTATGAGAACATTCACTCTGAGGACATTCACTTTGAGAACATTCACTCTGAGGAAATTCGCTCTGAGAACATTCACTCTGAGAACATTCACTCGGAGGACATTCTCTCTGAGGACATTCATTCTGAGAACATTCACTCTGAGAACATTCACTCTGAGAACATTCACTCTGAGAACATTCACTCTGAGAACATTCACTCTGAGAACATTCACTCTGAGAACATTCACTCTGAGAACATTCACTCTGAGAACATTCACTCTGAGAACATTCACTCTGAGGAAATTCGCTCTGAGAACATTCACTCTGAGAACATTCACTCGGAGGACATTCTCTCTGAGGACATTCATTCTGAGAACATTCACTCTGAGAACATTCACTCTGAGAACATTCACTCTGAGAACATTCACTCTGAGAACATTCACTCTGAGAACATTCACTCTGAGAACATTCACTCTGAGAACATTCACTCGGAGGACATTCTCTCTGAGGACATTCATTCTGAGAACATTGACTGTCGTCCGCTGTCTACAGTAGCCTGGCGTGCAAACTTGTCAGCTTGTTGATTACCTCGTCCGCTTCCATGGCCTGTTAAAAGTTAGTTTCATATCCTTCATATGACGTCGAAGTCAACCTCAGCATTTGTTGTCTATATGTTATTTTTTGGCAAATTTACGTCTAGTAGTTTGCCATGGCTTTCTGAACGACCGGCACTCATATCATTTTATTAAAACCAACGCGAGGAGGTCTGCTTCCAAATCGGCGGCAGCTGTGTATCAAACGCAGTATGCAGGGTTATGAACTACGTCTGCAACACCTTCATCCCGATCCGGCACACAACAAATGACGATGATTTTGGTTTTCCATGATCAAATAAAATGTAGAGCAAATGATCTGTTTTCATGCTGTGATGCGTGTTGAGTATATGGTGCTATTCTCATATGTTTCGACCGATCCTCGCTCGATGGGTGATGTATTCAATATCAATGGGACGCCATTACGTCCCAGGGTTCTGGTGGAAATAACATGGAGAATGGAGAAATTAGCACTGTGTTGGGAAACACTAGGCAATGCAGGCCGAAGAAAAACGGAGACAGGTGTATGAGGAAGGATTGAAATGCTTGGAAAGAACTAATAACAAAAGCAACATTAAATTCTTCAAAATATCACAGGATTGGAGAGTCATGATCGCCAAAGTCTGCTCCAGACCAGTTGTCCGAAGACGAAGACGAAGGAAGAAGCATAAAAAAGAATAAGAAGATCATATAATGACATCGTACCTTGTAAACGTCATATCTGGTAATAATGTCATCAAAAAGTGTGTACAGACTGTTCAGCAAGTTAACCACTTCAATAGGAGTGCTTTCCGCGCAAATTTTCGTGAATCCGACAATATCCGAAAAGTAGATGGTCACTTGGTCAAACAGTTCGGCCTTGACTGGCTTCCCCAGCTTGAGATCTTCAGCCACTGATCTGTGATTTTTGTGAAATCATAGAACAAACTTACACTAATTGGAATGAGCTGTGATGTATGTGTGAGAGCATTGAACAAAGTTACACTACTTGAAATAAGCTGTTATTTATGTGTGAGAGCATTGAACAAAGTTACACAACTTGAAATGAAAGCTTCTATTGTGGTGTCTTTATTTCTCACATCCACTCTCTATCTGTCTCTTTCTCTCTTTGTCTGTCAATATGTCTGCCTGCCTGCCTGCCTGCCTGCCTGCCTGCCTGCCTGTCTGTCTGTCTGTCTGTCTGTCTGTCTGTCTGTCTGTCTGTCTGTCTGTCTGTCTGTCTGTCTGACTTTACATGCGATACAAAAGATTATCTGCCTTATACTTGCGTAGATAACATACGAGACAACAGATTTTCTGATTCATACCTTCGTAGGTAATATACGAGACACAGGATACTCTGTAAATGGCATATTCTTATACTCATAACATATGATACCAAAGATGCTGTATCACCGGCCCATACTGACATAGATAACATACGATACAAACCATGTCTGTCACTGGTCCTTCCTTACAAAGATAACATGATACAAACTATGCTCTGTAAACGGCTTATTCTTATAGAGATAACATATGATACAACAGATGTTGTATCACCTGCCCATGCTTACATAGAACACATACAATACAACAGATGCTCTATCACCGGCCCATACTTACTGAGGCAGCATGCGGTATAACAGATTCTCTGTCTTCCGTTTCTCGACCTCTAGTTCACTAGTCCTCTCAGCCACCAGCTCTTCCAGGTGGTTAGCGTATTTCTCCAGCATGGCCAACATGTTGTCAATCATGGTCATGTTCCTGCCGACAATCAGTTTCAAACAATGTAGTCAATATAAAATCTAGACCAAGGTTCCTGTTTCAACCATTGAGGCATACAGAGGATATTGTACTTTCCCCCATATTGTTCTAGAACTATCGGCGCTTGATGGGTGATGTGTAAAAATCACGACGGTCGTCTTTACTTCAAAGGGAATGTCCTGCTACCCATGTCAGCCTGGGTCAACCTCGCGACCCAGGTCAGTTTACAAAATGCGACTGGATGGGGATTCGAGAGCAAGATCACTGAGCCGGCAGGCAAGCGCTCTACCTACTGCGCTGCCGCGACTTCCTGATGAACATAACAACGCATTAATGTCAAGTTGAAATTATATGTATTGATCAATCTTCATCTGTCGCATATTGTTAAAATAATAGCTCACGCAATCATAAACAGTTATTGCCTTACTGTAATGTCTTTTTCTTTTTAAACACAGGAGCCACAAACAATATGTTGCACGATTTATTGCCCATCATAATTCGCTGTATCTCCTCAGGCGCATACTGCATATCGTATGAAGTGAATAATACTTAAGCTGAAACATGTAAAACACATAGTCACAGGTATAGTTCGAATGTGGAACATCTGTTATCCCTACTGTCATTTTAAATTTAACACGGACTTTTTCCTGTTTTAATAGAAAGAGTTACAGCAAAACCTATTGTGGCTGGAAAAGTTACAAATTGCAGCAACCATTAAGGCAGTTTTCTTATATATTTATATTCCTCAATACGCACAGTTGTCACCATTGATTGATTATATTCAAGAATGAGGCATGGTTCATGATAAAGAATCAACTCAAATGCTTGTTGTTGTTATTGTTGTTGTTGTTTTTGTTGTTGTTGTTGTTGTTATTGTTATTGTTGTTGTTGTTATTTGTAATTACCCCTGTAGGCTGCAAGTTTAACGAATAAATCCGATGTATTTTAATGCAGGTCATCTGAGCCCTTAAAAGGGCTTGTACCACTCAGAATGAGGCCGATTTAGAGACGTATCTCCCCTCCCATGACCAAAGTACCATCTCCCAGGGACTGTCTTGTAGGGGCCGTGGAAGAATTGTACTACGAATTCCAGCATGATTTATTTATTATACGTATTATTTCCTGAAAGAGGCTAATGAAATTAGAACATTATATTCAACATTAAGAATGAGACAACCAACATTCTTTGTTCAGGTGATGAGAAGAAAGGCATTGGAGAACATCGTGACAACTGGGAAGATCGAGGGGAAGAGAGGTAGAGACCGACCAAGAGAAATTATGCTGGATGGATTGAGACGGTGGCGTGGAGGGATATTGCTGTGATGTAAGTCCGCTGTGTTGTGCCATGAGAACGTGTTCGGACATACAAAATGCACTGGCTCGTTAACTGGAGTAATAACAGTCCTCACTAATGAACTGGAGAATACGGAAATGATCACAGGAGCTCAGGCGAAGTTTCAATACCTTTTTAATTCGGTATTAAGAGCATCATAGTATATTACTGTAGTGGCATTGTAGATCACCCGTTGTTATCGGAATAATATCTAAGCTACGCATACACTAACTTCAATATCTATATGCCTCATTCACCTTGACGCTCCGACTATTTCTATTCCCTTTGTTCCTTCAGATCCTTGCTGTTGTGTTCCTCCGAGATTCGTCTAGTTTCTTGCCCGTCATTTTTGGATCCATGACGTTTTCCAATCAATGCTTCTACTTGTTATCCACTTGAAGTCCACTGTTCAAGTCCATCCAACATCCAATTGCCCCACCAATTCGTTTCCACAATCGAAATACACAACCACTCACTTAGATGGCTCCACAGCGTATGGTTTTCGTTGTCACGCTGGCGTTGGTGTGACGTCTCTTCGTATCCCTTGGTTTTGGTGCACTGTCCACTTCGCTGTCCACTTCGGGATTTTCCTTCTATCCTCTCTGTATAGTGTGCTTTGGCAATAGCTATGTGGCAGATATCATCAGCAGAGTTGATCCAGAACATCAAAGACCGAGATCTGTGGAGAGACACGAAAGCCTACGCCAGCTGCAGGGCCGTTGATGATGACGATTCTATCCTCTTTTAAGAGGAGTGCTTCACATCTAGTCATGGGCCTCAGATGTGAGTGTGCCTGTCTTCAGCATGCATTTGTGTACGGTTTGTTTCCTCTAGACAGATTCCATCCAAGGTACACATCTTCGTAAACGCATATTAGGATGTAAGCAAGCTACAATTCAGGACTTCACGTACGGACTGAATGGCATTCTTTCTTCTATTTATTGTGGGTATTTCATTCAAACTATAGTAATCAGAGAGATGAATTGCTCCTCAATGCTCGTCATTGTCAACAAACTCCACATATAGTAGCTAGAGAGACGAATGGACTTCAATGCTCGTGAGACCAGTCCATACAAACAAGCACGGCCACTCCCAGCTAAAGTACAACAAAGTGTGAATGCACACCGTCCCTGTATTAAGCTAATTGGCTACACGTTTTACATAAAGTGTGAATGCTAACTGACCCTATATTAAGCTAATTGGCTACACGTTTTACACAAAGTGTGAATGCTAACTGACCCTGTATTAAGCTGCTTGGCTACACTTTTTACACAAAGTGTGAATGTTAACTTTCCCCACAATAAGCTGCCTGTCTATATGCTTCAAACAAAGTGTGAATGATAACTGTCCCTGCATTAAGCTGCTTGGCTACACCTTCGAACCTTGCTGGCCTGCTGTCATTCCTACCAGTTTGACATTCAATTTCTCAATTTAAAAAAAGTCATCCAAAAAAATCATCAAGAAACGTGCTACCATGTACCAAGTCGTCATGATGTATCGCCAGTAGTACAGACCCCCAGTCCTTCTTCAATGACCCAAGGATATGCGTTTTTGAGACTAGCATATCAGCACTCTCTGGATTCAAACGAACATCATTGCATGAGACATCATACATTATGGTTCCTGACTCCCTATAGTTGACATCGCACTAGAAGTCACTTGGTTCAGTGCATGAACTCCCTAGCAGCAACAGTGATCGTATAACATACTGATGTAAACATGCTTTCTCATTTTTAAACCTATTACAAGTTTAACTGCTTCAGTGCTGAAAGATAATATATTGCCAAATATGACCTCCCATTTGGACAGAAGGATGATATGTCGCTATACTAGTGTTATCGTGTTATTTCGCAATATCTTCCGCAATTTCAATGCTCAATGAATAGTCATTTACACTATAATACTTGTTCATTTGATTGTGCACCATGTGTGGCCAAACCTACGTTTTTGTTTGACACTGAATCACATTAATTATGTAATTCACATGTACATGATTACTGCTAACTCATTCTCTAATAATAACACTACATATGCTGTTGCGCAGAAAAAATCAATATATTATTATTTAGGGTTAAAAAGACTAAAGGGTCCACTTCATTACACCAAGTTTGAGCTGGGTCTCTCTTCGCAGAAAGGCATGTCTCCTGCCGAGAGTATCGCACAATGCACTAATTACGCAGTTCCAGCGATGAATCCCTGGAATTTCAAGGGAAAAGTGTAGATGTGTTGTGTACAACGTAGTTCGAAAATCAACCCACAAGATGACTTATTCACTTTGCCATAAAGTATAATATATGAACGTGTTAAAGTAAGTCGTATATCTTTTACAGAACGTCGCAAACAACCCCAGCATTTTGTGTTATTTATTTATTTATTTTTTTTTGTTTGTTTGCTGTTCGTGATCTTTTGGCAAGTTTAAATCCAATTTGCCATTCGCTTTCTGAACGACCGGCTGCTATACCATTTCGTAAAATGCCCACGCAAGGCGGTCTGCTGTCAACTGTGTTTCGAACGCGGTATGCGGGATTACGAATTACGCCCGTAATCCCTTCACCACGGAGGCGGTATATGAATGGGTAAAATTGATGAATTAATAAGTTTCTTTCTCTTAAAATTTAATTTTATGTTGAACACGTGAAGTGGCTAAAAATCGCCCTTGATTTAACATACTCCCTTCAGATTGGTATCACTAGTTGAAATTCCACGAGTCCAGATTGGGTCAAATATATAGCTATTATTCTGTTCCTATATATATATATTGGGAGCCGCGGCAGCAAAGTGGCTAGACGCTCACCTACCGACCCGGTGGTCATGGGTTCAAACTGCAGCTGAGCCGATTCATATTTGCAAAACTGACCCAGCCTAAAACGAGTACCAAGAATTTTTGGGGAAGTAAAATTGGCCAGCGTGACCACATCACACATCGAGTCCTGATAGGAAGTGCTTTTAAGTCTACAAATATATAGGTCAAGCACTATATGCCTGCCGGTCTCCGTGATGAAGGTGTTACGGATGCGGTTTATGATCCCGCATACCAGCGTTCGAAACACAGCTGTGCGCGATTTGGCAGCAGACCGCCTTGCCTTGGTTTTTGTGTTGTTTTTTATAAAACGGTGCCGATAGTTCGGAAAGCAATGGCAAACTACTTGAACGTAAACTTGCCAAGAGATGACAACAGCAAAATATGCTGGTGTTGACTGCAACGTCATGTAAAGGATATGCAACTATCTTAACTATATGCCTGAGGCGCCTTTCTTAATGGGTGGATAAATGGTCCTTGTTTTTAGTTATATACACTTCTAGTAATTGGTGGTTTGACGTCAAGTAGAATGTTCTGTTATAAATCAACTGGTAGCAATAGTGGAATTACTATCACCGGTCATGACTGATAATTTACTCCAAAAACAATGGCGTACACTTCTAACCAAGGGCGTAGACTAATAGTTAGTGATACGCCTCACATTGGTAAACAAGTACATCAGTAAAGTGGATACCTTATAAGCGAAATAAAGGAATCAGTGAAGCGATGAGAGTTGTGTAGTAGGCCGGATGTATGGACAGGGAAGCATTAGCCATCATGGTCTAATATGTATTCCTTCATTGGTTGATTGGTTTTGAAATCTCTAGAGGACTGCGATGTAACCCCCTAAGATTTTGATGTTATTTAGTTAGTAAGTAAGTAAGTAAGTTAGTTAGTTAGTTAGTTAGTTAGTTAGTTAGTTAGTTAGTTGCTTAGTTGCTTGGTTGCTTGGTTGATTAATCGGGGTTCCAACTTCACGGCAAAGGGTCGCCCCATTATGATCCGTTCCTGTGCCAGTGAATACCTGGTATATAAGTTTCAGTTGTGTTGGCGTTCAAGTCGTCTGAACTCTGAGAATGGGAGTGAGGTTAGTGTGCAAACTTTTCTCTCGACTATCTCCTCGGGGACTCTGTTGTAGAGATTTCCTATCCTTCTCCAAGCTACACAGAAATACCAGCTAGTTTGTAGGACGGTAGAGGGAATTCAAATCTGCGGGGTGGCATATTAGGTTGTAACAAGGTCACAATTCCTGGACATACCGAGTCAAGGATTCGAAATCTGCCGCGGGTGACTTGGAAGCAAATCGCTTCGCATTGATTTCGTTAACTGATGGTTAACTGATTAAGTAACATGGGATGAGAGCGGGTCGATGTTCTCTAGCTATGACCTTGTCGGGGCTTGTGACACAATGTTTGTAAGTACTCGTAACACTGGGTCAAATATGTCTCTGAGTTAATTGATATTTACTATTTTTTTTAAATTGTGACAGGTCTGTGATTCTGAGAGCAAGCAGGAATAGGTGGCCAACTACACCATGATATTTACATCCCTCATTTTGGCAAGAGACGAGCCCGGGTGTCGAACCGCGTCCGATCGAACTCTTGACATTACAAGCGTGGTTCGTTAACTTCGTTAACGAATGCTAATTGTTTTTTTTTTTTCCTGAACTGTTGCTTTCATTACGCATGCATAGTCTCATAAGTGTTCCGGTCTCTTTATATATTTTAAAGAAGAAGGCATCAGAACAGTACACGAAAAGTGTTGCATTGTTGATGAATTAAGTGTATATATGCGCGCGCGTGTGTGTGTGTGTGTGTGTGTGTGTGTGTGTGTGTGCGCGCGCGTGCGTGTGTGTGACAAGAATACACACGCAATGAGTATGCTTTCGCTGGTAGTTTTTCTAATGATAAATTTAGCAGGTTAAGGGCCTACTCAGCCTATACTTTTCGATTTCCCACTGCCGACTGATTTTGAATTTGGTTGAGTTGAGTTGAGTTGAGTTGATACTAGACCCGACATCACAACACTCAGGACATTCCGATACATGCTCCGTCCTCATCTTCAACAGCCAATAGTCCCAATACTAATGGCATCAGTAGCCGTCTGTTTGTGTCCGTCTGGCCTATTCTCTGAGTCCTTATTGTCGTCCAGATCCTTTGGTCACTCCATGCAGCGCCATTCTCTCCAGGTGGTGGCGATATATCTGTTTATTCTGCACTATACACACGATGTCAAAAGGTCCCGATCATGTCTGACTTATCATGCACCAATATCACACCGAGCGGTGCAGACACTGCCAACCTGTCTGCCTGTTCGTTTCCCACCACATCAGCATTTCCTGTATCAAATAATTCAACATATTTTGAATATGCTCAATGGTCTCAATATAAACACTGATCCTCCAAGAGTTGTTTTCGCCCTTATTCAACAAGATTGGCCGTCTGATCCACTACCCAAGGAACAAAGTGGAATATATTCTCATATTCTTCCTTTGTTAAGCTCTCCATCATAATGCATGCCATGATTACTGGGGCTGCAAGTACACGCCGTTCCTCTATGACACTCCGGATTTGAGCTTCAAGAAAAGTTGTATGTGTAAAAATAGCGGTGAACGATGTCATTAGCGTGCTCACTTGTCAGGACAGTGATTCGGTCTTAAGATGTTTGTTTCCTATCACGGCTCCAGGATAGAAGCAATTTTATCAAATCAATACGTTACAATTGTCAGATATTTCTGGAAATTATCTGAACTGGTCAGCCGCGAGGAAAGTAACAGCTTACCACATCTTGTTATGTAATGACTTTGAATATGCTACAACCGTACATATCGCATTTCAACGGCTGTAGAGTGTCATTGAATTGTCCGTACCTTGTATGTTTATAACATGTATGTGAATGTGAATGACGTTTATGTTGAAATCTTATAGCCAGGCGGACTGTCAACCCTAACCAAAGCTTTCGTCTGCTCGGGTGCACATTCTTTATTAGATTCGAGCCAACAAACGAGAATTGATACACCTTCGCCTGTTTACAAATTCAAGAACAGCGCAACCCACCAAACACGTTATCTGCTTGAAATACGGGTACTCTACAAACAGTGCTTCTCAAGCTAGGCCGGAGTTGTGGCAACGGGGTTACTAAGACATCAATCCCGAACACTGCGTTCGAAATACAATATGAATTTGAAACAAATAGGTATTTTAAACTCCTGCGAGAAGAAACGTACTAAACAATAACATCAACAACGTTGCACATACCTTACAAGGAGATCCATCGTATCGCGAAATACAGGTGAAAATCCGAAATCAGAAGCACTCAATAAATATATAAAATGAATAATAAAATAAAATAAACTACACACAAACGCGTACAATACGGCACACAGGACTACCGACGTTTCGATTCTCAGAATCTTTGTCAAGGCCACCACAGATCAACGAAATACAGCAAACAAAGAAACAAGGGGAAAAAACACACACGAACTGTCCCTATGCCATGTGGGGCAGAAAAGGTGATTTGGCCAGCTGCGAAGGCGCTCGTTGGCTGCAGAATTAAAAGTGGGTTGCCAGATAAGATTAAAGTAGCCAAAAATATGTGAACAGTCTGCTAAGAAAATCTGAGGGTGTGGGGACAGTTAGGTATAGATATGGGGGGGGGGGGGGGACAGCATAGTGATAGATAGTGTAAACAATAGGGGAAGATGCCACAGTTATACCGTAGCGTCCACAACAGTATTGATACCTGCTGGATGGATGCATCCCAGATTGTTGATTAGCTGGCATTCAATTTTGAGTCTGACAGGAGCTATTGGAATAGCAGGGTTTTAATGCGGTGACACATACATCGTCGACTCCATTATGGTTGGAGGAATTGAAATGGTTGGGGACAGGTTTGTCAGCGCCCTGATTGATGTCTCTGAGGTGTTCTCTAAAACGGTCAGCAAGACGTCTGCCCGTTTGGCCAATGTATTTCATGTCACATCGTTTGCAGATGATGACATAAATCAGATTCCGGGATGTACAAGTGAAAGAATCTTTCAAGGTGAAGGTGCCTCGGGGAAATGCAATCTCTGGTGTCTGAACAACGTATGGGCATGTCAGACAGTTCTTACGATGGCATTCGAATGTGCCCACAGATGTAGTAACCGTGGGGAGGCGACTATGCACAAGGTGGTCTCTGAGGCTCTGGTTACGGCGGAAAATTACCCTAGGGCCATTGGAGAATACCCCACGAGTGGTTGGATCCGATTCCAAGATAGACCAGTGTCTCAGAAAAATATGCTTGATGGCATAGGCATGTGGATGGAAGGTGAGGATAAGCTTGGGTTCATTGTTCGGAGGTCGCGTATGTTTGGCGAGGGACATTTCCCGCGAGACCTGGGTTATGCGACAGAAATCTGTGGACAAGATGTCCTCTGGGTGGGACCGTCTGCGGAAAAAGTCCAGCATTTCATGGGCTCTCTCGAGGAAGTCATTATCGTCCTGACAGATACGACGAAGGCGGAGTAGCTGGGAATATGGGCTGGAATCTTTGCAGCTTTTGGGGTGGGATAAGCTGTACAGGAGGAAACCGTGAGCATAAGTAGGTTTGTAGTACACGGAGGTCGTGAGGCCTGTAGGGTTTAATTTAATAGTGGTGTCAAGGAAATTGACAGAGGTGGTGGAAATTTATGTGGTTAATGTGATCGATGGATGGAAGCTATTGACATAATTAATTAAACGGTTCAGTTCCGCTTCTGACATGTCAGTGAGACCTATGCCATCATCGATGTAGCGTCGGTAAAAAGAAGGGAGAAGACCATCATTGCTGAGTTCAATCTGGTGTTCCAGATGTCCCATAAATACACATGCGTAGCTGGGTCCCATTTTAGTGCCCATGGCGACACCGCTGATTTGTTCAAAGTAGTGGCCATTGAACTCAAAGGAATTATTGGTGAGAACCAATTCATCGAGTCTCACAAGTGTGCGTGTAGGGATGGCTTGATCTGTACGTTGATCCAGAAAGAACTGTAGCGCCCTGAGGCCATCAGCGTGGGGAATGGAGGTGTACAGAATACAGAATACGTTCAAAATACAGCTGCAGGCGATTTGGAAGAAGATCGCCTTGCGCTTATATTTCATACAAAAGTTTGAGTGCAGGTTGTTTAGAAAGCTATATCAAACTACACATTGAACGTAGACATGCCAAGAAATTACAAACGGCCAAAAATGAAGGGGTTGACGTGACGTCTTGTAAAGGATATGCAACTAATTTTTCTCAAACTAGTGACTTTCTTAGAGTCGCTTTCTTGAGTATGACTAAGTGAATAAATGGAGGACCGGGTGACCATCGGTATCAAAGATAACATAGCCTGGGTTCTAGTTACCTCGAAGAATGGAAGAAATGCTATATATGGGTAATAATTTATAAACGTGTCAAAACTGAGCACCACGTAATGTTTTCTTCTGTTAGCGGATTTTATGTTGTCATTCCTGCTAAAAAGCTCTAATACAGCAATGGTGCTAAGCGTTGTTACGATAGTTATAGATGGATTATGTGAAATTGTTCACAGAAGAGTATCAAAAGAGATGGATTAGACGAACAGCAACCCACGCAAACGTCCATTGTATAAGTACATAGGTCACACAAAAGTCCAGAAAGTTCATCATAAACTTGACGCTGAAGGATACAACGGTGAAACACCGAAGAAGAAAAGGAGAAAGTGATACATCCTGCAGTGTTACATGCTTCATGGTGATAGCTCTGTCAGTGTTACGTGTTGCATGATGATAGATCTGTCTGTGTTACATACTTCATGGTGGAAGATCTGTCACTGTTACATGATTCATGATGATAGACCTGTCTGTGTTACATGCTTTCAGTGTGATAGATATGTCAGTGTTACATGCATTCAGTGTGATAGATATATCAGTGTTACATGCATTCAGTGTGATAGATATGTCAGTGTTACATGCTTTCAGTGTGATAGATCTGTCAGGGTTACATGCTCCATGATGATAGTTTGGCATACAAAAACGTCTCTACTAACATCTGTCTATTGAGGCCCTTAAAATTACAAATCCCTAATAATTACTGTTTAAGTATCTTGCTTAGTGTAGGAGTAGAAAATAAAACAGCGATAGACTGACCGTGGCACAGCTTAATTTATTTGGCTTTATTTTGGCTCACGTACCTGGCCAAGACCGGCGAGTTTGAAAACAAAGACTAAAGCGGCCATTTCTAGTGAAGATAGCACACAAGAAAGTCGACCTTTCCCTTCGGGGAGAGGGAAATTTTGCTTTAAAAATACATCAGTCTCTGCAACAATTGGTATGTTATATCTACATTATTAAGATGTATTCATGTATTTTTATAAAGTACATATACCAGTGTGTTTAATTAAGAATTAGTTAGAATGATAATTCAACAGTTCTTGTAAACTAGTCTGATTTGATTTTTAGTACTGAAGCACATGTGGGTGCCACGCTGTAATTTTTCCTATGTTTTACAATTTCAAATCCCTATGTTAAAATCTTTTATAGGCATTATGAACTTATATCTAACTAATAGTGCTTATAACCTATAAATATTATGTGTACTGTAGAGTATCAACTCTTATGTCAGAAACTCTTCTCAATGTAGGAGCAGACTCTTGATTCATACTTCACAAGTAGAGAACTCGTGTCTGTCAATTTCATATTCCTATGTTAAAACTTCTATGCATTGTGAACTATATCTCACTATCTATGCTTAGAAATCTGCAAAAAAATCTATGTACCATAGAGATTGAACTCTAAAGAACATTTTCAAAGGAATTCTTATCCATGTGGGGACATACAAATGATTACGCATATGCCTGACTCTTAGACAGGGGATAAAATGCTTTTCCACATCATAATCTGTAACTTGGAACTATAGTGCTAAATTGTAGTGCAATTCTTTTGTTAACAGATTAATAACCACTCCATAGGAGTGAGGGACATATAATCATTTCATAAAATAGTGCTAGGGAATTGCCATGTTTGAGAATATAAATTCTAGAACAAAGAAAGTAAACGCTTGATAAAAATGAATGTTCGGATAGGATGTACCTTCAATCCGTATCACCTCACTGTAGTAGGAACAGAAGCGAAGATTGATGTGAATAAATTGCTTGCAATATTCAGAAGACTGGACCATGCAGCATGTTATTCTAATAAATACACTCCGAATAATAGCAGTCATTGGCAAAATATATCACAGCGGTTACTATCCTCATGTGCTGTACGCAGTGGGGGAAAACAATGTATGTTTAGTTTATGGATTAACCCCTGAAGAAAATTCAAAACCATTGGCTCCAGGCATTAAATTTTATGATTAATATTATTATGTATGATTATCATGTACTTAATATCAGAGAAATGTACATGTATGTTTTCTCTTATGAGAATTTTTCTCTGTTCTGATTGTTACTCCTTTACTGTGGGAATATACATTTTAATGTTACTCCTGTGGAACATGAGGATGTTGATGTAAGAAATATGTGTATGTCAGTACTTAAGAAGCCAATGTTGAATAGCCTTGGCCTAATGATGATTATAGTGCCGAAAGGAAGACGCAGCATTAGAAACCACAGATACTGTATAGGCTATTCTCTTCAAGATAGAGAGATAGCAATATCAACATGTTGGATGGACAGAATGACTTCACTCATCTAATAGTCCCAGTAACAACAGAACATAATATAAAGTGAGAAAATACCTTACTCACTATTAAGAGTCAGAATGGCTCTACACCAAGCAATGAGGGACAGTGGAACGTGGACACCCACTCCTTTCCCCTTCTCCTCTTGTTGTTTGTACTTTTGTTTGTAATTGTGTTGTAAACCTTTTACCATAACACAGTAGGTTAATGCTCGGTTGTATTCTTTGTCATCCCTTTTCTATAGCGAGTGGTGGATTTTGTGGGACTGCATTGCATCACTATCAACTGGAAACTGGGTAATCAGCCAGGCAATGATAAATGGACAACCTGTCCTAACAATAGTCTGGACCAATACAACAATGTTTACTGCTGCACTCATTAGCTCCATAGCGAGCAAAAGAGCAAATTCGAAAACTGACTGGGTGAGTGATTAAGTCCTATTTTAGTAGGAATATCCAGGATGGACTTCAGAATCTAATAATCTACAAAGATGAAGATCAACAGAGTAACTGACAACAGTGTATCGTCTGCTTTACTTCTGAGAAGTACCACCTATGGCCTCATCATTCAACCAAATCAGTGAAACTATGGGACAATCCTACTACAAGTTACTAAAACTAGCAACAGTGAAAACCCTTCAACTGTTGGTTGGATTACCAAGTTAATATCCAACAATGGATAAGTCTTCGAAAGAACGTCTCACAGCTGCAACAGTCAAACATAAAGGTTCAGCCACTCCACACCGAGTTCTTGATATGAACACCAACTCAAACAAATGGGAGAAGACACTGAACCACATAAGCCAATACAACCAAGGTACAAACTTAATATCCTCTGAAACATAACTACGAAACCAGATTACCTCAAGGTTCCAAACCCTGAACACCATCAGATAAAAGACCATATGAAAGCAACTAAATGCCTCTACGTCAGTAACAAGAGGAATCATCTAATTGTTTGCAACCCTGTTACTGTGCTGGATGTATTCACCTGTGGATATATGTAGGTATAGATCAATTGTGGCCCTAGTCACAGATACTACCATGAGATGCCTCTCAGTCATATAAAGTTCTACACTGGACTAGATAACAACGACTAATTCCTTGCCGGTCCAATGTCAGCCTAAATGCCATGGGTTATAGACTCGCGACTTGGTGGGTGTAACATCTTTGTGGAAATAATTGGGATTCTGATATCGCAAGCAGAGCAGCTGAATGGCCGTCTACTTGGCACCATGTATGGTGAGATGGGAGAGTACCTTCTGCAGAGCTTAAGTGGAAATTCCTGGAAGTAAGACCAACCTAGGCCCCAAATTTCACAAAAAGGCACCGAGCCTAAGGCAACAGAATATTCGTGATTCTAGCCCCAACGGAGGGGATATGTGGTGTGTGATTTTTCAATTCCTGGATTATGGATTATAAAATAGTCACCAGCCAATTACCAGTGGATAAATATTAGGAACACAACTGAGTGCATTAATTCGGTACCCAGATAATGGGAAAAGGATCTAATCTACAGCAGAGATGAACCCTTAACCGCACACCAGGAGATAAATGATTCTATTAATTAGTTTAACTAGTTGTACAAACTGCTGTTTATATGTGGGTTTTTTCTGAAGGTAACAGGTCAGTAGTTTTTTTCCCAATGAAGGTTATGGTGTAGTATTTTGACACGAACTCATTATGTTTAAAATGAGAGAATTGTAAAAGGTGTCAGAAACAAATGTTTATATGTTGGGGTTCTATATACTTAGATCGTTATTTGCCTTAATTATGAGGGTAAATGAAAGTAGACCCAATTTGTGGTTGTTGTGGTGTTGGTAATAACATTGTTGTTTTCTTGGGGGAAAGAAGGGTGTAAATGTATTGAGATAATGCAAATCATTCCCATGCCTGTCTGAAAATGCATAATGTTCATTACACATATATATGTAACTGCAGATCTTGATTCATACTTGAACTGTTTGTCCAAAATTTGTTGATATGTACATCAAGTAAATGTGTTGTGTAACAGTGGTTGTTTATATGCTGTGAACAATCAATATCCTTCTAGCACTATAGTAAATTTAAAGGGTGATGAAGTGGGAAGGGAAACCTACACACAGATGCCATGGTTTCAAGGATTGAATTGTTTTCTCCTGGGGTCTGTGGTAAATATCCCTAATCACCCTGCATTCTAACAAGTGACCACAGAATCAATAAATCCCCTACACAGCTTAACATAATATTCTCATAAATTAAAATCCACATCCCACAGATAGATATGTTAGTGTTATATGCTTTCAGTGTGATAGATCTGTCAGTGTTACATGCTTCATGATGATAGATATGTCAATGTTACATGCTTTCGGTGTGATAGATCTGTCAATGTTACTTGCTTTCAGTGTGATAGATCTGTCAGTGCTACATGCTTCAATAATATAAATCAGTCAGTGTTACATGCGTCATGATGATAGATCTGTCAGTGTTACATGTGTGATGGTGATAGATCTGTCAGTGTTACATGCGCCATGATGAAAGGTCTGTCAGTGTTACAAGCTTGACAAAAATAAGCCTGGCAGTGTTTCAAGCTTAAAAAGGGTTTTTGGGCAGTGCTATACGCTTTTATTACGATAGGTCTGATATTACAAACTGTTATTACGATAGGTAAGATTTTACAAGCTTTTATTACGATATATCTGATTTTAAAAACATAAAGATAATGAACCTGATAGTGTTACAAACGTCAAAATGAAAGATAGATCCGGCAGTGTTGATAATATATGTGAGTCCGACATACATTTATTATAACCCCAAATATCACTTCCCGTTTATAGAAATATGACGCTTACTATGACCTTCTAGAAAAATAGTGTCCATGTACCACACGATGAGAACCACTACACCATGTGGGTGTGTTTATTAACCACTGAGGCCGCAAGCTGCTTTTTGAACGAGGATCGTCAGTCTAGTTATTGGGTGGTGCAGTTAGCTTTTGGTGTCTTAACATTCAGGAGGGATAAATGCATCAAATTAAAGTATGTTTTTATATTATTTATTGCCTGAAATTAGTATAAATTCGTTTCAGATATTCTTTATGTGTTTAGAAGGAGAGCCGGAGATGTTACAAGAATGGACATATAATTATGTGGTTGTCTGTTTACACGATGTATGTACACACATAAAACATATTGGGTGCTGAATTAACTAGCTGAGGAAGACACTCTGTGACTGGTCCATACATACAACCGCGCTTGGGGCCGATTTCGGTAGTCTGTATATGTGTAGTTGACGTTTGGAAACATAAACCTGCTTTATCACCGGTGTTTGCTTTATCTGTGCTGGGTCGAGGATGTCATTAGAGGCACGAAGTCTAGGGCAAACCTCCCTGTAAGGGAAATGCTATCATAGAATATAAATGCGACCTACCGTGACTGCTAGACCAAAGATCGTCATGTTATTTTTAAATGTGTTAAAATTACAGAGAACATTATTAATGGTGCTTCAGAAAACACCTCGCTCAGTAGGGATTGTCGTGTGTAAACGGTGAAACCAGACCGTTGTCAGGCGACTATCTGCAAGCGTAGGCCTATATCATAAATATTTGGAACTGGAATATGAGAATATGTTACACAAAGGTAAGCTAGAAAATACCAACATGGAAATGAAATGGTTGAATATTAGTTATCACCATCATCAAGTGCCATACCTACTGACGTGGGCTATTGTGCTTCTCATCATCCTGCGATCACCAACGACCTGTTTCAGTTTGTGTGCTGACTACCCTCCGTGCCATTGTAATAGACTGTCACGATTTGTCTCTTGCTGTCTTCCTATCTCTTTCCACATATCTTCGTAATTATCACAGCATGATCCTGTTTTTATCTTCTCACTATGTGGCTTAAAAAATGAAGACTGTCTCTGAGGTGTGATACGTGATTATTTTATAAATCTTACCATTTATCGCTAACATCTGAATGTGTGAATATTGTTGAATGGGATTGAATGTTAAATTGTGTACTCTTCAAAGCATCGCTGTGAAGTTGTAAACATATTTTTGTCACGAAACATAGCAGGAAACTGTTTCATACTATTACAAATCCCGAGAAAATAACAGTGCATTAATTGGGTTTGCGTAAACGGTCATTTCGTCAATGGGTGAAAGAATCTAAAATGAAACCACCACGCAATAAGCAAACGGTAGGTAGAAAGGCAATTGTAGACAGCTTTGACAAGGATGTCATAAGGCGAGCTATTATAAAAATGCTGGATGCCAAAGAAACAGTGACTGTAACAAAACTTAGGGTTTGGTTGAGAAAGAACAATAACATAGAGTTATCCAAAACAACTCTGAGGAAAATTATATGGACATTAGGCTTCACGTTTAGAAAGTACAAGGCAGGTAGAAATATAATTTACGATCAGCCGCATTTGGGAGCCATGAGAAACAAATACCTACGTGAAATAAGGGAAATACATGGTAGTACGCATAATGGCTTACTACAGAATGCTGAACTCGTGTTCGTATCAAAGCATACAGATAATAAGAATTATAATAATGAGATTACTGGTAATTTATTTAGAGATTGACACAAGAATAAAGTGCTTCCATCTCTAGATAGACCGTCTTGTCTAATTATGGACAATGCATCATATCACAATGTTGTTGCCCAAGAAGACAAAATACCTACGGCATCGAGCTCAAAGGAAACAATAAAGATATGGCTCCGAAAGGAGAACATACCATTTCCAGAAACGTATTTCAAGCCAGAATTGTTGTCCCTTGCAAAACAGACAAAAACAAATAAGAATTATTAAATCGACAAGTTAATAGAAGAGCATGGTCATTGGTGCTTGAGACTTCCGCCGTACCATTCTCATTTAAACCCTATAGAATTTGTGTTGGCTAAAATTAAAGGACAGGAGGCAGCTGACAATACTACATTCAAATAGTGTGACGTCAAGATACTAACCGAGTCCGCGCTATTAAATATTTATAAAAGTTTCTAGAAAAAATGTGAGGACCATGTATTGAAAGAGAAAGATGACTATTGAAGAAATGATGGATTGAATGTTGTGCAACCGAGAACAGTAATCAGCCTACTGGAATCGTCCGACACAGATTGAGGTCTGGGCAGATCGTAGACGGTAATCCACGTGCACACCTACTGGAATATTTTGCTCCAACTGTTCAGAAGAATTGCAGACCCTTAACATTACAGCATCAACACAAACAATACAACTTGTCAACGGCAACAGTTTATATTCCACACTGATGAATTTTCAATTCCACAAGCCCTCAACGGTGACAAATAACTGGCGTTGAAAAAAAAAAACACAACATTAAACGCATTGAATACCAACAGAAGAGTAATATTGCGGTGGTAACTGACATATTGTGGCATAACAAGAAACGTGAGAACACATTGTCAAATGAGGGGACAACACACGAACATACTAATCAATCTATAAACGTCAATGAAAAGAGGACCAACATCTTGGCCGTTAAGAACGAAGCCCACTACAGTGACATTCACAACTATATTCGTCGTGCAATACATGCAATCATGTTCCGTCTCTGGACAGTAAACAGCAGAGTAGACAATCTTTCACGAAGACCCAAAACGGCTCTGTCACCCATGTGTACGTGTGAACAAACTACATAGACAATTGAACAGATCCTTAAAAATGGACGCATGGTGACTAAATTGCCGTATCATCTCTGGTCACCCCATACGCACATTAACGCACAGCTATTTGGAAGCTTTCACGAACTCCATATAGAATGCTAAATGCATCTTAGTAACATGACTCATTGTGTACACATATTAACTAGCAGCTGAAGAAACAAGAAGAAAATTACAAATAAGGTAACAAATATATTCCTTCTACCTTGCTGTCCATTTCCATTTCGATTCCATATTATTTACCCCATGCCTCTGACCATTCTCTATCTTTACTAATATTACACATTACACCCACCCCCGATACGCATATACTAAATGTTGCACATCCTGCTCATTGTCTACATTCAATACTGTATCATCCGCATATCTAATGTTATTGATGTTTCTTCCTCCAATGATGATTCCTTTTACATCTTCTACATTTCTGAAAATATTTTCACTGTATAGGGAAAAAATTATCCAGAGACATTACACATCACTGTTTCACACCTCTCTTAATAGGCTGATATTGATCTACTTCATTATCAATCCTTATGGCAGTTTTTTTGTTTCCAATATATGTTTTTATGAGGCTAATGTCTTTTCCATCAATTTGTAGACCTGCAAGCATCTCAAACAGGATCTACAACATTTAGTAGATGCGGTTGTTACACACAGTGAACAACGAGGGTTAGAATTAAATTGTAAAAAGACACAGATTATGGTCGTCACTAGGAAGAACGAAATGCCACAATGTAATATACAAGTAAATGGGAATATTCTTCAACAAGTGAATAGGTACAATTATCTCGGAACAGTAATAACATCTGATGGGAGATGCCTTGAAGAGATTAGAACAAGAATCGCCATGGCAAAAGTAGCCTTTAGCAAGATGAAAAACATACTGACCAATAAAAAGATGTCAATTGAAACGAGAAAAAGAGTGTTGAGGTGCTACATAGACCCTGTACTCTTGTATGGATGTGAAGCAGGGACAATGAGCAGTCAAGCTGAAAAACATCTGATGGCTGTAGAAATGTGGTTTCTGAAGAAAATGCAAAGAATACCATGGACAGCCAGAAAGACCAATGAATAAGTCTTTCAAGAAACAAATGAAGATCGTAAACTGATTAGAGATATTAGACGCAGACAGTCAAAAATTTTTGGGCATGTTATGAGAAGAAATGAATTGGAGAACTTGGTGACAACTGGTAAGATCGAAGGGTACAGACCAAGAGGAAGACCTAGAAGCAAATACCTGGATGGCTTGGCCTCGTGGCATGGTCGAGACAGAAACACTGAGCTGATCCACGACTCTGGTGATTGAGTGAGATGGCAAAACATGACCGCCCACGCTTACCGGCATGGCACATGATGGATGGAAGCATCTCTATCATGATAATATGTCTTACTTTATCGAAAGCCTTTGTGTAGTCAATAAAGCAAAGATGTAGATCACAGCATTTACTGTACTCTTGCCTTCTACAAACCCACATTGTTCTTCTATTTCAGGTTGTATTTTCTTCTTTACTTTTTGCATGATAATTCTTAGCAAAATCTTTGTGATGTGACTCATTATACTAATTTTACGGTGTTGATCACATTCCAAAGCTCCTGATTTCTTTGGGATTGCAATAAATACAGTTACATAATGCAGGAGGTGTATTTCCAGTATCTTATATTGAGTTCAGCAGTCTGGTGACTTCATCTATTCCATATTCTTCTAAAGCATTAATCATTTTTATTGTGATGTTGTCTAAACCTGGGGTCATGCCAGTTTTCATATGGCTAAGAACATCCCGAATCCCCCATCTTCGAAATTGACGGTTCTTCACTATTATTTTGAACTTCATACTGTTTTTCTGTGTTATCAGCATAAAGGTTTTTCACATAATCAGAACATACATGTAACATTTGATCTTTTTCTATTATAATTCTTCCATCTTTTGTTTTTAGGCAGCCTGTTGATGTACGTTTTCTTTTATTAGAATCATTTTGTGCATTAATGTGGTATTTTTACTGTTGTGTTGTTTTCAAATTTATATGCATACATAATGTTCTGACTTTGCTGTGAATTTTTTTTTCATATTTGGAAGGATTATTTTTGTTGTGTCTTCTTGCTTGGATGTTTAGCCGTCTCCAATAAGGTGGGACCTATGGTGATATCTCAATGGTTAGAAACGAATTCTGTCCATATTTCATAATTGTGGGTTCATGTGGATGATAAACATGTCTAATGAAGACACCTTTTTTTGGGGTGTCTAGTTAGTCATGCAACCGGCTCAAAACCCGAACAGAGCATGTTAAATAGGCCCCTGACATCGCTCAGTTTCAAACTTAGAAAAGCCACTCACAAAACAAGAGGGTATTATATAACATGAGTGATTCTAGTAATTGGACTCTCAATGGAGTTCGTGCAGGGTGCAGAGATTATCCTGGTGTGATATATGAGAGGAGACTGAATCACTTAAGTCGATGCTCTTGTGTGGAAATGCCAGCGCAGCTGGATCTCCAACAACAACACAGTTAACTCATCTTTCTTTGACTTAAGACGGCTAAAGTGGCTTAAGGGATCATGAAAGGCGTCTTCGCAATTCCCCGACATACCGATTGGAGGGTTAGAAATCAGCCGAGGCCGATTTGGAAGCAGGTCACCTTGCGTTGATTTCGATGGTATGAGGCGTCGGCCGTTCGGAAAACAATAACAGACTGATCATCATCATCAAATACCATGCCGAAAGGCCAGGGTGGTCATGTTTCGCCATCTCACACTGTCACCAGTCTTGAATCAGGTCTGTGTTCCTGTTCCGACCATGCTGTGCTGCCATACCATCAAGATATTTATCCCTCTGTCTTCCTATTGCTATATTCCCATTAAGCTTGCCAGTTATCTCTAAATTTTCACTTTCATTTCTTCTCATAACATGTCCAAAAACTCTTGACTGTTTACGTCTAATTTCTCCAATAATTCTCCGTAATGACAAACTACTGAACGTACATTTGTCTAGGATATCACAAACAGCTAAAATGCTGGGGTTGATATACAGTGCGCAGTAAAATACATACAACTAACTCTTTGTCTATATAGCATCCCTGCACGTATAAATACACACATATGATCATCACTGGGAGCCGAGGTTGTGCAGTGGCTAGCAGGTTTCCTTGCCCACCAAATGTCATGTGTTTGCATACCCATCGAGTCAGATCATTTTTTTTATTACCTTGGCTCTCTAGTTGACCAGTCTTAGATAGGTATCAGTAAATATCATGAGAAGTACGGGCGGTCGTCGTTATATTGACCACATCGCTCATTGACCGCTGATGGTATATAAATGTCGAGTTAGCAACATGTACCCAATACGCATTAAATGACGGGGAAAGACACTTTACTGACTTATGGCCTTCCTTGCCGAGACAGAACCAGTACGTTCCTTTAGTATATTGAACTCCATGCTAAGGGCAACTGTAGGTACCAACATAACATAGACATACATTCATAGATGATTGACACTCATAAGGAAAAGTAGAAATCTGAGGGGACACTAGATAACAGAAACATTGAAAGAAAGCCATATGGTCGATAGGATTGAAGAGCTCGCCTTTAAACTTCCAGTACGTTCATGGCGGGGTACTGTATTCATTCCTTACGTGGCTGGATTTAAATGTTGACGTATCGTTCAGAGAGCAATGGCCAACAATTGAAAGTAAAATTGCCTAGAAACTCAACCTCGGCTTGGGGTTAATTGCAACGTCCTGCAAAGGACAAGTGACATTTGAATGCACACCGGGATTTGAACTTGTCATCTACACACACACACACACACACACACACACACATACATACATACACACAAACAAACAACAGCAACTCGCTGAAAAAAACATGTGTATGTCAACGCACGGCCAGTCAGATGCCATTAAAGTGATGCCATCACAGGACAGGCCTACCTTTAATCTCTATTTAAGAGCCACGAAAGTGGGAGAGCTAGCGAAGTTGATAGCGAACTCCTCAGGTAATATGATTATGGTCGGACGCGGGTTCGACAATTGGCCACATATTCCTTCTTAGTGATGCATGAATGAAATAAGGTACGGGAGCAGAGAGATAGGAAGGGCAGAATGTCGGACAGTCCTGCGTGCCCAGTTTTTAACCCTTTGAAAATACAAATAAACAGTAATTCTCTGGGCACAGAGAATGAGGAAGACAATACGAGAAGATGCATGGCGGTCTTGTATCATAGCAGAGTCACATATATGCACATGAATTAATACGGGATGCGTTATTATGTTCATATGTTAATGTTATTACATTTTCTAATTTCGTGTTTTTCTGTAGGTATGTTTGTGTTTTTCCCGAGGAAGATTTGTATAATCGAAACGTCGATTCGTTGTGTAGTAGTATAACTTATTTTTATTTTATTATTGTTTCCTCCTGATTTAGTTTGCTGTAGTAGATGATGCTCTAGCAGCGCCTTTTTCCTTTGCCTTATACTTCTTTCTTCGTGTCTTCTTATCATTTTAGTCCAGTGAGGATTATCACCATAACACTTTAAAAAGTGGTCTCGAGGTATGGTGTCCGCCTCGAGTGCTTGAGGTCCCGGGTTCAAGCCCCGGTGAGGATCAGGATTTTTTCACGTGGACTTGTAGTAACAAAATTTGCCTTGGTTTCTGGGTCGTGAGATCTGACGCCCGTGTTTATTGTTGCGCAGGCAAAAAGATCCCATGGCGGTTGGAAAAAGAGTAGCCTAGCGGCGCTGCCCGGCCATAATTTCAAGTTTAACATCGACCCAAATTTTTTCAGGATCCTGGCCGGTGCTACGTAGTTCATGCGCTGAGCTGAGTTTCTCCGGATTCAGGCTTGAGTTAGGAGAAGAATGGCGCACTTATGGTTTACACCCGTGTGCCGTGATGTTGATCCGTCGACTAAACTAAATAACTAAACTAAGACCCACCAGGCTATGCAGCGACTGTGCAAATTCTATGATGCTCGTGAACCCTACTCGCAAGCTTGATTGGTGGCTCTTTTTCTCCTACCAATCTTTAGATTTAACAGCACGCATTGGGTACATGAAGCTATATCATATATATAGGGTGCATTTTTAACGACTAACAGTATTTGAAAATATTGTCGGTCCAAGGTTTGTAGTTACCTATTATGTTGTATGAACTTTACAGAGGGTGAATACAAAACTTGGACCGGCAATATTTTCAAACACTGCACAGTCATTAAATATACACCCTATATTTATAGAACATCGGGCACTGGATAGATTATGTGGTCAACAGCATGCCTGCCGCATTTACTTTCCAGGACATGTCCAAGAACCCATTTTAGGCTTGGTCGTCCTGGGAACCAGGTAAAATACAATTTAACCCGTTTGGATTGAAGTTTGAACATATCACGACCAGGCCGGCAGGCAAGCGTGCTAGCCATTGTGCGACCACGAGTCCCAGTATTCAGCATAGATAATGAATTACATGGCCTTTACAGGACGTCGTAGTCAACCTCAGCATTCTTTGCCCTTTTGTTTTTTCTTGGCAAGCTTACTTCAGTAGTTTGCCGTTGCTTTCTGAACGACCGGCACTCATACCTTTGTATGAGAAATCAACGCAAGGCGGTCTGTTTCCACACTGCTCTGTTTCGAACGTGGTATGCGGGATTACGAATTGCATTCGTAACGCCTTTGCCAGTGCTGGCCTTCAGTATAACACATCAATATGCATCAATATTTTTCACTTTACTTAGTCTCACATCTTCATGAATGTCCCGACGTTCTATATTGTGTATTTCTTTGCTTTGTTTCTCCCAATCAACAGTTCCCAAACTTGTGCTTATGGCTATGCCGTGTCACCACGCGATCGAGGCTGTGTCAAGTGTTATTCATCTTCTGTGTGGCTTCTGTGAGTCTCAACATAATCTTACTCAACTCCCGGCATTCAGTCACAAATGAGTCCAAAAGATCGCCGGGTGAGATGCATATCTTATGTTTATGTTAGACACTGTGTTAAGCTAAATACATATGTTCAAAAACACTGCAGCTTAAAATGTGGATTAAAGTAGATGCTCTCATAAGTATTCACATATTTTAAGTCAAGACGTAATGAAAAAGGCTGGCAAAATCCTTCTGTCGTCGCCTTTCCTTTTCAGACAATTGCCAGAAAGTTACAGAACAAAATGTGTTTCGTACCCATTTCACCTATTTGTATGAGGCTGGATCGACCCCAAAGCCGTAATGTCAGAAAAGAATAACCCAACCACTGCTGAGGACCGAACATGGACCACCGTTAAGGCAGGCAAGCACACTATCCACTGTCGATTCGTTGAAGTGGTCAGTGATGCGTATTTTGATGGTCCAATATCGTCAACTAGCACGTAGATACATTATATTTATGTTAAATATAATCTTTATCAGATAAACAAAATCGTCAACAAAACAAGAGTTAACGCAAACATGGAGTTGGAAATGGAAATGGGACACTACAAACTGAATATGTACGTACATGAAACATAATACATATGAATAATAAGAACGTGTGTCTATAAATACGTACAAATGGCCTGATGTAATACATGAGAAAGTGCAATCTACAAAAACGAAAGAAGGTAAGAACAATGAAATTTACAATAAACTCTTTGATTCTAACAGAGTGAAAACAGAATAAAACAATAAAAGAAATACTAATAAGTGCAACAACTAAACATTAAACAGTATAAACAATAGAAATTAGCAATTAAAAAATTGCAGCGTGTATCCTGACATTTAAAACAATCTTCTTATAGAAGTGTACGGGCAGTATGTCTCGACAGCTGAATTACTGTGTGCAAATGAAACGTCACAGCCTCATGTAAGGATGAGTACTGGAAAACATGGTTACTGGTAGACGAGGAGGCAACATAACGATAGATACAGCACAGTAAAGACACCCTAAGCAGGATGTTATATATATATATATATATATGATGGTGATGATAATAATGGTGATAATAATGGTGATAATGATGGTGATAATGAAGATGATAATGATGGTGATAATGATGATGATAATGATTGTGATGGTGATGATGTTACTGATGACTGTATTGATGAAGATGATGATGATGATGATGATGATGATGATGATGATGATGATGATGGTAATTATGATGATGGTGATGATGATGATGATGATGATGATGATGATGATGATAATGACGATGAAAATGATGATGATGATAATAATAATAATGATGATGATAATAATGATAATGATGATAAGGATGATGTCGATGATGATAATGATTATGATGATACGGATGACGATGATGTTAATGATGATGATAATCATGTTGATAATGATGATGAAGATGGTGATAGTGATGATGATGATAATGAGGAGGAGGAGGAGAAGGAGGAGGAGGAGGAGGAGGAGGAGGAAGATGCTAAGTATATCCACCTTCCACCACCATGATTTAGATCTTGTTCGTGTGTTTCCAACAGTTCCGAGACCCAGGTCTGTTATAACTCCTGCCACGGCAGGTGGTCAACAAGCCATGAAGTCGGGATTGTCTCCACCTGGTTCGGGTTTAAAAGATCACAAATTACCAGCGTCTAAATCACGTAAAGGTGCACTACCTCCCCAGACTGCTCCGCAGACTGTCCACTCTTTGGGCAAGCCTACCAGACTTACACAGGGACAGAAGTCTCAAGTACTCAGACATGCTTCGTCAGCGCATCTGAGGGTAACTATGTGTCCAATGGATCCACCTGGATTAGGTAGGTTTGATGTTGTCGTGTCTTCTTTTTAAATGACTCTGTACAATATTTAAACAAACGTATTGTCGTATGGCCGACCTCCGTGGCGAAGGCGTTACGGACTCGGTTTGTGATACCGTACACTCGCGTTCGAAACACATCTGTGCGCGATTTGGCAGCAGACCGCATTGCGCTGGTATTTTACAAAATGGTATAGGTGCTGGTCGTTCAGAAAGCAATGGCAAACTACTGAACGTAAATGTGCCAAGATATCAACAACAGCAATATATGCTGGCGTTAACTGCAAACGTCATATAAAGGACATGCAACTAACCGTTTAATTGTGGTATGAGTCGTGGCAGATAAGGCGTCCATTTTATAAAGCAATCTGGACATTTTCAGGCTCTGTAAAGAAGGTCAGATCTGCGGCGAAAGGGTTGCCGACGCAGTTCATAATTTCGCATACCGTATTCAAAACACAGCTGGGGGCGATGTTGCAGCAGACCGCCTCGCGTTGGTTTTTATAAAATGGTATGAGTGCTGGTCGTTCAGAAAGCAACGGCAGACTACTAAAGTTAAACTTGCCAAGAAACCGCAAACAGCTTTAATAAATTACTGTTGCTGGAGGTCATTATGGCCGAATGGATAAGAAGTCTTAAACTTCCAGCGTGCAGTGATGCTGAGGTAGCGCGTTCTATCTCTGAGCCGGTCAGTTGGACTAAAATGTTGACTTCTCGTTCTTGGCTTGGGGACGTAAATTACAACACAACCCCTAGCTGATGTCATAGATATAAACCCTGCGAAATTGAAAAGTCAGCTAACACTGACACAGAAGACGAGAGAAACTAAACCCGCATACTGAACCACCTCAACAATAACCAACGCTACTACAGCAGGTTTTTGTTTTTTCATAAATCGGAATCCGAAAATACTAACTGTTACAAATGCAATCCATAAGCAGAAAATGTCCTTAATGTTCGAAGTCCTAGCCGCCACATAATCTTACTGGCAACTTGCCGTCTTGTTAGACCATAGTTATTGTGCTTCATAAACAGGCATAATTACCTCTCTATAGCACAAAGCCTGGGATCAATTGTAGAGACCATTTTTTGTTGTTGCCTATGCAGCATGATCCCTCTCTTGGCCTGCCTAGTTTACTCTAGGAAAGGAAACATAATACCAATACATTTGGATCAAGACTAGCTGCAGAAGCTACCGGATCAGTGAAGCAATGTTATTACTCTCCGACTGTCGGAATTTTCATATTAGACCAATTGCCAACTAAGGTTTGAGGCCTTGTATGCCCTGCCATGACATTTAGTCTTTATGTTTAATTTTTTCTTACCAGGATTATCTCCTCCGCCTGAAGCCGGTGACATAATGCAAGAGTGTCGGCTTTGGTGAGCGCCGCCCAAATTTCGGCGCTAACAGAATGCAGGTAGTACCGTCTACTGCCATACGGTAGCGTAGTCACATCTAGGACCTGACTAAATAATCTAGACTTCGGCTTCATGGCATGCGATAGGCATGTCCCTTTTTTCCCACCTTTCCTTGCCAACAATTCTCATGAAATTCTGCCAATGGTCTGGTGTTCATCTTATGGGAATATATAGATCTCTTTAATTTTCTACGGTATATTCCCATATGTAATGTCTACAATCAGAAGTATACTAATTAGCATTAATTGGTCATGAAATAACGTTGTATGCACATTTGGTTGGAGCGCATACAGGATACGGCCATGTGGGTGATCCTGGGGTGCCCAAAAGACACACCAATTATATGCATGAGGCATATTCTGGCGCTACCAACAATGGTGGATAGGCATAGGGTCCTTCAAGCCAAATGGTACCTGAGAGTTGCTGCAGATAGGGATCACCCTCTGCATGAAACCATGGATATGGCCAAGGGCCAATGGCTCACCTAGCTTCAGAGGTCACAGATTGGGAGAATTGTATGGATGGTTTGCCCTGGTCAAGTGGGAGTGCGGGGGGAATGAACAGGCTGATAGGTTGCCAGGAAATGCACATCTTCGTTGTAGATTACTTATGGACAAAGCGGGAGGTGGTCGTGCGTCTGTGGGACCAGGTTGAGAAGGTGGGGAAACAGATTGAGAACCCGTATGTGGAAAGGATGAGATTGCGGGGGATTGGCAGGGGTTCTGAAAGAATCTCAAAACAGAGGGAAGACCAGGAGAACTTTTAATCAGAAAGCGGTAGGAACGATTAGTAGTGTGACTCTTCGCTAGCTGTTGAACGAGGGTACGGAGCGCATATGGGAATGTCCTGTGTGCAGTGATGTAAGTTCTTATTATAATGCACATATGTGTTGCTGCTATTGTTTTTGTTGTTTAAGATTAACCGCATAGGGGATGCACTAAAGAAACTACGAATGAAGTAAGAGGGAAAAGCAGGTCAGAGTATTAGATGGGCCTGAGAGCCCAATTCTTAACCCTTTGAAAATAAAGGTTGTTCGTTTATTGAGTAGCTCGGGAAAGAAATCCTCATGTCAATGCCGAGCACCGAACTGGGCAACTGTCTTGGCAGACAAACAAACTAACCACTACATTACCGCGACACCAAATAAGGTTACAGTTATTTCATCAGCTTGGAAACTCTTTGTTGGCTACTGAAAAAAGGTGAGTGAGCACATGTGGGAATGTCTCGAGAGCAGTGATATTTATTCTTAATGTAATATTTCATATTTCATGTCCATCATCAGTGGGTTTGTCAAAGCCAATTGTTGATGACACAAATCCCCGGAAGCTGAAGACATTATTCCCAGAGATGGAGAAAGGGGGCAGAATAAGACCCACGAACTGTACTGCCAGGGAACGACTAGCTATTATCATACCTTTCCGAGACCGCCATAAGCACTTATATATTCTTTTACAAAACCTGATTCCGTTTCTTCGAAAGCAAATGGCAGATGCTACAATTTTTATTATAGAACAGGTAAGAAATTTTGTGTTTCTTTGATTGTAGGCGCTGTTATAATATAATAATATTTAAAATGATCTTCTGTCTGTATTGTGCTGGTTCTTACTTGTTTAGTTAAAACAAGATTATGCCAACATTATTATGATTAAACTTATTGATTTCATGATCCTCTTCTTCTTCTTCTGCTTCTTCTTCTTCTTCTTCTTCTTCTTCTTCTTCTTCTTCTTCTTCTTCTTCTTCTTCTTCTTCTTCTTCTTCTTCTTCTTCTTCTTCTTCTTTCTCCTCCTCCTCTTACGCTTCCTCCTCTTCTTCTTTTCTCTTTCCATAGCATATGTGCCAAATTGCTCTAAAGCCTTTGCATTCAAATGACTAAATTCACCATCGTGTTTCTGCAATGAAAGTCTCACACTCATATGAACAAACATGGTGTGACACAGAAATACCCGTGACTAGTATAGATTGGCTTTGACAGAGATGTTGATATTACTTTTTGTTTACATACGAGGGAGAGTCAATAATTAAGTCGCACAGTTCTGTGTCATGGCAGGTAAATGTAGTTGGTGTTTTCTACAGGTGTCATTAGATGACAGCAACATCGAACTTAATATTTCCGTTCGTCAGGTGGCGCTAGGTGTCTCATGGGCATGCGCAGCGCATAAACAAAATGTCGACTGTACTTACGGTGTGTACAATCAAAGAGCAATGTGCTGTTGTGCGTTTTTGTTTGTTTGTTTGTTTTGTTTTGTGGGTTTGTTTTGTTTTTGTGTGTTTATGCTGACAAATATTTGTACCGTAAAGCGGTGCATAGCTGGGTAGAAAAATTTTCTCTAGGATGCTCTAAAATTGTTTATTAAATCCGATCTGGTCGTCCTGTTTAGATTGCAACAAAAGCATCCGTACAGCAGGTGGAGGAGATGGTTAGAGGTGACAGGCAAGTAACGATAGACTGTAGCATCTGCAATAGGGTGCTCACATGGTTCAGCATACAGCATAATGCATCATCGATTGAAATTTAAGAAAGTGTGCTCAAGGTGTGTACCCAGACAACTGAAGGAGGAACACAAAATGAACCGATTTGGTTTGTCCTTGCATCATCTCTGTCGATACGAAGATGAAGGAGAAGACATGCTGAACAGGATTGTTACTGGGGACGAATCATGAGTGCATCACTACCAGCCCGAATCAAAGCGTGCTTCAATGCAATGGGAACATCCTTCTTCGCCTTGTGTCCAAAAAATTCAAGGTTACGCCATCAGCAGGGAAGGCTACGCCATCACAGTGTTCTGGGATTGTCAAGGAGTGCTTTTAACCAATTTCAAGAAGAAAGGTGACAATGTGAATTATGAATCGTACTGTGAAGTTCTATCGATGTTTCATGATGCAATTCGAAGAAAACGTCCAGGACTGCCGACTAGAGGAGTGTTGCTTCATCATGACAATGCCTGACCACATACAGCTCGATTAACTCAGGAGAAAATTAACCAAGGTGGGAAGTTCTGGAACATCCACCTTTCCTTACGGCCCCGACTTAGCCCCTAGCGATTTCCACCTTTTTGGTCCACTGAAAACCCACCTTGGCGGGAGACATTTCGCGAATGACGCCGAAGTTGAATGTGAAGTGAAAACGTGGTTTAGAAAATAGATCTCGCAGTTCTATGCATCCGGTTTGGGAGGACTGATAAAATGATGGGATAAGTGCATCAATATTGGGTGAAATTATGTTGAGAAATAAAGGGACATTGCATGTATAAAAATAAACTGGTTTCAAGTTGTTATCATAGTTAGTTATTGTCTACAGCCATCTGCGATTTATTTATTAACTTCCCCTCGTAGTGTGCAATTTTATCTTGGTCGATCCAATCATCTCAAGTCTTCCCTTGACTTATTGACTTGAACTATTACCAATTAAATTCGTCCCAACCGCAACAAAAAATTAAATCGAGACAGTCAAAAGCAAATCAGTTTATTCAAGACACAGAATGTGACTAAGGTGCTCGACGTTGGAAAATTAACACACACACAGAGATACACACACACACACACATATATACACACACACACACACACACACACACACACACACACACAGATACATGCGAACGTTCGACCGAAGTCTTTATGGACGGAACAATAAGAACAAAACAATACACAAATGTATGAAAAAACGACAATAAAAATTATTACTTCATTAAACGCTTAGTCAATCCAGGACGATTGGAAAAGGAAATATCAAACGAGAGAGAGTTATAGAACACAAAACGAAACGAAACGAGCGGAAACATAGATGTAAGATAGTTACTGTGTGCATAGATACACAAATACACAGCAGCAGACACCTTTATATGTGTTGTTTCGTTTCTATGAATACGCTAAAAGACGAAATAAATATATATTGCCAAGCTTTTCCTCGAGTAGCGAATGACCAGTAGTAGTGCAGTCACCGAACCCTTGTCCGACCTCTTTCATGCCATTATCAATTTAACGTCCTATCCGTTACACACGAGGGCCCGCTAAACGAAATACGGCTAGAGAACGAAAATTTGCTAATGAAGCAAACTAACTGCCCACTTTGCTGACAAGGATTTCAGTAAGAAGAAAAGATTTAACCGGACAATTGGACTAAAATGTTGACTTCAAGTCCTTGTAACTAGAACAAGTACCTCTGAAGTCGGAGTGGGTACGACTAATGGCGAGGGACACTGGTAGTAGGAAAAGCTAATCCACATGCAAATATCAGTCCAGTTTACTAGAAGTTGAAGCATGTGTACGGGTTACTTTTAAGTTCATAGGGAGCGAAAACGAAAAAACAATGTAAACAAAAACGGTGATTTGGAATGTGTGACTTGGGAAGACAGAATACGTTGGAGATCTACTTTACCCAACCTCCAATGCGATCCCTGTCTAGCAGATCGTTATGGGTTCAAATTCGCACCAAGGTCGATGTTTGCAGTCTCCCTAATCGACGCAGCCGACAATGAGTACCATGTAATATCTTGGGAAGTGAAAGTGGCAGGCGTGATGTTGACCATATAATCTCCTGAGTACCGATTGGTTTATAACAATGGGGGATAGCACCATATGCCCAATAATCACAAAGCGTCCTACACGTTATGTTGGCAACCTCGGATACTACCTGCTTGATCACATATGTGATCTCAGTTTGTCTTGACATCAATGGACACTAAGTCCGTTGCATCTCCAAGCGTTAAGTTCTTGTACTCAGTGGCAGACCCAGTCTCAACATATCGGTTGCCATAGGGAAAAGCTACTAAAAGGATATCTTTAACATATTGTCTAGTGTTTAGGTGGGTAGGGAGTCACTTCATCATTGTCTCCACTTGACATCGGGCAAGCTGTACGCAATCTTTGTACGGCACCTTAACCTGTGTCTGCACGTTAACTCTTTCCGAGCTTCTCCTGTTGGTCTTTAAATTATCTAAGTATTCTTCTTGCCCTTAACCCCACGTGTGGATTCCTGTACAGCGACTCGGTTCACGTAGAGGGTCGTAAAATTATTCTAATTTTGACAACGTATGGAAGCAAAGATATGTGTTTTCTGCGAGAAATGCAAAAGATACCATGGAGGATAGAGGAGTATGAGCAAGTCCTATAAGACTTTAGTTATTAGTTAGTTAGTTAGTTAGTTAGTTAGTTAGTTAGTTAGTTAGTGGGTGGGTGGGTGGGTGGGTGGGTTGGTTGGTTGGTTGGTTGGTTGGTTGGTTAGTTAGTTAGTCGACAGATTATCCTCATTGCACATCGAACCATTCAATACATAAGTGCTCGGATCCCCTCCTCAGTAAATTCCGTAGCGTGTAGCAATTGACGACACCAGTTCTGTGTTGGTTTATTAATCTTCTTCGGCATCCCACGTAGTGCTCTTGTTTGGCTACACCTCTTTTAATTTTGTATTCTCGCAGTCTGACCATGGTTGTAGATTCACAGTCATCACTTAGTTCTCGCAAAAGTCTTACTTCTCGTAGAGCATTCAGAATGTCAGCCTCGTCCATGACTCGTCCACCTTCCACAGTAGCCGTACCTGCAAGCTTGTCAGCCCGCTCATTTCCTGGTACACCCGCATGCCCAGGCACGAAAATTAAACTAATCTTTGCCAGTCGAGACCTTACAGAGACAGCCGCCACTCTCTTCGGATCCACCTCATCTCTATCTTTTTGAGAATGCGCATTGAGTCACTAAGGAAATATGCTCTAGTGAATGTCTGTGTCTCGAGCCATGTTGTTGCTTTACTTACTGCCATGACTTTCATAGTCAAGCTACGTGTGGTCAAAGCAAAAACACCAGAATCTTCCTTCACAATTCTCCCTCCGGTCTGAGCCGTAAAAGCCCATGAACTTCTCACTCGTCGAGCGACCGACCCATCTGTGTAAATGACAGCAAGACCCTCCAAAGAATTCTGGAAGATCACAGCCTGTACTTCCGCCTCCACAGCAGCCGGATTTTCTTGTCTGCATTTTCTATCTAGTTGGGTGCAAACTGAAAAGGTCGTACAGAAATCTTTTGGCATTCGTACCCACTCCTCGCCAGGTTCTAATTCCTCAAGTGAACACACCTATTGAAAAATGTCTTCGGCTTGACCCATCCACGACTTTCCTCTTTTTAACCTGCTGCCCTTTCCCTTCTTAATTTCACTGTGCAGTGGATTTGTGTGTTTGTGTTGACTCTGAGGTAGGCACATGCTCTGCAAATTTGTATTCTGTCCTCAATGGTTGGAAAATCAAGAAAGTAGCGCATCGCACTGCATGCTGTATCTCTTGTACATATAAGAATAATACGCATAGCTTCGTTCTGTATCCTTTCCATCTGCTTACAGCTGATAGTCAGAATCGCCATCGCATTCTCCAACACAGACAGGATCAGACCCTCGTAAAGGAGACATAGATGGCGCTGCTCACAGTTTGCCGCCGCCATCACCCGCATTGCCGCCATCACCCGCACCGCAGCCAGACCTCGCTTGGCCTTTGTTATCACTATGTGCTCATGATAAGCAAGACTTCGATAAAAACGTATCCCCAGGTAGTTCATTGCCTGTGTTCTTTCCACCGTCTCTGAACCCAGATTTGCAGTTGGTGTTGGAGTGTTGACAATATGGTTATTCAAAGAAAATTGCTGCCTTCGTTGGGTTGACCATTGCTCCAGATTCCACATACCAAGTGCGTATGCGATTTAGTTCGGCTTTTAGATCTACAGCAACTCGATCTCTATCCTTACCCTGACGAAACACATCGTCGGCATATGACAATGTCCTCCCCTGTCCTCTGATCTGCTCCCCGGTAATTCTCACAGGTATCCTCAAGATCAATGGCCGCAGCACATGTTTCAATGCCTGAGTGGAAACCATCATAGACGTCATGGGCAAAAACTGCTGCGTTGGTCCAGGTTTTTCTGTTTGGACGGTACCCGCCTCTCTAGCTGACTTGATAATTTCTTGGCTTGATAACTTCTCCTACAGCTTACCTATTGTATTTTGCATGGTTATTACCTGATATCACTGAATATTTGTGTGGTCTCTGCCAGGTTTCGGCAAGGGAATCAGATAGCTGTGTAACCACTCCTCCTTGATGCAAGAACTCCCTATGCTGTTGTTGTACATATCTGCTAGTTCTTCTAGCTCGTTGTCGGTACACATATTGATTTCATCATACCTCATGCCATCTCGCCCCGGTGCGCTGTTTTTTGTTCGTCTAAGCACCGCCTTGATCACTTTCACTGTTACTGTGTCTTCAACTGCCATGTTCTGTGCCTTACACCTATCTGAGGTAACCACCTTGGAAGAAGTTTGGCCTCTCATGTCTGCTCTGCTCTAGATATCGTTCAAAAATGGCTTTGCCTTTATTCTCGTCAGACCTCTGCCAGATAAGGTCAGCACTTTGGAAGTCAGGAACACTCTTATTCTTGACTACCCCATTTATACTTTTATGTAGTTGCCAGAACAATTTCATTGACTTGTCTGTGCTTATTCTTTGACACAAGTCTGCCCTCTTTTCACTTTTAACCACTTTAAACAGGTTTTTGAAATAGCTGACTTTTGTGTCCATCTCTCTTTCTAAGTGCACGATAAGGCTAGGATGGGCAACTCTGTTCTTCTTGGCACGACTCTTATCCACCCAGGCCTTTTCCACCCCACAATCCAACCAAGGTGGCTGCTCCCAGCTTTTTTTCGCGCCATGATGATTCCTGCGCTTGTCACGCTTTATTTTACTCACCACATGTTGCCCTGAACTGTCATACTTGAAGGTCTTGACTGTTGACTAATGCTGCCAGGTTTTGCCGTTCTCCACCAAAATGCTGCAAGGGTGGTGGTCGCTGCCATGGTGTCATAGAACACCCCATTCACAAACTGTAGTGAGTGAAGGAGAAACCAGCGCCAGGTCAATAACACTGTTCTCGTCACCTGGACAACTTGCTGTCCTGGTGACACAGAGACCGTTGATAAAAACAAGGTCACTGGTTTCAAGTGTCGCCTCGAGCTCCTTCCCCTGTGTGTTGGAAGAAATGTTACCCCATGATTTGCCGTTAACGTTGAAATCGCCGCAGAAAATTACATTCCTCTCAGGACATAAAATGCCACTCAGACACTGCCATCTCTGGGAATCCACACTCGCGTTACAGGTATAAACATTAACCAACACAAATGGTAGACCATAGCAGTCAGTATTTGTATCTCGCCACTCTCCCACCTGGATATGTCCAGCTCTGAAGCCACTATTCTGTCTCGAATAAGAATCGCCTTTCCCGGGTGTCGCCTGTTTTAATAACATTTGAAGCCGGATATTTGGAGTGTATTAACACCCAGTCTCATCTCCCGAAGCGTTACTATATCGTTTCTGTATTCCAGGCTTCCCAAAATTGGGCCACGTTGTTTTACGATGGCACAGTTCCAATATAGAATACGCGTGTTCTTGAGGGCCAGACGGTCGCTTTTTCGCGGTGACGCCTGGCTCCGGCCCGTCTTCCCTGTCGTTTAAGTCTTGGACCTCATCTAGTCGGTGGTTTCCTCACCCTTTGTACGGGACACAAACGCTGGTCTGCCATGATGAAGAAAACCAAAAACACTGCACACCACTAGTGTAACCTAAACATGCTGCTAAAAAAATTCAGGATTGATTCGCACAGATGCACGAACTCCGTTGCACTGGCGAACATCTTGAGAGGAAACCTCTGGTTTACATCCTAGCGCAAACATTACACGCACGAGATGAAATTACCCATCTCCTACGTGTAAAAAGGAGCAGTTTGAAAACACACAACCGTCCGCCGCCATCTTGACCGAAAGTCCTCCGCTGTTTAGATGTAAAGTCCTATAGCAAGTATGTTATCGATTCTTGGGTGTCTAAAAATACAAACAAAAACATGTTCGGTTTAACTGCACATTCAGTATGTAAACAGTAACGCTCTTACCATTATATCAAAACCAGCGCAGTGCGGTCTACTTCCAAATCTTCCGCAGCAGTGTTTCGAAAACTGTATGCGGGATTACGAAAAGCGTTCGCCAGGACTTCGCCACAGACGCGTGTGTAAGTAAACAATAAATAACAACTAATAACGGCACACGTTGATTGTATCCGTCGTTGTTAATGTTTCATATACACTGTTATAACACTTCGAACTGAATATTTCTGATCCAGCTACCTTCAATTTTATACGGTATCCATAATGCACATTCTGTGTTGACTATAATTACATGTTTTTAATAAACTACCGTATGTTTGTAAAGTCTCACCACACTTTGTATGTAGAACAAATTTGAAAAAAAAAAAAAATTTCTTCCGTTGATAACACCATTCTGTTTGGAGTGCAAAAATTTACTTCAGCAGACGACAGCCATTTTCTGCACATTGCTTCACGGTGGATTGTGGAGCACACTTTTTGATGACATCATGTACTTCATGTTTCAAATTTGTTCTACATACAAAGTGTAGTAAGACTTTACAAACATCCGGTATAAACTATAAAGAATTACTGAAAGCAGCTTGAAAACGGTCTAGCATTCTCTCTAACAGGCACCACCATCAACATTCAACAGAGGAGCCTTGCTGAACATCGGCTTTTTGGAAGCACAAAAGATGGCAGACTTTACTTGTTTTCTGCTTCATGACGTCGACCTTATTCCGATGAATGACCGAAACATGTACCGTTGTGGAATCAACCCTCACCATTACGCCTCGGCCATCAATAAGAATAAATTCAGGCATGTATAATTTACTATTTAATAAAGCAGGACACACGGAACATGGGGATTATATCTGAGGCCATTGACAACAAAACAAGTCTCATAGCAGGATCGTGCTGTCAGAATACGACGCGTTAGGACCGTTACATTTGTGTAAGCCGGTACAGGGAAACTGTCCTGGTCAGGAGAGGTGGCGTGTATGATACTGAGAATAACACCCATCAAGGGTGTATACATTTATATACTAAATTGGTTTAGTATACAATAAACGTCATGATGTGAAAAGAGACACTTTGTCCGCTATTTTACTATTAGCCGATACTGCTTATTTATCTGCAAGGGGGCTTCAAATGAAAACCTTAAAAGTGTGACTGAAATTACAATAACCATGCCATTGTCTTGTAACCTGTCATTATTATTGTTAAGGATGTCAAGAGTCTCAAGAACGAGACATCAAGATGCAGACGAACTTGGTAACGTTATAAGGACAGTTTACTCTTCTGTGAAGAGGTACAGCAGATGGTACATCAGTGATTACACACGCTACCAAGATTTTTTTTTTTTTAATATATATAGGAATCCAAGCACTTTATCAGAGCTGGAGAGCTTGCATTGAACGCAATGGTGACTTTTTTTTTTTTTTTTTTTGCATATCCTTTACAGGACATCGATGTCAACAGCAGCATCTTTCAGCTGTCTGATGATTTCTTGGCAAGATTACGCTCAGTAGTTTGCCATTGCTTTCTGAGCGGCCGGCTCAGTAGCCTATCCCGCAAGTCACCAGCGGGGGTCGAACCGCTCCCAGTTTTCTCCCGCTACGAAACTCTGCGTGATAAACGGGATTACGGAGAAAGTGTTGTAACCCCTCAGCCAGAGAGACCGGCCAATGGTGACTACATAGAAAAATTATACATTCGTTCCTTACTGTTTCAGAATATATCGAGCCATAAAATAATATCAGTTTGTCACTTGAAGCCCCCTCGTACTTGCTAGAAGAAGACTTAAGTTCACAACAGTTTGTTTAAATTAACCGTTAGAACTTCACAGAAAAGCCAGTGCTAAAATACCATCCATTTTATTTTACACAAGTACGCTAGGCAATCATCTGTAAGCTCCTACAGAAACACGTTAGTACATTAGTAAACAGTCGTGTGTGTATTGTAGATTCATTTGATTCTCGACTCCTGTATTTTCAGATTGAGATATGAAACCTATTTCGGCGGAGTCGCTGGTTTCTCAAAAGAACAATACATTAAAGTCAATGGCAACTCCAATCTGTACTTTGGTTGGGGTGGAGAGGATGATGATCTTGCTCTGAGGTAAGATGTCAGGTTGGCCACATAACACAGTCCAGGCAAGAAAACAGACCTGATCCAAGGCTGGTCATCCCGTGAGTCTGTGAATCATGACCGCAATTTTTATCGGCACGGCACGTGCTGGTGTTGGTGTTTAGGCTTAGAAACAGGTTGCCCTAACAGTGTGAATCAAGGGTCTGAATGGTTATTGATGAACACTTTCGAAGACTGAATTATAACTTGTAAGTTCTGTCACCAGCGACTGGGTTCCTTGAGTCCTGAAATGTACTCCCATCTCATTATCGTCATGTTGACATGTGCTTCCATCTACCGGAGCACAATTGATGTAGAGCAGGAGTGGAGAACCCCCCCCCCCCCTCCCGTTTTTTTTTTTTTTGGTTTCTACCAAGGGTTTTGGATATGTATGACATCATTCGCCGACCATACACAATTGTCAGTGTAAAAATGAGCCTGCTATATTTGGTCATCATCCCTGGAAGCCTTGGATGTGTGGTTTTATAGAAGAATGCTGAAAATTAATTGAACAGTCAAAATTAGCAATCTTGACATTTTAAGGGAAGCTGAATCACAAAAACAACTTATCATAAACATCAGAAAGAAGCAGTCATTTTTTTTTTTTTTTTGGGGGGGGGGGGGGGCAACATTATGAGAAGACAAACACTGGAACGTGTTGTGACCGTAAAGATTTGTGGAAAGAGAGATAGAGGAAGACAGCGTGAGAAGATTCTTCACAGTATTGAGGCTTGGCACAGAAGCACGTTAACACACGAATTGATCCATGACGTCTGAGATCGAAATTTGTGGAGCGGCATGATCACCCACGCCAACCGGCAAGGCACTGGATGATGATAATTATATTTGGTCAAACATGTAATCAACTAACCCCTAATGTGATAGCTGGATCTTATAATGACAACTAATATAATAAACATTCCCCTATGTATGGTACTTTACACCTACCTTAGGTAATTATAATGGTCATGTTAAAAATTGCTTTAGTGAGTCATGTATTATTATTGATCATGTTTCATGTGTTTAATACATATTGTTCTGTTGTTGTCTAAGATTAGCTTCATAAGTGACATATGCATGAAATAATGTATGAGAGGAAAGAGGTATGAAGGGCAGGATGTCAGACGGGCCTGTGTGCCCAATTCTTAACCCTTTTAAAATAAAAGTTTGTTTGTTTGTTCGTTCGTTCTGTTTAATAAGGCGTGAAATGTTAGCTGTTAGCAACTGCCTTTCCAAGTTTGCGTCTGCCAATCTGGAGCGCACCCGACTCTTTCTGATTGTACGTTTTCAAAAGAACTATTGCAGCGGTAAGTTGTTCCGAATATAGACGCATATTTCAATGCATGTCTCCTCAAAGTGGGAAATTCATTATTGCTTAAGTACGTTTATAGAACTCCAGACGTGGGAGGTTGTTGTGCCTGGCTTTCAGCACATCATCGCTTTGCAGCTGAATGATTTCGTGTTGTAAGTTTTCTGGCACATCAGCTGGGTCCACATTAAAGGGTGTAGCAAAGATGTTTAACGTCCTAGAATCTTTCATTAAACGCCTCAATTAGTTTTGCACATTCACCGGCATATTCAAGTGTCGTAAAATACTTTTGTCTGTCCAGGGTGAGGAATTGCACCGTGTTATTCCTTTCGAGTTTAACTTTCCATGGCTTTAATCTAGCTTCAAAAGATTTCGTTTGTAACAACAGGGAGTTGAGAAGCTGATTAGGGCTGTAGCGTGACGTTCAGCTCTCAGAGGTCCTTGATATCGTCTGGCAGATCAGACCAAATGATTTGGCAGAGTTTTATACGGGCCGTGGGCGGAAAGTTTCCATCCCCTGGTATTGAGGTTTTCCTCCCGACCATGTACCGAAGTACGGTCTCCGAGTGGCTTGTGTTGAATAATGCATCTTTATTATCCAACGGCTTATCCTGTGCCAGCTCCGCGGCGAAGGCTTTACGACTGCAATTCGTAATCCCGTATACCGCGTTAGAAACACATTTGAAAGCAGAGATCCTTGCATTGTTTCCCTACAATGGTATGTGTGCCGGTCGTTCAGAAAGCAATGGCAAACTACTGAACGTCATTTTGCCCGGGCATCACAAGCAGCCAAACAATGCTAGAGTTGACTGCTGTGTCATGTAAAGGATATACATCTAACTAAATTTATACTGTACATATTGACCCACTAATAACAGTCTCTAGAAATCGCTCTTCATCATAAGACAGATGTCCATGTTCGTACTTTTAGTTTGTAGTTGTCCATGTTCGTACTTTTAGTTTGTAGTTTAATGCGGGTTTTTTCTTTAGCATGACAGGAGAGAACTCCGCCACTACAGCTGCTATTTCTATTCTATGTAGCATACCTTTCACCAATGACGTAGAGAAAATGCAGATTCTTTAAAAGTGAACAACTTACACACTTGTAATTGTGTTCATGTGTTTCAGAACCTTAATTAAGAACTACACATTGGATCGACATGGCGAAAATAGCAAACGAGATAAATCAACTTCACTTGGGAAATCTTTTCTATTTCTTTATTCTTCGTAATTAATTTCTTTTTAACTACTATAGTTTTCAAATGTAAAGAAGATAGTCTGCCACTGCTTTCCTTCTTGGCAGTGACCACATTAGACGATGACTAAAGTCCTTGTCTCTATCAAGAGATCATCTGCATACTGTCACAAACTTGAGACCATAACCAACAACTATCTGTTGGCTGATATCCGCCACTAGCTCCGTTGGTTTCATGATCCACTGGTTGTGGGGTTAATCATGCACTTTACCTGACTCAATGGTGTCTCGATGGCTAGCAGAAGAAAGGGGTGCCTTCTTCTCCTTTAATGAGGTATACCCTGACCCACACCAAAGATTCTAATTGCAAATAAAACCAGGCAAGCTGAGGTACAATCTTGCTCGCTTTCTTGTTTACAAAGAGATGTTCCAGCCCCGTTCAACTTCCGAATTCTCGATTGGTTGTAGTTGGGGCCCTTATGGTGTATCTATTTCTGCTTGCGAAGATAGAGCCGCGTATTTTCGCTTCCTGGAGTCTGACTCATTAGCCCTCTTTGTGTTCATTTCATCATTTGGTGTCGTCACATGTCTGGTCAGAGTCGCGCACATGTAAGGTAGAGTCGAAACTCGAACCACAAATGCTGTCAAAGTTTTCGAAATTGACAAAAGAAATTGGAAATCAGGTATCAACAACATTAGGCTGAGAACATCCCCATACGTGCTCCACCTCCTTCTTCAATGGCCAACAAAGATGACGATACCAGTGGTAACTCGATGGAAGTCCCCACAGCCTTTAGTTGAACGAGGAGCAGATCCTCAGCTCGCTCCCGGCTGAATCAGCCAATCCACATTCTTCCAAAATGAGCAGCTAACACGCGTATACTTGTGTTCATATGTTTCAGAACCTTAAATAAGAACTACACACTGGATCGATATGGCGAGTATACCAGCCGCTATTTCATGATCAAACACACCAGAGACAAGGGCAATGATAAAAACACTGAAAGGTCAGTTCACTGTGTTTTCCTATGTTTGCTATAACGGTTGCTCCAAGTCTACTTAGAGAAACTGAGAGAAAAAGCTCATTGGCAATTCACAGAATCAGCTTTCGCGTTAGTAACATCGCTATGGGGATATGCGGGCAACGCCAAGCGCGGGGTCGGACAATGGTTTGACGCTTGCGTTCGTCGTCTTCTAAGAGAGGAAAAGACTGGCTATATACGGTGTTTCCCCGAAAATAAAACCTACCTCTATAATAAACCCTGCTTTTAACATAAGACCGGCCCCTAAAATAAGCCCTAGTTAAGATCGTCAACTAGAATGAGAGACGTGTTGCCGAATGGCCAGTGGGAGTACAGACGCTACTGGTGCGCACTTGATAATGAACGGATGTGGTTCATAATTCAATGCGTCACTCGTGTTAAACAAGAATATATATATATATAGCCCATAATCGGGCACTCTCACGATGTTTATACATCACCTCGACACCGGAAGGTACAAAAGGAACACGATGAAATGAGATGAGATGAGATGATATATATATATATATATATATATATATATATATATATATATATATATATATATATATATATATATATATATATATATATATTATATATATATATCTCATCTCATCATGTTCCTCTTGTACCTTGCGGTGTCGAGGTGAAGTATAAACTTCGTGAGAGTGCCCGGTTATGGGCTTCGTATATCGACATTCCCATGGATTCTGTTATTCCCTCAGTCCAACGTTTACGTGGTCGGCCTCTTCCTCTGTTTCCATCTGGTCTGTACATCATTGCTTGTTGTGGCATGCTGTTGACTGGTAGCCTACTTGCATGGCCAAACCATTTGACTTGCTGCTTTCTAATAAAATCTAGAGCAGCTTTAACCCCTACTTTAGTCCTGATTTCTTCATTTCTGATCTTATCTCTTCTTGATACGTTGAGTATTCTTCTCAGAAACCTCATTTCTGTTGTTGTGATTTTTCTTTTCTCTTTTTCTGTCATTGTCCAGGTTTGGCATTGGTAGCAGAGAGTTGGTAGGAAGATTGTGTTGTAAAGTGCTTTCTTAGTAGTTATTGATACATGTTTGTTCTTTAGTATTGGTGCCATTTGTCCAATGAGTTGATTTGCCTTATTGCACCTATTTTCGATCTCGTCTTCTGATCTGCCATTTGATGATATTATACTTCCTAGGTACTTGAAGCTCTTTACTTGTTTCAAGGGATGTTCGTTTAGGTGAATTGTTGCTGTTTGTTCTTCTTTAGTTATAGTCATTACCTCTGTTTTGCTTGTGCTAATTTTCATGTTATGTTCCCTACACATTTCGTTTAGACTATTCATGTGGTCTTGTAATTCAGCTTCTGATTTTGCTATTAGTGCTTGGTCGTCCGCAAACAGGAGTTCTCTAATGGTTAGATTTGCAGATGGTTCTTCTTCTGTGTTCTCGTCATGCGGTATTCTTGCTGTCTCTGCTTGGCTGGTTTCTTTACATATGTTGTCTATATATGTTATGAACAAGAGAGGGGACAGGACACAACCTTGTCGTACTCCAGATCTTATGGTGAAGGGTTCTGAGTGTTCTCCAGTTGCTCTCACTATGCATTCACTGTTGTTGTATAAACTTCTGCATAGGTTTGTTAGATGTGTACTCACTCCATATTGTTTAAGGATTTCCCACAGCTTGTTTCTATCTACCCTATCAAATGCCTTTTCTTGGTCGACAAAGGCTAAGTAGAGTGTTTCATTGAATTCAATTGATTTTTCTATAAGTTGTCTAAGAGCAAAAATGGCGTCTGTGCATCCTTTGTTTTTCCTAAATCCAAGCTGCGTTTCGCTTAGCTGGGGTTCTAAAGTAGTTCGTAATCTTTTTTCAAGAATTTTGCAAAATATTTTCCCAGTATGACTCAACAGTGAAATGCCTCTGTATTGTGTGCAATCTCTTTTGCTGCCTTTGTTTTTCCAAATTGGGATAATTATGGCATTTCCCCAGTCTCGTGGTGTCTGTGTTCTACCCAAACATGGTTGAATAGTCTATGTAGCCAAGCTGTTCCTACTTCCCTTGCTGCTTTAATTAGTTCATTTGGTATTTCATCCTGTCCTGGTGATTTGTTTAATGGGGCTAATCTGATGGCTTCTATAATTTCTTCTTTTAGTATGTCTGGTTCTAGTTCCTCGGTGACATCTGTGTAGGTCTCTTGAATTCCTGTGACATCTGATGGGATGTTGAGAAGTTGTTCGAAATACTGCTTCCATCTTATTAGGATCTGTTTTTGTTCACTTATTGGTTCTCCATTTTCGCTGTTAATTATTTCAGTTGGGTCAAAGGGTTCTCCTCTGGTTCGCATTGCACTTATCTTTTTGTAGAAGTTTCTGGTTGCCTCCTTGTAGTTTTTATTTAGGGTTTCTCCATACTCTTCCCAGTCTTTTTGTTTTTCCCTCTTTACTATTCTACTCACATGTCTTCTCGCTATTCTGTATTCTCTGTAATCACATTCCTGTTTGCTCTTCAACCACTTTTTATATTTTTCCTTTTTTTCTTTTACCGCTTTCTTTACTTCTGCGTTCCACCAACTTGTTATTTTCTTTATCCGTGTTTTGCGTTTTTTCGTGGTTCCGCATGTTATTTTTGCAGTATTTAATATATATATATAACCCGAAAATAAGCTCTAGTGCATTTTAAAAGCTAAAATTAATACAAGACCATGTCTTATTTTCGGGGAAACACGGTATTCCTTCAATGCATTCAGACCTACAAAATGTAATGTCCCTAGAACATCACACACGCACGCACACGCACACACACACACACACACACATATATATATATATATATATATATATATATATATATATATAATATATATATATATATATATATATGTGTGTGTGTGTGTGTGTGTGTATGTTTGCGTGTTTGTGTGTGTGTGTGTGTGCGTGCGTGCGTGTGTGTGTGTGTGCGTGTGTGTGTGTGTGTGTGTTCCATTAACCCTTTCGGCTCTTACAAGACTTTCTTGTTTTTCTCTTCTCTTACTATAAGTCAAATGTTAAGCAAATAATTCATGTACATGGTGTATTTTTAATTACTGTACAGTGGGTATGTCACGAGAAGGGGAAATATGGAGTATGTTGTCACAACGAGAAATCCGGATGGGAGTAGAGACAGGGGGAGACTAAGGAAGAAGATGCTGGACAGTTTTGACATCTTGGCATGGAGGAGCATCATTATGACGAATGATTTGCAGTACGTGCGACAGAAGGCTGACACACTGCATGGGCTATAAGAAGAAGGATGTACAATGAACAAGCAATTAGAACATCGAAAGAAAGATCTAGAAAATGCATATAGAGAAGAAAATGCCGTATTTCAGGCGTCTTTTGAGAAATTGAGAATTACAAGATAACTGATAAAAGAAAGAAGTAGGCACAAATCACACACCTTGACCATATTTAAAGACAGGAGTCTAACAATGACATTAACATGTTTTCAAAATAACGCGGACGTCACACAAAGAGTCGTATTGGATGTGCTGTTCTAGGGCCATGTTTTTAGACCAATCGACACTTGATGGGCGTTTTATAATCACACTGCCGCGTTTATGTCTCAGATTTTAAGCTATGTCGACCCGGTAAGCGAAGTACAGCACACAGGGTACTCAATAGATTCAAAATCTCCAGACATTCATCGCTCGTCCATTCTTGATGGATTGAAATATGTTATTTGCCTTCCGCTGCTCCATTTGTCTTTTACTTTCTTCTACAGAATTGTTTCTGAGCAATAGTTATGACATATGACCTTCCATAAACAAAGCAAGCTTTTGACGCTTTACTATTGCTACACTAATGGAAAATACAGAAATAACAATGTTAGGATACATAATTTTTATTTCACGCAATTATTTAAATAAACGAAGCAACGCAAACCATGATCACGAAGTTCGAAAAAAAAACAAAAAACATATATATATATATATATATATATATATATATATATATATATATATATATATATATATATATATCTATATATATATATATATATATATATATATATGAGATTTAAAAAAAAAAAACACGTTTCCACCAAAATCTTTTTCAATAATGAATACATTCGGATAAACAAGAACACTTCTTAACTAAGAAACTGTAATGCCACAATGCATTAGTAAGAAATCCAAACATCGTGTCTCACCCTTGAAGAAATAGAGGGGTTTAAATGTTCCAATGACCAAAAGAGCAATGTCGACTGTAGAGCAACTGCTGGTATCCTCTCTCATGTAGGACAGGTCAAGGGATAGGAACCAGGTGCCAATGTATACACAACCATGCAACCTTGTAGGTATGCAATGAAAACAGATCAGTATTCCGCGTTCGCGCAGGAGTCACACATTCCTAGCTATTTTAATCTCATATTGTTATATTCTGCTTATTCTGCTTATTTTCCCTTACCTGCCTTGCAGTTAGACTGGGAATAGTCAAAGGCTAGGGAAAGCAAACCGGATAGCATGTTTGTCGAAGTCGCAAGTACCGAACCTCAGGCTTGACGAAACAGTGCAATGCAATTCGCTTAATGATGAGCCAAACGTTGCATCGAAATAACTATCAACTAAGATTGGAAGTAAATTACGTTATGATTGTTTCTCCAATCTCTTTTAGGCGTAAAATCATGAAAAGCGCGGCACAGCGACAGGACGTCGAAGGCCTCAACACAACAAAATATAAAGTCAACAGTATCAAGTTTGATCGTCTCTACACCTGGATAAACGTTTCTCTGGATATGAAGGAAGTTCTTGACGTAAGTAGCAAGATGGTAATCTTGTGTCGTCTACCGGTTACTGCTGTCGGGGTTTTGAAAGCAAATCGCGTTACGGTGATTTCAATGGTATGATACGCCAGTCGTTCAGAAATCAATGGCAAACTACTAAATAACATTGACTAGTCAATCACAAACATAAAATACATGCTGGGGTTGATTACAGCGGCCTTTAAAAGGACACACCACTAACTCATCCATTGTCTGCTGTTATACAGATGAGAAGTATTCACTACATCGCAAACGCCCATGAAGAAAATCCTTGAATAAAAATGTACAGTAAAAGGATCTTACACACACATTAAAGCGCATTGGGTATATGATCCTAGAGCTATATTTTAAAAGTACAATCAGCTCTCCGTGGTTAGCAGGTCAGTATCACGTAGGCCGCCTTTACTTTCCAGGACATTTCCTACTCAGTGAGTCTCCGTGGCGAAGTGGTCAAGCCGTCTGCCTCAGGCTCCAAAGGTTCTGGTTTCGATTGCGGGCCGCATCCTTCGGTCACGAGTGCATTTTTTTTTTCGGAAACTCCTGAGGGTCGTCGCTCGAGCTACCGGAAACTCCTGAGGGTCGTAGCTCGAGCTACGGAATTCGTGCTTTGAGTAACGCTTTCCGTGCTGCGGAAAGAGACTGAGCCATATGGAATAAAACCCCGGTGCAATGAAGTCGACCCTGTCGACTTTTAAGCGACATTCTTTCCTGCTCCCAGTTTAGGCTGAGTCGACCTGGGAGGATCAGGTCAGTTTTAATTATTCCAATCCACCCCGGTGCTAATCGAACCCATGACCACCGCGCCGGCAGGTGAGCGTCTAGCCACCACACTGCGGTGGCCCTTTTTAAACTTAAATGTTACAGAATAACTCTTAGAATTTAGTGGATCGATTAAAACACACATGCGAGGGCACATACACACACACATGCGCGCACGCTCGCACCACACACACACACCACACACACACACTGACACTCTACGAAGAAAACTGGCTAACAAATTGAATCGTATTTATTCTTCTACTTATAATCCATGCCGTGATGTGTTGGTGATCATGTCCGTAAACAGAGTGTACACAGCTTTTGGTCTCATGTACTGACAATCATTTCTGATACCGATGTTCCTCCATTTCATGATGTCAAAGTGTCCAGCATCTCTCTTAGTTTTCTCGTGCCTCGCCTCCACACAAAATTTCCCATTATGGCGACATACTTCAGTTTTCCCTTCCCATGACAGACCCAAAGAACGTGGACTGTCTCCTTCTGATGCGATTAGCCAGGTCTCTTTGTTGTTAAGCTGTTTCAAGATATCTTCATTACTCTTTCTATCCATCAACTGTGTTCTCGCCATTCTTCTATAAACCCACATAATATTTCTTCTTCTTCTTCTTCTTCAGCATTCCGAGCCATTGAGGTTCTTTGCTGCAAATACAATCTGTCTCCATTCGTCTCTCTGGTGGACCTTACACATAATATTTAGGAATCTAAAATATTCTGGCAGCACATTTTTACAAAGAGTAATGTTGGAATGTATGGTTAACTACATATATCATTATTGACAATGTAATTTCCCCTTGGAAATGATGAAGGATGGAGAGCCTTTCCAACCTACTATGATAAGAGCGACGTTTTTCAAAGATCTGGCTTCGTGATGGAAGTGTTTCGTCTTCCCGTCTTAAAATATTCGATAGTAGATAGTAACGGTGGTATACTTGACATAAAGGCATCCTCCACTTTAGGCTACATCACACAAGAATGCAAGAGCGTCGGAGCTGAGACTAATACAGGGCTGCAGACAGTTCCTGAGAACATGAGATAGTTCAGGGACATGATCCAAAGACTTCAACACTAGTCTTCGAACCGACTATCTGATGACGTTGAAAGCATCACCGAAATGTGGTCTAAATATACTTCGAGCTTCTGTCTGGTATGTCTGGTGTTCTGCCAGTTTACCACCTGTTTATGATTTATGTCTTGTATGTTTTGTATAATTTGGTTTTTCTTTAAGAAAGGGGTTACATTGCAAGACGATCGACTTCATTGCACCTAGTTGTTGTATCCCAGATGGCTCGGTCTCTTTCTGTAGGGTACCTGTTGAAAGCGTTGAACAAAGCACGACCCCCGTGGTTTCAGCGACGACTCCCTAGGAGTCTCTGAGAAAATAGCACTCGTGAACAGAATAATGTGGGTCGGAATCGAGCCCACAACCTTTGGAGCGCGAGACATACGGCTTACGTACTTCTCCACGGAAACACCCTGTATGTTTCTATTCTGTGGTGGTTTATTTCTTACTTGCAGAATTATGTTATTAATCTGTCGTTGCCGTATTGAGTCTTTGCTTCATTCTCTCGTCTGTGTGATATTAATGTCTTGTATCTTCTTTGTGTTATAATACCTATCATTACTCTCTCTCTCTCTCTCTCTCTCTCTCTCTCTCTCTCTCCTCTCTCTCTCTCATTCTGTCATATGTTTTGTTTTGTTTCACCTAAGCTCCATTTGTTATGTTATATTATATTTCCTCTTTCACCTCGCGCTCTCTCTCTCTCTCGCTCTCTCTCTCTCTCTCTCTCTCTCTCTCTCTCTCTCTCTCTCTCTCTCTCTCTCTCTCTGTGTGTGTGTGATAAGGTGTGTAGAATTTGTTTCGCCTGTTCGCACTTTCTTACATTCTCTCTCTCTTTCTCTCTCTCTTACACCTCTCTCTCTCTCTCTCTCTCTTACACACACTCCTCTCTCTCTTACACACACTCTTCTCTCTCTCTCTCTCTCTCTCTCTCTCTCTCTCTCTCTCTCTCTCTCTCTCTCTCTCTCTCTCTCTCTCTCTCTCTCTCGCTCATTTTTATGTATTTTCAGTATGTCAACTATGTGTAGTAAATATCAAGCTTCTCTTCAGCTAATTGCATATCATCAGAAGGATCCTTTGGAATAGGTCTAGTTGGAATTATCTCAAAGTATTCAATTCACTTTTTCACTTCTAACGTTGCTTCTGGATTCAGTTCTTGATAACCACGTGAAAGAATATCAGCTGTAATGAAACCTGCTGAAGACTACTGACGTCACGAAACTAGCCAAGCGTCACAACAATTCCCTTCGATGGAGTTCCATCCCTTCAGTATTGCACACCCCTCTCGGAGGGCTCACTGGCATGCACACACGAAATTATCACCAATTCTCAACTCTTTAGGTCGTATAAGAATGAACACCTCGTATGAACATTTTACAATATCAACACCTGCGTAATACCCATTATTAGTTATTTCTAACACTTTACTATATTACCACAATGTTACATACGGGTAAATGAGAAGATTCTTAAACAAGTGAATCGGTACAACTATCTCGGAACAATCATTACATCTGATGGGAGGTGCCCTGAAGAAATTAGAACAAATATCGCTAAGGCGAAGGTAGCCTTTTGCAAAATGGAAAACATGCTCTGCAATAAAAAGATGTCTACTGCAAATAGAAAAATAGTATTGGAGTGCTACATAGAACCTGTACTTTGGTGTGGATGTGAAACGTGGATAATGAGTAGACAAGCTAAAATACATCTATTGCAGTGGAAATGTGGTTTCTGAGGAAAGTGCAAAGAATATCCTGAACAAACAGAAAAACCAATGAGCAAGTCCTACGAGATGCATATGACAATAGTAAACTGATTAGAGAAATTAAACGAAGACAGTCACATCTTTTGGACACGCTATGATAAGAAATAAACTAGAGAACTTGGCGACAACTGGCAAGAGTGTGTGCGTGGGGGGGGGGGGGGGGGGGGAAGAACAAAGGAAAGGCAGAGAAGTAAATATGTGGATGGTTTGGCTACGTGGTATGGTCGAGACAAGAACACAGAGCTGATCCACGACTTTGGTGTTTGTGTAAGATGGTGAAACATGACCAACTATCTGTATTGCATATTATGATGATGAGAATATATCACCTTGTGCTGACAATGGTCGGATAGATGTTTGATGTCAGCTCTAACCTTTCACTACGGGATGAAAAGACTCCGTTGACCTCATTCATTCATACAGTAGCATGTCCTTTAGTACTGGTAATATGACAGCTAAACATGTGTTGCAGGAGTGTCCAACTTATGCAGAACATTCATTTATTTATTCAGTATGGTTACGTCCTTTGTAGAACCTCGTTCCCATAACAACCTCCCGGAAAACTTCTCGGTCATAAGCAAAATGTCCGGCGTCCAATATACCCATCTCGATGGAGATCATCTGCCACATCCTGCACCCATCTTCTCTTTGGCCTTCCTCTTCCTCTCTTCTCGGGCATTTACCCCTCAATAATTGTTCTCTCCAAACTTTCATGACGTTTCAAGTGACCAAAATATTTTAATATTCTTTCTTTTATCATCTTTAAAAATCAACCTTCTTCAATATTAAAATCTTGTGTTATGGATACATTTATTCTTTACTGTATCCAAGGTATTTTTAACACCCGTCAATAACTTGGATATTCAAAGGATGAATGCGCCGTTAAGCTTGTTTAGTAAGTGTCCAGGCCTCACAGGTGTACGTTACAGGCGTACGTACAGATGCATGCTCTTAAAAATCTAAGTTTTGTATGTCTGTCTGTCTCACGCCACAATTTATTCAGTTGTTTTAGTTTTTTTTTTTTTTTTTTTTGAAGAGTAATAGATATTCGTCTTTTAATTTCTTTCATTGTGTCACCATTGTTGGTAATTAATGAGCCAAGATATTCGAAATTGTCCACCACGTCCTCATTAACAAATATTTCTTTCTCAATATTAGTTGTATCTGTATGCATTATCTTTGTTTTTGCTGTGTTAAGATATAAGTTGTGATTTGCGCTATTCTTTTGGGTTGAGGTTATTAGTTTTTCTATACCAATCTGTGATGTAAATAGTGTATCATCAGCATATCGAATCTTTGGTTGACCACCGATATTTATTGCATCATATTGCTCCTTTGTCATATCATCTCTGACGGTTCTCATTATATTTCCGGCGTACAGGTTAAACAAATAGGGTTACAGCACACACCCGTGACTGACTCCTTGCTTTATGTCAAACCATTCTAATGTCTTACCATCTATTCTAACCGCTGCTTGTTGGCCTAGATAAAGCATTTTTATGAGTTGTACTACATGTGATGGAACGCCCATTTTCCTCATGATTTCCAAAAGTTTCTGATGTTCTACACAGTCAAATGCCTTTGAATAATCCACAAAACATTAGAACAGGTTTACATTAATTCTCCACACTTCTCTATTATTAAACGCATGCTGAGTATGTTATCTGTTGTTCCTTTTTCTTGTCTAAACCCAGATTGAACCATGTTAATCTCTTCTTCCATTTTCCTGCACTCAGACCTATAAAAAATATGATAGTTCAAACACTTCACATGATTGTCCTAACACAAAGCATGCAGCATGTTCTTGATACGAGACTTGTTCTTGGTTTTGTGATTTTGTATGCTTCTGAATTCATTTACTGCCTTTTTTCCCGTCCCCCAGACTGCTCCAGATTACACAAAACAAGACATGTGGAAGTTACTTAAAGAAGTCCGCGCTGGAAAATTACAGCGATGATCAACAAGCAGTTACATTCGTTGAAAAGGTTTCAAGAAAAGCATTTTGTGTTTCACAGACCAGTTATGGAGGGCTTGTAGTTGGAGACTCACTAATACCCAGTATTGCCATACGACTTTTTTTGGTATACGAGTGTGAGTGTGTGCTTGTGTGTGAGTGAGTGTGAGTGTGTGAGCGTGTGTGTGCGTGAGTGTTTTTTGTGTGTGTGTGTGTGTGTGTGTGTGTGTGTGTGTGTGTGTGTGTGTGGTGTGTGTGTATGTTTAAGTAATTCGGAAAGTAACGAACCCGTTTCACGCTTTAAGGAGCATTGAGAATGTGGTCGGTGCTTGGACTTGTGTTTGTATAGACCAATCGGCTTGGACTTGTGTTTGTATAGAACAGTCGGCTTGGACTTGTGTTTGTAAGGACCAATCGGCTTGGACTTGTGTTTGTATAGACCAATCGGCTTGGACTTGTGTTTGTATAGACCAATCGGCTTGGACTTGTGTTTGTATAGACCAATCGGCTTGGACTTGTGTTTGTATAGACCAATCGGCTTGGACTTGTGTTTGTATAGACCAATCGGCTTGGATTTGTGTTTGTATAGACCAGTCAGCACTGGATGGGTGATGTGGTCAGTTTCACGCCCGTCGCCTTTATTTCTCAAGATATTTTTGGTACCCATGTTAGGCTTGTTCGATCTGGGAGCCTATGTCACATTTAGAAGATTCGAATCTGCCTCGATGCGATTATAACTCATGATCACCGAGCCGACGAGCGAGCATGTAGTTGCTACCGGAGTGACGAGAGAGCGTCTAGCCATTAACTACCGTGGCTCACTGTATCTACTATGGGACTACCTTTCTGACATACAACAGAACAAACCAAAGCTTCCTAAGAACCACAAACTATGTTGGAATGATAAATGTGTATGGCCAAACCATTGCTGTGTAGACAAAGAAAACATGATTCTCAGTTTTAATTACTATGGTAATTTTGTTTTTAAAATACGTCTTGAGGTAAACGGGAAAGAGTAGAAAAAGGTAGTTGCACTTCCTTTACAGGACGTCGCAGTCAACCTTTTTTTATTTTTTGGCTGTTCGTGATTTCTTGGAAGTTTACGTTCAGTAGTTTGCTTTTCCTTACTGAACGACCAGCACTCATACTATTGTATGAACACCAACGCGAGACGGTCTGCCAAATCGTTGGAACGCGGCATACGCGACTAACGAATGGCGTCCGTAACCCATGAGCCACAGAGCGGTAGAAGAAGAGAAAGTATACAAGAAAATGTAAAGGTCCCCTTTACACGTCTGAAAGCAAATTGAGCATATGTTGTTAGACACATTTGTTAGACCAATCGGCACTGGTGGGTGATGTGATCAGTATCACGGCGGCTCCTTTACTTCCCTAGACATATCCTGGTACTCCTGTTAGACTGGATTGATCAGGGAGCCGTCCATGGTAGTAAACAATTGACATTAAGCTGGGAATAAATGTGTTGTGTAGGGTGTATTTTTAACGACTGTGCAGTGTTTGAAAATATTGCCGGTCCAAGTTTTGTATTCACCCTCTGTAAAGTTCATGCAATATAATAGGTAAATACAAAACATGGACCAGCAATATTTTCAAACACAGAGCAATCATTAAAAATACATCCTGTGTATTTCCTTCATCATGTAGGATTTATTTTATGTTTTGTGATTTCACGATGAGCGAAATATGCCAGGCAATAAACTGTTCAACCTATTGTTTGTTTCTTCTTTATTCAACAGTTTAGATAATCAATATTTATATTAATAATATTTTTAAGCTTTGCTAAATTTAGTATTCACTATGAGAAGTATATTACAGGTGTCCATCGCCATCTGGCGAACCCACTTAGACTTCAGAGGTAGTTGTAATTTACGTCCCTAAGTCAAGGAAGAGAAGTCAAAATTTTAGTCAAATTGATCAGCGAAGGGGTTGAACCCCCTACCTCGGCATCAGCACACAGTATGTTTAAGAACCAGAGCTCTTATCTTATTGCGGACCCTAGCATTGAGACATTACACGGCAATAATTTTAAAGAGATTAACTGACATTGTTTCTGTGGGGCAACAATCAAGTCACTTACTTGGAAGGGTTGAGTTTACCCAGGACTTTGAGAACCTTGGTGGCCGAGGGCCGTACACTGGGATCTTCAGCCCAACAATCGTTGATTAGCTGGCACAGCTCATGGTTGTTCTTCAGTTCGCCATTAATCAAAGGTCTGAATGGCAGACTGCTGGACTTTGACCTCATTACTCGACTCAGGATGTCTGAATAAGGAAATAGATGAGAACATACTGTTATGTCTCTATTTTTGCGGTATGTCGAATCCACAAGGCAATAATAAATACAAGTTCACGATTTAGTCCATCTATTCCACAGTTACCTTTTTAGTGGTTTCATTTTTAGACTAAGACATTGCTTCCACAACTTTAGAAAACTCAGCACCAAAAGCGTGAAATAAACTTATGCATTTATGAATGTAGTACGTAGAT
>JACEFZ010002355.1:227500-245000 GCA_014155875.1 Cepaea nemoralis
TGGGAATTTGACAGCGGGAAATGAGTAAATATTAGAGGAGAGGTCGGAAACCTATTTGTAGTGTTGTGCCGACGTAATGTTGCACAGTCACTTAATGTGGCAACTTCAGTCCACATTCGCTAATCCATATTCAAAGGTGAAAAGGTTTTGAAACAAGCGTATATCGAGTTTGTGTCTTTTTGAGTCATTTTTCTGTATTACTTAATAACATCACATTTTGTTCAATGGTCAACGGACTGTACTGGTATGAGAATGTGGCAGCTGGGTGATCTATAGTGTTGATAGTGGGGTGGTCGCTTGAATGTATGGATAAGTGGAAAAAAGAACTTCGTCTGAGTCAGTCATTATGGTCCAAAGTCACTTAATTTGAATCATATCGCATATTTTTTATCTCCAGTGTGTAAAAACTTTCATTTAACGGGATGTACAGACAGGACTAGTTTTAAAACGTATACTATTTAATTAAAAATTAATTTTTCTTTTAAATCATGTACTGTATTTCAATTCACTCACCGTGCCACTGAAAATCGCTCCACGTGCCACTCTTGGCACACGTGCCGTAGGTTGCCGGCGTTTGTATTGGTGGAAGTAATGTAAACGACTGGGAGCTGCAGTAGTGAGTGGCTAGACCGCTTGCCTGAGAGGCCAGTGGTCGTGTATCGGAATTCCCATCTAAGCAAATTTTGTACAATTGACTTGGGTTCTCAGCCCAACCCAGTCTAAAATAGGTGATAGGAAATGGCTTATGAAATAAAGGCGGCTCTGTTGTATTGACCACATGATCCCTCCAGCTCCAATTGATGTCCAAAAATATGGGGCTATAACCATATGTCCAGAAGCCTCAGGTCGTGTAAAGAGGGTCATTTATTTATGTTTGCTTGATGTAAGGAAGCTCTTTACGTGCTTAAAGGCGCATTTGGTACATGGTATAAGATACAAGATCCATATGTTTACACCAAAATCGGCACTTGATGAGTCAAAATGTTAACTGATACAGTGCCGATGGATAATACATCGCCAAATGTGACTACCCATTCGGACAGAAGGACGATATATCGCCGTACTAGTGTCATCGTGTTATTTGATTTGTTTCGTAGTATCCTCCGCAATTCCAATGCTCAATGAACGGAAATGTACATGGTAACATTTGTTCATCTGATTGTGTACCATGTATGGTCCAAACATACTTTTTGTTTAGTACTGAATCAGTTAATATCAGGTCGACTGCCTTTACTTCCTAACAGATTGCATGGTTCCTCTTTTAGATCTGCCTGATGGGGGAACACAGGTCAATGAAATACAAAATTCCCACGTGGAAAGTACTTCGAATCTATGGCCACCGGGTCGGCGGACAGCCGTACTGGCCACTACGCCACCACTACCACTACAAAGAATATACTGACATACAAACGCGTTACAATGTTATAAGTCAGTGATTGTCGGACGCCATAATGCGCGTAGCGAGAGTTTAAGGAAAGGTCAGAGTTTAAAAAAAAAAAATGAGACATTCAGTTGTCATGTGTTTCCATGCGAAGAGGATAGGAAGTTCTCATAAGCACACACACACACACACACACACACACACACACACACACATACACACACACGCGCGCGCGCGACAGAGAGAGAGAGACAGACAGACAGACAGACAGACAGACAGACAGACAGACAGAGAAAGAGAGTAGCATTGTTACGCCAATCAGATACCCACTACGACTTCAGAGGTACTTGTAATCTTCGTCCCCATGTCAAGGACGAGAAGTCAACATATTAGTCCAAATGACCGGTGTAGATGTTGAGGCCGCTACCTCGACATCAGCACATCGGATGTTTAATAGCGTGCGCTCTCATCCATTCGGCCCGCTGACCGCCAACAACATATTCAAAGGCTTACCATCGCTGCTTTCTTCCGAAGGTATGGAGGATTTCTCCGCCAGTCTCAGCTTGGGCACACCAAAGTCTGTCAGCTTGCACGTCCAGCGGCTGTCCACAACACAGTTGGAACTCTTCAGGTTGCCGTGGTAATTAACCGAGCTTTTGTGAATATATTCCAAGCCCTAAAGACAATGAGTCGAATGACAAAACAATTTATACAAATTCAATATGACAGACAAAAGTCCGTATAGTTGCACATTTTTTGCACTATGCACCTGAGGAGATACAGCGAATTATGCCAGGCAATAAATTGTCTATTACGCTGTTTGTGTCTTCGTTTCTCGTATATACACAGTTGTTTAAACCTTTAGGTAGTATTAGGTGCAGCAATACCGTAGTACAAGACACTCGGCTACTGATCTGGTGGTCATCGGTTCGATCCCCAGCCGGGCAAATTCGAGTTTTAGGAACTACGGAGTTCGTACTTTGTGCCACGCTTTCCGCACTGCCATACGGGATAAAACCCAGTGCAATGAAGTCGACCCTGCCGATTTTTAAGCCACTTTTTAAAGGTAGTATTCCCACTGTTCTGTCAATGTTACGTCTCTTCCACACATTTTTTTCGCCTAATACATAACTTCACAGATAATGATCGACACCTATAAATGTAAATGAAAAAAAGTAGAGATCAAGGGATAAATTTGATACTATACAATTGAAACAATATGCAATATTCGAGACTGCCGACTCCACATGACAATGCCTCGCTGAAGGAGAAAAATGTGCGTCGACGCTCGGCCTACTCACTAACGTCGTCATCATCATCATCATCATCATCATCATCATCATCATCATCATCATCATCATCATCATCATCATCATAACATCATCATCACATCATCATCATCATCATCATCATCATCATCATCATCATCATCACATCATCACATCATCATCATCATCATCATCATCATCACATCATCATCATCACATCATCATCATCATCATCACATCATCATCATCATCATCATCATCATCATCATCATCATCATCACATCATCATCATCATCATCATCACATCATCATCATCATCACATCATCATCATCATCATCATCATCATCATCACATCATCATCATCATCATCACATCATCATCATCATCATCATCATCATTAGGTAACATGTCGATTTGCGTGGCCGGTCATGGTTCGCCATCTCACACCATCAACCGTCCCGATATGCCAATGTGACCAGACATCCAGGTCTTTCTTTCTTTGTCTTCCCTTTGATCATGAACCTTACAAGTTGTCACTAAGTTTGCAAATTTAATCTTCTCATAACATGCTCAAAACATATTTCCAATGACATTAGATGTTATATAGAACTGTTCTGGTGTATTGCAAAGAATCCTTAAGTGTGAGAGAACAAATTAGGAAGAGCTTGGAAGTAACGGAGATATGGTTTCTGAAATGAGTACTGCTAATGCCTTAGACTGCCGGGTTACTAACTTCAAGAGGCTAATAACGTAACAATTTGTATAGCTGTAAGAAAGAGAGCCCGATCTGTGGCCAAGGAGTTACGAATGCTATTCGCAATCCCACGTACCGCGTTCGAAACACATTTGGGGGCGATTTGGAAGCGGACCGCCCTACATTAGTTTCCCCACAAATGTATGAGTTCCGTTCAAAAAGGAATGGCAAACTACAGAACGTAAGCTTGCCAAGAAATCACAAACAGCCAAACAATACTGGGGTTGACTGAGAAATCCTGTAAAGGATATGCAACTATGTTAACGTAAGAAAGAGAGCATTCGACAATTTCGTGACGATTTAAAACATCAGCAGTAGAAGAAGCTGATCGAGAGAACTGATGCAGGATGGTCTTAGATGGTGGAAAGGAGGAATAACAGCAATAGGATAGGGACCGAGATCAGTGGGGAGACACGAACACCTACACCTTATTATAGGACACCTGATGGTGATGATTAGGTATTGCTTAGCTCGTCGCCTTATTGTCCATGTTTCACATGCATTCTACAGTATAGGTTATGTATTTTTTTTTTCCGAGTTTCCATCCTGTTTCAGGATATTGTGGTCAACACCAGCATCTTTCAGCTGTATGTTGATTGCTAGGCTAGATTACGCTCATCAGCACGCCACGACTTTCTGAGCGACCGGCTTCATACTCTCATAAGTCACTAGCGTGACTCGAACCACTTCTAATTCTCGTCCGCTCACGTTGACCACGAGAGTATTCGGGATTAACGGAGAAAGCTGCTAACCCCTCGGCCAGGCAGCCGGCTATAGGTTATGTATGGCACTTTAAAACTGTATATGGTTGTGTTACCTTGGCAACGTCTTGGCACAAAGCAAACTTGAACAGCTGGTCTAGCTTGATGTTTTGGTTAAGTATGATATCCTGAAACAGAATAAATATTTCAGTACGATATCCTGAACATAATAAACATTTCAAAACGATATGAACATAGTACATATCCCTGTATGATACATTGAACAGAATACATATTTCAATATGATACTCTAAAAAGAATTTTTTTTACGTATTAAATGTCGAGATGATCGACTTCATTGCACCTGGTTTATCCCATATGGCTCGGCCTCTTTCCGTAGGTCGGCCTGCCGAAAGCGTCACACAAAGCACGAACTCCGTATCTCCAGCGACAACCCCCAGAAGTCTCCGAGAAAATTGCACTCGTGAACCGAAAGACGTAGCCCGGAAACAAACCCACAACCTTCGGGGCCATCATTCTAAAGTAATTAAAAAATAAAAGTCCACAGAGTCGACTTCATTGCACCGGGTTTTATCCCATACGCGGAAAGCGTCGCACAAAGCACGAACTCCGTAGCTCTAGCAACGACCCATAGGAGTCTCCGTAATATTTCACTCGTGAACCGAAGGATGCGGCCAGGAATCGAACCCACAACCTTCGGAGCCCGAGTCAAGCGGCTTGACCACTTCGTAATAATTATGCTTCTGCTAAACTTTTCCTTTTAGCACTTAGTTGGCATTGGACTCTCTCATTTGTTTGTTGTCGTAGTACCGTCGCTGTCTCACCTTTATCTCTGTCAGAAATATTATGTTCAATCCCAATTTCTGTAATACTTCTGGGTTTTTTTCCCTCGCCTGTTACGATATTTTTACTATTCCTCGACATACCCACATTTAGAAAAACTGTAACATTTGGCATAATCACTGGGGCTACCATTTTACAAGCAATTTGCGAGACGAAAATGGCTTTGATAATATTTATATATTTTTGCTTGTGTACTCTAACTTTAAAACGATGTACTCTTCTTCTTCGTTTCTTTTCTAGGGGCAGTGCACCACGCCAATTACGCACCTTAAATATCTGTAAGTCTAACTTGCTTTCTCTAGACAGATTCCGTCTAAAGTAACTGACTCTATCTACCTTTTGGAGAGAGAAAAACAATGTATCATTAATACAATTTGCTAACTAAAATGTCAACATTTCCAACAACAGTGTAAGATAGATATACAGCTGAACCGAGAGCTACTACAAGCAACATGCTGTATATAAACACAGATAGCACAGAATTCTTCCTACACTGAACAACGAGCATGACGTGTGAGTACCTACCTGGAGGCTGCCCTTGGCACAATATTCCCAGAGCAGTAAAATGCGTCCAGGGTCCACACAGGCTCCAACGAACGCCGTGATGTTTTGATGTTTTAGCTCCATTAGCTGGCGGGAGATGAGTCAAAGTTATCAGAAGCAAACAAGGAGTCAAAGTTATCAGAAACAAACAAGGAGTCAAAGTTATCGGAAATGAACGAGGAGTTAAAGTTATCGGAAACAAGCAAGACGTCAAAATTATGGGAAACAAACTAGGAGTTAAAGTTATGGGAAACGAGCAAGGAGTCAAAGTTACCGGAAACAAACAAAAAGTCAAAGTTACCCGAAATAAACAAGGAGTCAAAATTAATGGAAACAAAGAATGAGTCGAAGCTATCGGAAGAAAAGAAAATCAAAGAGTTAAAGTTATCGAAAACAAACAATGAGGTCACATTTTTCGGAAATATTCAAGGAGTTAAAGTTATCGGAAAGAAACAAGGAATCAAAGTTATCGGACATAATCAAGTAGTAAAAGTTAACAGAAACAAACAAGAAGTTAAAGTTAACGGAAATAAATAAAGAGTTAAGGTTATCGGTAACAAAAGGGGAGTCAAAGTTATGGGAAACAAACAAGGAGTCACAGTTATCGGAAACACACAAGGAGCAAAAGTTATCGGAAACAAACGAGGAGTCAAAGTTATCGGAAACAAAGACATAGTCAAAGTTATCGGAAACAAATAAGGAGTCAAAGTTATGGGAAACAAACAAGGAGTCAAAGTTATGGGAAATTAATAAAGAGTCAAAGTTATCGGAAACAAACAAGGAGTCGAAGTTATTCGAAACAAACAAGGGGTCAAAGTTATGAGAAACAAGCAAGGAGTTAAAGTTATTGGAAACAAAAAAGGAGACAAAGTTATGAGAAACAAACAAGGAATCAAAGTTAACGGAAACAAACAAGGAGACAAAGTTATCAGGAAACAAACAAGGAGTCAAAGTTATCAGGGAACAAACAAGACGACAAAGTTATCGGAAACAAACAAGGAGTCAAAGTTAACGGAAGCAGACAAGGAATTAAAATTATGGAAAACAAACAAGGAGTTGATTTTTTTTTCTTTCTTTTCTTTTTTTTTTTTCTTTTTGTTGCGCTCGCTTTGAACTTAAGCGTAGTCCATACACACTGTGTATAGTAGTGATGGACTGAATTTTGCGTGTGGGCTAGCTTTCCCTATTAAAAGTGTCCCTCGCCATCAGGCGAACCCACTCCTACTTCAGGGGCACTTGTAATTTACGTACCAAAGTCAAGGACGACAGGTCACCATTTTAGTCCAGCTGTCTGGTGTAGTTGTTAAACCGCTTACCTCGGTATCAGCACAACGGATGTGTAAGAACAATCGTCCTTACCAATTCGACCATGCTGACATGCATAAACAGGGAGTCAAAGTTAACGGAAAGAAACAAGAAATCAAAGTTAACGGAAACAAACAAGGAGTCAAAGTTATGGGAAACAAACAAACATAGCAAGTGGTCTACATACTACATGGAATACCAAAATAGAAGTTAACGTAATCAGATTATGTAAAATATACAAGCCTACCTTATTAAGTTGTTGGAGAAGATCTTTAGTGAGGCCGACATTCGCTCGCGTCATTTTCTTTACCGAAACCAAACTGCCTGCAAAGAATACCATAAATATATATACAAACGTATCGTACTTGCATATTATGATGATAGATACATAATTAAAGTCGGCGATGAAGAAAGTATCATGTCACAAACTTTGAATACGTTGGCTCCATTATTAACGACACCGGAGACTGAAGGCAGCAGACAGACATATCCACACCCGCCGTGCCACACCAGCCATGCACCTCGCCATGTCTTTCAGCTATTTATCTCACCTTGACTTTCAACCATTCATCTAGCAATGTCTTTCAGCCACTCACCCCGCCATGACTTTCAGCCATTCACCTCGCAATATCTTTCAGCCAATCACCTCACCATGTCTTTCAACCATTCACTTCACCATGTCATTCAACCATTCACCCCGCCATGTCGTTCAGCCACTCACTTCGCCATGTCTTTCAGCCATTCATCTCGCCCCTCACCATGTCTTTCAGCCATTCACTTCGCCATATCTTTCAGCTACTCACCCCGCCGTGTCTTTCAGCCATTGACCTCGCCATATCTTTCAGCCATTCACCTCGCCATGTCTTTCAGCCATTCACCTCACCATATCTTTCCGCCATTCACCCCGCCATGTCTTTCAGCCACTGACTTCGCCATGTCTTTCAGCCATTCACCTCACCCCTCGCCATGTCTTTCAGAAATTCACCTCGCCATGTCTTTCAACCATTCACCCCGCCATGTCCTTCAGCCATTCACCCCGCCATATCTTTCAGCCATTCACCCCGCCATGTCCTTCAGCCATTCACCTCACCCCTCGCCATGTCGTTCAGGAATTCACCTCACCATGTCTTTCAACCATTCACCCCGTCATGTCTTTCAGCTACTCACCCCGTCATGTATTTCAGCCATTCACCCCGCCATGTCGTTCAGCCATTCACCTCGCCCCTCGTCATGTCTTTCTGACATTCACCTCACCATGTCTTTCAGCCATTCACCTCAGCATGTCTTTCAACTATTCACCCCGCCATGTCGTTCAGCCATTCACCCCACCATGTCGTTCAGCCATTCACCCCGCCATGTCGTTCAGCCATTCACCTCGCCATGTCGTTCAGCCATTCACCTCGCCATGTCTTTCAGCCATTCACCTCAGCATGTCTTTCAACTATTCACCCCGCCATGTCGTTCAGCCATTCACCTCACCATGTCGTTCAGCCATTCACCCCGCCATGTCGTTCAGCCATTCACCTCGCCATGTCGTTCAGCCATTCACCTCGCCATGTCTTTCAGCCATTCACCTCAGCATGTCTTTCAACTATTCCCCCCGCCATGTCTTTCAGCCACTCACCCATCATGTCTTTCAGCCACTAATTCAAGAATAACTGTAAACCAAACAGGCCATCATATTTAAAGCAAGCACGACCCCTTGCTGCCATACAATACTTACATTCAACAACTCTGAATGTTCAGTGACCTCCTTTTGACATAACATAAGAGCAGTAACATGAACAGTTAAAGCACTTTTTACAACTAATCTTCTTATATAAGTTCCACAATGTAACCGTTCATATTTTCGTTTTCCCTCCATTACTAATCAAACAGGAGAATACTGAAAAAATGAAATGACTTGCGCTCACCTCTGACATAAGCCACAGATCCGAACATGACGGCATCTGTTTCAAACAGCTGGTGAATTCTCGGTGAACTCTCATCTAAGTTCAAGGATGTGTCGGGTTTCGACAATTTCTTGTTACTGGAATTTCTACTTCTGGCAAGATTTCTAAAACTGGACTGAGTTTTTGGATAAAGAAATAAGTAGATGGCTTCGTGCAAACTAAAAGACAGGAAAGTATGTTTAAAATACTGTGATACATAATTCAAATAACAGTGTGAATATGTGTCATGACTGTGATATAAGATGAGTTGACAATATAATTTGCAAGAGAATTGAACTTATAGGACGTAAATTATTCACGGTAAACTACACAGCGTCATTCTTACTCTCTCATCGTCATTGCATTTCCTTCGTTCACTTTTAGAAGTCAATATGAATAAATCCAAAGAAACCAGCAGTAAACTTAAGATTGCTGACATCTTCATAGAGTGTGTACTCATACCAAGCGGATGTAGATTACAATAGATGTGCATGTTCTGCATATTATGTTGGACACTCCTGCAACACATGTTTAGCCAACTTTGTGCAAATTAAAAGACTTGCTTGCTTGCTTGTGTTCGTTGAGTTTGAGCTCCAACGCGAAGTCCTGTATGTTGGATGAAGGCATCCTGTTGTCCAACATCAGTGTGATGTCATACAGGACTTGAGGTTTGCGTGAGTATCCGTTGTCCCATGTCTGGCTTATTTGTGTGCAGACTGGTGGTTCCTCGCCGTACAGGCAAACATTCTCCGACTTCGGAGGAATCGGCGATCCTACTAACTTTAGCCAGGACCCCGAAGAAACATGTTGCCCAGGACGCTCGACGAGGACGCGTCAATAAGTCTTGACCAATATATAACCCGGCCCTGGTGCCTTGGAAACACCTCTGCGTCCCATTAAAAGACATGAAAGTCAGTTTAAAATTATCGTGATAGATAATTCAAATAACTGTGTAAATATGTTTATTGTATGAGGGAGAAAATATCGTGACGACCAGAAAGACAAGCGGTAGAAGAAACAGAGGCAGACTGAGAGACATGATGCTGGATGGACTAAAGACACTGGAATGAAGGAACAGCATTAATATAATAGATTAAACAATAACAGGGACCTTGGGCTGTGGAGAGACAAGTACGTCTCTGTCATTTGTCAAGGCACGTGACGGTGATGAATGTGTCCACACAATACATGTTTGAGCTAAATAAATCAAATACGTCAGTTGAACTATACCACCCCCCCCCCCACCCCTTTATTATAATTAGTTTATTTATTCCCTTTCCTTCTTTTGCGGTGAGTGCATTTTATTTTCTAATTTGAATAACGAAGACACAAACCATAGATTGTACGATTTATTGCCTAGCATATTTCGCTGCATCTCATCAGGTACATACTGCAGAAGTCACACAACGTAGAGTAAAATAACTACTTACATCTTTCAAGCTGAAATATACACATGTTCGCACAGTAATATCAATTGTTTACCATGGTAATTTTAAATGGACTATCATGTCTTTCTGTTTGCACGAAATTGGCTATGTAGATTAATCATTATGGCATCTGCAAACTTTAACAAACGACTATTTTGTGTATGAAACAACACGCGAAAATGGCTGTCTCTATCAATTACATGACCGGTTTCCAAGATGTGACGTGCAATGGACGACGCCGGAAGTTTATAATTGTGGTGTGTCAGCCTTCCTATGATCCCATCGCCTGTGTGTAGTATCTTGTCAATCCAGCTGGGTATGTGTTCAACAATCCTGCTACATGTGACTTGATAAATGCAGTTGGATTTGGCGTACAGAGGGATGAATTAAATGAATGAACGAACGAACGTACGAACGAACGAACGAACGAAATTTATGTTCAAATGGTAACACATTCGGCACGCAGTCCCGTTTTACATTCGGCCCTACCAATCATTCATCTTTCGTTCATCAATAGTGCATGATGCATTCACATAGGACAAAAACATTATCAAATGAATGTTATAACCTTAAACAATGCATTTTACCTTGTTATGAGACACATCCCTCATCAACCCACACATCCTGCCACACACACACATCCCCCACTCAGCCATCCATACCCCCACCAACACACACACATCCAAGAACACATACATGCTCCACCCACCCATCCACCTCCCACACATCCCGACAAACACACATCTCCCCACCTACACACATTACCCCACCCATCCCATAACCCACACACTCACCCACCCATATATCCTCCACCATACCACCCAAAAACCCACCCCACACCCACACATCCCTACCCCACCCACACCCACACACCCCAACCACCAAAATACCCCCAACCACACATCCCCGCCCAGACACACATCCTCCACCCACACGTCCCTCATACACACACACACATCCTCATACACACACACATCCCCATCCACAAGCACATTTTCACACTCACCCTTACATCCACACACACACACACACACAACACACCACACACACACACACACCTCACCAACACATCTCCTTACCCACCCAAACATACCCCACATAAACTTCCCCCACCCACACACGCATCCCCTACTCACACACGCATCCCCCACTCACACCCCATCCCCCACCAACACACATCTCCACAGCCACAAACACATCCCCTACCCATACACATATTCCCCACACACATCCCCCACTCCTACACCCGTCCCCTAACCCACACGCACATCTCTCCACAACCCCGTAATACCCCCACCACACACACATCCCCCACACTCTCCCCCACACACACACATCCTCCCACACACACATATCCACACACACACACATCCCCACACACCCACACAAACACATCCTCACATCTGGACAGAAACATTACGCCTCACATAGTCACTGAAACTAATAGGAACAAACTCCCACACTTTACACGCACGTACAGTGCCGATTATCGTAATTATATTTTTAAAATGTGAAAGATGAAGAAAACAATTATACATATACATTGTGTAACGTAATAAATAGTGATGCTCCCACACATCTTGTTGTTGTTTGTCCATCAAGAATGATGATGACCATTCATTTAATCCAGTGAGGTTGAAAGTATGGAGCCGTGAGTTCTAAGATGGCTGATAAGGCCTATTTGAAGAATGACTTGCGCGATGAATTGAATTAAAGTGAGGAAGAGTTGCGCAATTCGTCGACCTCACACTCTCGCCTGAGTCCATCTGAATTCAGTGGCAGGACTAGTCAAGACGACTGGAGACGAATAAAGGTGCAGTGGATGACCAGGGCGCTCTACGTGCCTTTTTGTACTCATTACGTTCCACAACGCTTTGCAGGTAAACGCCGTCTTGCCCGTTGAATCAGGAATGATTTCTTCCGCGCAGTCTGCCGGATCCTGTCTTCACATGCTGGGTAGGCATACCCTACTTCACCGCTTGGTTTGACACCAAATCGGCTACCCGCGCCTGGTTTAGCCAGCCTCTCACAGCTGTTGCCCCGGGGGTGGCCGCTGTCGCATGCTGACAGCTAATAGGAGCCACAGGCGTGAGCTGGGTGTCAGGCTTGGACCAGTGGGGGATGGGTCCTGAAAAGGACATGAGAGTCATCCTTACCAAAGGTGCTACCAATGCCTGACACCCCGTAACCCCCAATACATAGAGAAATTCACACCCACTCACTCTCTCACTCACTATACAGTAAAGTACATTTGTTCATATTACACAGGATAAAACAAGTGGCATTCAAAATGATAAAATGAACGATGAGAATACACAAAAATATATGGAATAGCATGTTACATGACATGCTTGCGCTCAACTCTATCTCTCCCTTCGTTCATACACACACACACGCACACACACACACTCACACACATGCACTCTCACACACACTAACACATCCACTTTGCGCTAACCCACACATCCGGCACCTACCCACACATCCCCCACCCACACACATCCCCCACCCACAAAATCTCCCCCATCCACCCACACATCCCGCCCCCACCAACACACACATTACCACCAACACACACATCCCGCACACATCCCTCAACCCACACACTCATCCAACTACACATTCACCACCCACCCACCTCCCAATCACCCATCTCCCAACCACACATCCCTCAACCACAACATTCCCCACCCACACACACACACGTCCCCCATCCAACCACACACTCATTCCTCACCCACTCACACATGCCCACACACACACATCTCCCCACCCACACACACATCCCCCACTCATATATCCCCGTCCAACCACACATCGCCCATCCACCCACATACACCTCCTAAACACACACAACCCACCACCCACACACATATGCCCCAAGCACACACACACATTCTCCACCCATACAGATATCCCCACACCACCTACACCCACACATCCACACACACATGCAAACCTACCCATACACAAATATCCCACTACCTACTAACACCCACACATCCCCACCCACCCAAACACATACCCCCACTCACAGATCCCAACCCAAAACACACAGCCACCACCCACAAGTCCCTCATCCACACACACATCCCCACCAACTCGCACATTCCCCCACCCACCCTCACATCCCCACTCACACACACATCCCTCACCCACCCACTCACACACATCTTCCACCCTCACACATACCCCCACGACACACACACATCCCCACACACACATCCCCAATTATGAAAAAGGAGCTTCACAAGAGATATACCAGGATGAATCTTGACTTAACACGCATGGGATGACTACATAAAAGTAGCCAGTGTTACTGCTTCGTTTTTCATATCACATGTAATGGGAGGCTGCATTCATGGTCATTAATTGTATCCAAACGTTATTCCTGATTATACATATCATTGGTTCTTATAAATAGCACCAGTAGAGTTGCCCTGGCGCTGACCGTTAACATTAACTTCATAAGAATATCACTCAGAGAGAACAAGGTTGAAAAATACATAGGATATAACTGCGTCCTTTAAGCGTTAACTGAAGTTAAATGCCCTTTTGTTTACAGAATGATTGAAAGGAAGCTTCGTTAGAAATAAAGTTTGAATGACTGAAATATGACCTTCATTGTTATAAACAGAATGAAACATTAAAAGGAAACTTCACTTGATTTAAATATGATGAAATATCTACAGGGTTTCTTTTTCCTTTTCAACAGAATAAATTAGGGTAAAGAAATGCACTTAATGTGATCAAGAAAATAGTTTCCATGACTTTTTCCATGGTGTATAATAATGTAATCTGTGAAACAAAATATATTTTTATACTAAACTGACGGATTCTGAAAAAAAAAGTCAGTATTTAGAGCAGAGTGAATGACTTAAAAGATCAGTTCTGTTTTCACCCGTTATCCCCAACGGGGATATAGGACCTCAAACAATTCACTCCAAGCCCTCATATCTTTAGCTATACCATGCAGCTCTGTCCATGCCCTCCCCAATTATTCATGTGTCTTTACTTCTCTTTTCCTTGTAATTTAGGTCATCTTCTATTTTTGCCCAGTGCATTCCAAAGATCTTTCTAGTTACACTATTCTCAGGTGTTCTTAATGCATGGCCTACCCAGCGCATCATCTTTTCTTCAGCTCTTGGTTGCCTGTTATTTGTCTGGCTCTATCCATGACCACGGCGTTTGCGAATCTGCCGTACTAATTTATCCCTCCTATTTAGTGCAGGTACAATTTCCTGAATGTTTGTAGTTTATATGTAATCGTTTTCGTTGCTCTCCGTGTTTCTGAAGGCAATTTACCATCGCTCTACACATGCTAAAGGATTGCACCCTCTACTTGTCCGTAACTCGGCTGAGACATCACATGACCTACCCTAACACTGCCACTCAGTATGGCAGTCACAAAATCAATCTCCTCAATTTCACTTGCCACAGCATGCTCTCTAGTTGCTGTCGACGCGATAACACCTGGGGACGACAAAAGTGGTGGTGGTAGGTGTTGTAGTAGTAGTAATAGTAGTAGTAGTAGTAGTAGTAGTAGTAGTAGTAGTAGTAGTAGTAGTAGTAGTAGTAGTAGTAGTAGTTAGTAGTAGTAGTAGTATAGGGTGGGGTAGTTGTAGTAGTAGTAGTAGTAGTAGTAGTAGTAGTAGTAGTAGTAGTAGTAGTAGTAGTAGTAGTAGTAGTAGTAGATAGTAGTAGTAGTAGTAATAGTGGTGGGTGGTAGTTGTAGTAGTAGTAGTGTAGCATAACTATCATCATCATCATCATCATCATCATCAGCAGCAGAAGCAGCAGTAGTAGTAGTAGAGCAGTAGTAGTAGTAGTAGTAGTAGTAGTAGAAGTAGTAGTATGTAGTAGTAGTAGTAGTAGTAGTTAGTAGTAGTGTAGGTAGTAGTAGTAGGTAGTAGTAGTAGTAGTAGGAAGTAGTAGTATGTAGTAGTAGTAGTGTAGTAGTAGTAGTTAGTATAGTAGTAGTCAGTAGTAGTAGTAGTAGTAGTAGTAGTAGTAGTAGTAGTAGTATGTAGTAGTAGTAGCAGTAGTAGTAGTATAGTAGTAGTAGTAGAAGTAGTAGTATGTAGTAGTAGTAGGTAGTTAGTAGTAGGTAGTAGTAGTAGTAGTAGTAGTAGTAGTAGTAGTAGTAGGTAGTAGTAGTAGTAGTAGTAGTAGTTGTAGCATAACCATCATCATCATCATCATCATCATCATCAGCAGCAGCAGCAGTAGTAGTAGTAGCAGTAGTAGTAGTAGTAGTAGTAGTAGTAGTAGTAGTAGTAGTAGTAGTAGTAGTAGTAGTAGTAGTCGTAGTGGTAGTAGTAGTAGTAGTTGTAGCATAACCATCATCATCATCATCATCATCATCATCAGCAGCAACAGTAGTAGTAGTAGTAGTAGTAGTAGTAGTAGTAGTAGTAGTAGTAGTAGTAGTAGTAGTAGTAGTAGTAGTAGTAGTAGTAGTAGTAGTAGTAGTAGTAGTAGTAGTAGTAGTAGTAGTAGTAGAAGCAGCAGATGCAATATAGTACTAAAAGCAATCGAGTGTTAGTTGTAATAATATGATGAGACAGAGGAGGAGAAGAATGTCGGAAGATATGCAAAAACGAAAGGACAGACAGTATAATGTATTCGTTACATTAGATAGACAGAGAGAAAGATCAATTAGATCAGACAGGTATGATTGATCAGTCAAACAGACAGACCTACATATCAGATAGATCAGGGATATCAAATAGACCAGACTTGAAGGCAAACAGACATGTCAGATCAGAAGATTTAGAGATAGACAGATACACAGTCAGACAGACAGAGAGGGAGACAGAGAGAGGGAGGGAGAGATTAGAATGATAACACATATCAAACAGACATTTCACAGACAGACAGAGCAGGTAGATTAGATAGATGCTATTGATTAGACTGAAACATCAGATTAATTAGACAGAAAGATACATTAAAAAGGAAACAGAATAAATGTATCAGACAGATACAATACACCTGACACACAGACAAACAGACATAACAGATGGATCACACAGACAGACGTAAGGTAGATCAGACAGATATCTAGACAGATAAACAAGATGAAAAAGAAGTATGAAAAGATGTACGATCAGATGGCTTTAAATAAGAGAGTAGAGTAACAGCTGGAATATAAGCATTTCAAACACTAGCACGGTCAGAATGGATTCAGTAATTAGTCACTAGGACTGAAGGAGCAACGAACAGTGTGCGTGCGTGCGACGTGCGTGCGTGCGTGCGTGTGTGTGTGTGTGCCCACAGAACATGAATGCCAAGTTACCTGAGCGTTACTTGTACAGATAAAGCGATAATGAAAACAAATGAGGACCCAACAGCAGCGCCAACAATGGAGTCTGTATAGTCGGGAACCACCTGATGTGTAACTGCAAACAACAAACATGGATTAAAGTAAATGTAAAGATGAACATACATGTCTACAAACAATTCTAACACATTTAGTCACAAGGAAATAAACTAGAGGTTACTTACGTTTCCAAGATTTCGAGTTGGCATTATCAGCTTTATAAAAACAAAGATAATCAATTTGTTCAATATAAAGTGCTGGATAACAAAGAAAATGCTACCGTAGTCTCTTATCTAAGAGGTGAGCCACTTGGGATAGCTCAAAAATCGACACACATAATCACACTACATAGAGTGGCACCAGTAGTTGAGACAACAGTTACTGATTATGTAAAATGTATGGCTCCTATTCACTTCTGGTGTATCTATAAGTCAATTCAGGTGGAGAATAGTACTTGAAAGTTTATAGTGAGCTAATGCTGATATACGGAAGTGAATCGTGGACTTAAGACAAGTGAGTAATAGTGTGGACGCCGCAGAGAAGTGTTTTTATTGAAGAATGATGAGAACACAATGGACGGATAGAAAACAGCAATGAAGACATCTTGAAAGAAGTTAACACACAAAGAGAACTGGTTACTTGCAACAGAAAAAGTCTGTCAACATTCTCTGGGCATGTTATGAGAAGGGGAAAGCTGGAGTATGTCACAACAACGGGAAAGTTGGGGATGAGAAGCAGGGGACATCAAGAGAGAATATTCTGGACAGTTTGACATCATGGTATGGCAAGAACATTAGTACCAAGAATGATTGGCAGCACAAGAGACAGAGGCTGATGTCAGACATAATCACCGACGTCACACGGCATGAGCTATAAGAAGAGGAAGATATCTACAAGACTCTTATCTGGTAATCTGCATGTTGACATGTGGTGAACTATCCAGTTTTACATGGATCCGAAGCAAAAAGATTCAATTATGTTTACCTATCAAGATCCGAAATTTACT
>JACEFZ010002355.1:250000-281211 GCA_014155875.1 Cepaea nemoralis
GTGCTTACTCTTTGACACACCTCTGCCCATTTCTCGCTTTTAACCACCATTGACCAGTTGTTGGAAATAGCTTAATTTTGTGTGCATCTCTCTTTCTAAGTGCATGCAGGGACTAGGATGACCAGCTCTGTTCTTCTTGGCAGTTTGCCATCTCCTTACAGCACTACGCTTATCCACCCAAGCTTTCTCCACCTCGAAATTCCACCAAGGTGGCTGCTCCCAGCTTTTTTTTCCTGCCCTGAAGCTTTCTGCGCTTGTCACGTCTTATTTTACTCACCACATCTTGCCCTGTACTGTCATACTGGAAAGTCTTTACCTTTAGCTTGTGTTGCCTGGTTCTGCCTTTCTCCACCAATATGCTGCAAGGGTGGTGGTCGCAGCCGTGGTGTCCTTAGGACACCCATATCTACACCATCACCAGATCAATAGCACTGTCCTCGTCCCCTGGACGGCTTGCTGTCCTGGTCACACAGCCACTGTTGATACAAACCAGGTCAATAGTTTCAAGTGCAGTCTCGAGCTCCTCCCCCTGTGCGTTGGAGGAAATGTTTCCCCATGATCTGACTTCAGCGTTGAAATTGCCACAGAAAATAACATTTCTCTCGTGACCTAATCTATCACTTAAGCACTGCTACTTCTGGGAATCCATACTCGCGTTGCGGGCATAAACATTAACCAACACGAATGGTATACTGAATTGAACTCTCAACGCCTAGCGACGACCCACAGGAGTCTCCTAAAAATTTCACTCGTGAACCGAAGGACGCAGCTGAAATCCAAACCACAACCTTCGGAGTCCGAGTCAAACGGCTTGACCACTTCGCCAGGGAGACTCCCTTAGGCTCTTATAACAAATAATAATAAAACGTATAGAATATAAATAAAACTGGGAATTATATAAACAGGCAGTTAGAAACTAGCAATAACAAGAACAAGATGGTGTAGAAAAAAATAATCCTAGAAAAAAAACAATTTCCAAGAAATATTTGGTTAGAATTAGGACAATGAATCGAATTGTGCAAGGGAAGCAAAAACATACGACAGCAATGGACAGTGTGTCATTTTAATGAAAGAACAAATATTTCATATATATTTTAAGAAGCAAAGACATTACAAAAGACATAAATGATCACGCTAGGACATGCAATGATGTTCTTCTATCGTATTAAAATAATATAAGACAAATAAATAAAAAGACACTGACCGTCTTCAGGACTCCACCACTTAGGGTGTTATAAATCTCCACAAATTCCTTAAATTTGCCGTCAGGTTGCATGTCCAGAAACCAGACATTAGACAGACGATCGCAGTTGTGGTCCAACACCAACTTCCCAGTCACGCCTGGAACAGGCAAATCAAGTTAACATATATATATATATATATATATATATATATATATATATATATATATATATATATATATATATATATATATATATATATATATATATATATATCAGTCAGGTCTTAGTCAGATATGACTGATCTACCGTATAACAGTAGACGGTACTACCTGCTTTCTGTTAGCGCTGAACGTTGGGCGGCGCTTACCAAACCAGACACCCCACATTGTGCCAACGGCTTCGGGCGGAAGAGCGCTATTGGGAGGGTACAAGCCTTACCCTGGTGTGAGGAAATGCAAGCTAAAGACAAAATGTCATGGCAGGGCAGACCAGGCCCTAAGCCTTGGTTGGCGGCTGGTCTAGGATCGAAGCTCCGACAGGCGGACAGTTAGAGCATTGCTTTGCTGATCCGGCAGCTTCTGCAGCTTGTCTTGTTCCAGATGTAGGGGTGTTACCTTTCCTCTGGAGTGAACTAGGCAGGCCGAGAGAGGGATCATGCTGCATCGGCAACACATGATATCTATATTTTAGCCCAGGCTTTGTGCTATGGAGAGGCAATAACTCCATCCCTGGTCTTAACTGGTCTCGGAATCAAAGCGAGAGGCAACTGTTACGCCACTGTGAACGGACATTTACAGCGCAAATTGGCCTTAACAGTCACATTCGCTACCGCTATAGGTAAAAGTTATTATGCCTTTCTAAAGCACAAACTATTGTCTGTCAAGACGGCAAGGTGCCAATGAATATATATATATATATATATATATATATATATATATATATATATATATATATATATATATATATATATATATATATATATATATATATATATATATATATATATATATGAAACGTATGAAGAAAGGAAAAACAGCAGGGCCAGATGAAATCACAATAGAAGAATTAGAAGTATTGGGCGAATTTGGAGTAGATATATTAACCAAAATGTTGAATGATATTTACAGCAGTGGATATTTACTCAGTGATATGCTGAAATCTGTATTTATAGCTATACCAAAAAGACCAGGAGCAATTGATTGTGAAGATTTTCGTACAATTAACCTTATAAGCCATATCACTAAGCTTCTACTCAGAATCATAATGAGAAGAACCAAAAATAAAATAAAAATGGAAATTAGTGAAGAACAGTATGGATTTGTGGAAGGATTGATTGATTGATTGATTGATCTAGGAACTGACATCACAGCATTCGGGACATTCCCATAAGCGCTCCGTCTCCATCCTCAGCAACCAGCGAAGAGTTCCAACACTAATAGTTCCAGTAGCAATCTGATTATATGTCCGTCTCGCCTTTCCTCTGAGCATCGAGCGTCGGCCAGATCCCCTCGTCACTCCTCGCTGCCTCATTCTAACCAGACTATGGTGATCCATTTGCTCCTCCGAGGTGTACACGTGCTCCCACAAGGCCGCAACCACATCTGCCTTGTCATGCATCAATACTCCACCAAGTTCTGCCGAGCCAGCCAATCTGTCCGCCTGTTCATTCCCCAGCACACCGGCATGCCCAGGAGAAAAGATCCAGGTGATGCTTGCTACCCGTGACCTCCGAAGCGAAGCAAGCCACTCTGCACGAAGCTTGCCTGTTCTCACCCTTCTCAGCATGCTTTCTGAGTCAGTTACAATCACAATATGTGTATGTATCGTGTTTTCTATCCAGCGGAAAGCTGCACTGACCGCCTCCACCTCCATTCTTAAGCTAGATGTAGTGTCATCATACGCCAGGCTCTCCTGCACCAAACGCCGACCATTAGTTTTTGCCAAGAACCCCCAAGCACTTCTCCTACCTCTCAACACCGACCCATCCGTGTAGATAATCACATCACCCGGGCGAGAATTTTCCTGAATTAATTGCTGAATTTCCACTTCCGTGGCCCCTGCTGGCCACTCCCTGCACTCCCGGCTCAATGTGATTATAACTCTGCACAAGTCTGACTGCACGGCTGGCACTCTGACCCACTCCTCTCCTCGCCTAATGTTCTCCAAGGGGCACACCTGTCTGATCGTATCCTCCGCCTGAGCCATCCATGATTTCCCTCTTATCAGTCTCTGACCCTTAACTACGTCCAGCGCCTCATGCAACGGGTGATCTGTGTCTGCAGCTACTCTGAGGTATGCCTTCGCTTGCATCACCTTGTGCCTACCAGCAACAGTAGGCAGACCAAGGATGTAACGCATACACACTACTGGAGTGTCTCTGGTGCATCCCAGAATGACCCGCATAGCTTCATTCTGTATGCGCTCTAATTTCACCAGCTGACTCTTTGAGACAGTGAGCAGTCCTAGTCCATAATCAATCACTGAGAGGATCAAGTGCTGGTATAGTGTGAAGAGCATTCTCTGCTCTGTGTCCATTGCAGCCATAATTTTAAGTGCATTGAGTCCCTTTTGAGATCTTGTCACAACCGTCTCCACATGGTCCTTGAAGGACAGACTCCTGTCAAATGTGATTCCCAGATACTTCAGTTTGTTCTCTCTGTTGACGCTTCTACCATCTATCGTGAGGCTTGGGGCATCATCTCTCACAATCCTGTTGTCCAGAGAGCACCACAACACAGCCGCCTTTTCCGGGTTGATGACAGCACTCATTTCAGTGCACCAGTCAATCACTTTGTCTACTGTCACCTGTAGCTCCTGGGCTGTTTGATCCCTATTTCTCCCCTGCCTGTATGCAAGAATATCATCTGCAAATGTTAGAATCCTTCCAACCCCTGGTGCTTCTAGGTATGCAATCTTGCTCGTATACACATTAAAGAGCACCGGTGAGATTGCAGATCCCTGTGGCAGTCCCGGGGTTAAAATATGTGGCTCTGAGGTCCATGCGCCCAGACGGAGAGCAACCTGACGAGAATGCAGGACGGCCGCTATCCAGTTCACTAACCAGGGATTGACCCCCTTCTCCATCAGTGCGGTCATCAAAATATCATAGCGAACTCTATTGTACGCATCCTCGAGATCAAGCGCTGCCGCCATCGTTTCCTGTCTACTCTGGAACCCCTCATAAACGTCAAAGGCAAAGGTGGCCGCATTCGACCAGGTATCTTTTCCTGGCCTGTAGCTCCCCAGGCCTCTTGGAAGAAGCTTTCCCCTTTCCAAAAATTCCTGCAGCTTAACAGCGACTATCTTCTCTAAAATATTCGTCAGATATTATAATGCCCATTCCTTTCCATCTGGTCTCATATATACCTAACATGTTAATACTTCTCATTTCTTTCTTGATATTATTCAGTTTGCCATCCCCACTCGTAGTTCTAACGCCTCATGTTTCCCACTTTAAATGTTGCAACAGGTCGCTTGCTGACGGTCTGGAGTCAGCTGGTGCACACGACGACACCTAACTTCTCGTTTGGTAGGGGACACCACTATCCCGCCTCCCGAACTTCTGTAACATTTATATTCAAAAAGGCTAATGCATTGCTTTGTATACGTCGCTATATAGTGTGTATTAAGGTTAGATAGATGGATGATAATACACGTAGAAATGTACGTTTCGTGCGCGCGCAAACTCACACATACACTTAACACACACACAAGAATAAACATCGCCTGCTTACCGGATGTCTGCATTCCCTTGGCAAGTCTGAAGATGTTGCTGCCATTTCTGGGACTTCCTCCCTCAAGGAGAGTTTTATTGACCAGGCTAGCCCAGAGAACCGTGGCGTCATATACAAATGGAGCATAGGCGTCGATTGTCTATTCTCCGTGATAAACATAACCATATATTTTACAATACACAGACTAAGAGGAACAAATGACATGATGTTAACAACCTTAATTTTAGGGGGAAAGCTAGGTAATTCAGTTGTTAAAACTGTCATAAATGTGTGAAACGGTATTTTCAATTACAAGTAGTTCTTGACTAGAGAAATGTGGATTCAGAAATGTCTCGCAGATCTAATTGGTCCCCAGAAGTGCTTGCGTTGTACGGCAGACCGTTGTAGACTTGGTCATGCATACACCACACATTTCCAGCCACGTGAAACCAGACATTTTCGCGCCTGTATCTTCACATTGGGTGTTCATTCGCTGTTACATTGTTATAAGTTTCATCTTTATTTTTGTACTGGAGTGGGGGAGAGGGGGTACATCAGAGGTTGTGGCCTCAGCCTCTGGGCGTTGACAGTTTCGATTTTCACAATATAAGAAACAAGATGGTATACGCCGCTCTGATACTGGGGTAGAGGATCGGAGGCCTAGCTTTCTCGGACAAGTGCATAGAACTCGGAGAACCTGAGAGCACGCTGCGCATGTTAAAAATCCCTCAGCAGTTTAAAATAAATAGCACAGATCAGGTCAAACATGTCAATATCAAGGCATAATTTCCATATTATAAAGCTACTACCGAAAATATAAGTATATCATGCATGATTTTGTTATAAACACATACGAATCTCGGGTGGTACGGAGGTCTTGCTGAGATTCTCCTTGGTATAATTGTCACGAAATACTGGAGGTCGTCGACCCGAATGATCAAAGGACAGAGACCGTCAGTCTATGGCGCTACAACTTTTTTGTTGTGGTGAACAGATCCCCGATTAAACACCATCAGAACTCTTTGAATACGGTGAACGTATTTCCCGAGAGAAACGGAATATCGTCTATATCAAAGATTGTCGGCATGTTTTTGTACAAGGATCTAAAGACGAGAGAAGAGTAGGGGTTACTTGGTAGGGAGAAAAACCAGTGACGTCTTACAGGCAAATTCTATGCTGGCTGAAAATAACGTTTTACATTCAGTGTGCTAACGAGGATTAAACCGAGAGGAAGTGTTTACCTATTCTTGGTCCAATTAAGAAAAGGAATTACAATGTCCAGTGTTGTTTAGAGGCAACGGACATTTGTACAGGATGTGCATGTGTAATTCCAATTCAGGACGAGGATAGTTTTTATAAGGTAGTTAGTGCTGTAGCTTAGTAATCGAGCATAGTGAACTTGCGTGTGTGACCGTAGTATAAGAGTGTCGGCAGCAGTAGGCTGAGGCGTGACTTAGGCTGTGTCGAGTGATGTGTCATTGCACTCGGTAGGGTAAGAACAATGACATGAGAAGATATTCCGCAAGATTTAGAGGGGGTGGGGAGATGAAGGATAGGTTTATGCTAGGATATTCTGGTAGGGGTGTCTACTGGGGTTTCTGTGCTTTTCCTTTGGCTTTTCCTTCTTGTACCTCGTCTAAGGTAATGTGATGAACTCCTCTGTCTTATGCCAGAGTCTAGTCTATGAGGATATAGATGTTACAGTCTGAGTACGGCCTTAGGCCTACACTCACATATAATGAGTCTGAGTAGGGTTGATATCACCGGGTGTTATCTCTTCGACAGGTTCCACTTGAAAGTGAAATTACCTACCACTCTGAGAAGAAGAAAATGGCACTACTCTGGTGCAGTGCTAACTGACATCAAGCTTTGAACCCTGTTTCTCTAAGAAGGTCAGACAATTCATGAACTTAATTGAACATAAGAAATGAGTCACTAGAAGAGACTGATCAGGGGAGGTATTACAAACAACCACGAAAGTATTAACAATAATATTTACCCTAAGAAATATATAAAGGAAAAGACTATCAAATAATAACATTTTCCCTGCTTACATGAACATTTCGTTGATGGACAGACAGCAGTGTGTCGGCGATATATTTTTGGACAGTGTTTGTGTTCTTCATCAATGGACTATATTAAATACCGGTATCGTCTGTGTAGAAATAAAGGACACTAACTAACCAAATCACTCATTGGTGACCAGACTTTAAAACGTTCCAGGACATTTTGGAAGAAGTCCAAAATCGGTCGGAGAGACACATCATCGGGTGAGCTCCTTCCAGTTCTGTGCTGTTGTGAAGTCGTATGGCCGTTGCATGATGAGAATGTGATGCTGATCCTAGACTGAATAGTCCTATCTCACATACAAGATAGCCTACACCACAGATTTCTATACCCATACACTACACCCACCTGACATAGTTTTCTGCATTACATATTTTATTATTTGTTGGAGGACAGTGTTGTGTGGGTATGTTCTGGAGGAATATGAAGAGGGGTATTGTCTTGTGATAAGAAGAGGAGAGAGAGAGAGAGAGAGAGAGAGAGAGAGAGAGAGAGAGAGAGAGAGAGAGAGAGAGAGAGAGAGAGCAAAAGACTGAACGGGGGTATGTAGACAAAGGTCCGGCAGTAGACATCCATCCATCCATCCATCCATCATGTGCCATGCCGGTAAGCGTGGGCGGTCATGTTTCTGCCATCTCACTCGATCACCAGAGTCGTGGATCAGCTCCGTGTTTCTGTCTCGACCATGCCACAAGGCCAAGCCATCCAGGTACTTGCTTCTAGGTCTTCCCCTTGGTCTGTTCCCCTCGATCTTACCAGTTGTCACCAAATTCTCCAATCCATTTCTTCTCATAACATGCCCAAAAAATGTTGACTGTCTACGTCTAATTTCTCTAATCAATTTACGATCTTCATTTGTTTCTTGAAGGACTTGTTCATTGGTCTTTCTGGCTGTCCATGGTATTCTTTGCATTTTCCTCAGAAACCACATCTCTACAGCCATCAGATGTTTTTCAGCCTGACTGCTCATTGTCCACGCTTCACATCCATATAAAAGTACAGGTTCAATGTAGCATCTCAACACTCTTTTTCTCGTTTCAATTGACATCTTTTTATTGGTCAATATGTTTTTCATCTTGCTAAAGGCTACTTTTGCCATGGCGATTCTTGTTCTAGTGGCAGTAGACCAAAACTGAGAAAAGGGAATTTAAAAGGTGTGCTTGTTGATTCTGCTTTTCCCCCAGGGACGACAAGTGACAATAATATATGGGAGGAGACTGGAGCACTTAATACGATACCCCTGTGCAATAATTAAAGTCATCCTTTATAAACCAAACCACCCTTGTTCTGACGAAAATACTGACAACATGAGACGTGCAATGGGATGGTCATCTGTATACTCAAACTCTGTCGACATGTGTGCTTCGACATTGTGATGCCACCTGCAGGATACTCTTAACGCCCTGAGCAATGACACTAGCAACGTAGATGATAGTTGAGGGTGTTTCAAATATATATTACAATTATAATGTTCACATTTTAGACTTCCTCATAGGGTGGGCCAAAATAAAAAGTGAGAACATCTTGTAGCATGCGAGTTATTTAAAAATATAATTCAATTAATTATATTATTTCATGTAATTTTGTTCGCCAAGTATTTATCTAATCAGAAATCATGTTCAATGTGTCCTCTTTGCTTCTCAACGAGTTTTTCTAAACGTCGACGCCTCTCGTTTATGCTACTGTCAATTAAGCGCTGCATCATATTTCTCAATTCTTCAATTATTGCCAACTTGAGCTGCTCAACTGGGTAAATTTTCGCCAAAGGTAGACTTCTTCTTGCAAAACACCCCACATGGCATAATCTACAGGGGTGGGCAAACTACGGCCCGCGTAGTTTTTAAGTTATTTTGTTGAATGTTACAGAATTTCATGTACCGTTTTGATGAGTGTCAATAACAAACGTAAGATTGAAAATTAATGCCGTGTTTTTAATGATGAATGGACAACTAAGTATTGTTTGATAAAAGTTGGTAGCAAATCAGTTTGCTTGTTGTGTCGTGAGTCAGTGAGTACAATTTAAAAAGACATTATCAAACAAAACATTCCGATTTCTGATACAATTTAACGACCGAAGAGAAGGAAAGGAAATGCACTGAGTTGGTGAAAAATTTGGAGAAACAGCAAATTGTTTTCACTAAACACTGTTACTAACTGTATTGAAAGAACTGGGTTGGTTTGGAACAAGATGGCAAGTGTTACAACTGACGGATCTCGTGCTTTGACTGGAAAAATGTAGGTTTGGTAAAGTTGATAAGTGATAAGATTAAAATAGAATATCCAGACCACACATTATTACCACTTCGCTGTGTGATTCATCAAGAAAGTCTGTGTAAAACTGTTTTGAATATCAAGAATGTTATTGATCCAGTTGTCAGTGTCATCAACCTCATCAGATCAAGAGGACTTAATCACAAACAGTTCAAGTCATTACTTGGCGATTTGGAAACTGAACATTCCGATGTCCTGATCCATACCAATGTTCGATGGCTGAATCTCGGCAAGCTGTTGAGGCGAGTGTGGGAACTCAGAGAAGAAATAGTGATGTTCGTAGAGATGAAGGGCACTGCATGTGACTTTAATACTAACATTGTCAATAAAGAGTGGCAGTTAGAATTTATGTTTGCCATTGAAATTATGGGAAAGTTAAATGAACTGAATGTCAAACTTCAGGGCAATGGTGTGTTTGCACATGAATTGTATGTATATGTAAAATCACTTCAGGCAAAATTCTCACTGTTCTCCAGACAAGCAAGTGAAAAAAGATTTGTCACTTCCCTTTGCTGAAACAATAAACCATTTCTGGTGAAATTGCTGTAAAATACAAAGCCCAATGAGATGCATTGACTGAAGAATTTGGATGGAGATTCCAAGATTTCAAGAAATTAGAGCCATAATTCAATATTCTCAGTTCACCTTTTAGTACAGAAGCTGATGCAGCCACAGAGGACATACAGTTGGAGATGCTTGACTTACAAGCAGATCATGATCTGAAAGAGAAATTCAAGACAGATGGTTTGCTGGATTTCTATGGATCTTTATCACAAGAATCATTTCCCAACTTGAAAATCTTTGCAACTAAACTTTTATCATTATTTGGATCAACATACATTTGCGAACAAGCATTCTCTTGCTTAAAGATCAACAAATCTAAGAATAGGTCTTCATTGTCGGACTGCAACTTGCATGCTGTCATGCGAATTTCAACAAGTAAACTTGCTCCAGATTTCAAGATTATTGTCAAAAATTGCAAGCGGTTACATCCATCTCATTAGAAATCAACAACTGTAGTGACAATGTAGTCACGATGTGCCTAAATTAAAGCCATTGATAGATAATAAAGAATATTTGTTATAATAACAAGTTGTAAAATCGTGTTAACAAATTAGTACAAGCTTTTGTCCATATCGTCAAAACTAATGTATAAGTAAAAAATAATTGCAATAATTAGTTATTTATACTGCTTAATAACCTATAAATAATTAATAATTACTTATTGTGATTGTGATAGGCTGCTGTAAACAAAATGGATATATATATATATATATATATATATATATATATATATATATATATATATATATATATATATATATATATATATATATATATATATATCCATTTTGTACCGCATACATATATGCGGCCCGCCAATAGCTTTACATTTGTCAATGCGGCCCTCCGCACGAAAAGTTTGCCCATCTCTGATTCTACTGGGTTTAAATCAGGACTGATCGGTGGCCACATGTCTGGCTCGATGAGGTTAACGTTCTCCTGGCGAAGAAAGTTGATCATATTTCTGGCTGTGTGACATGGAGCTCCGTCTTGCTGTAGTGTCCTGCTTATGGCGCCCACATGTCGCTTGAATTACAAGCAGCAAACCATGTCTCAGAATATGTTCCACTGTTTACTTTGGCGCCTGGTTCAACGAACACGATACTAGTTTTCCCCATTCGAGACACAACAACTGATACCATGAATTGAAATGGTCACGTTCTCGTATAAGTTGACGTTCCTGAATTTGTATTTTCTTTGTTTCAACGGAATAAACACGGTCATTTTGAGAATTAACTGGAGTGGCAACGGTGAATGTCTTTTCGTCTGTAAACCAGATGCTTCGTATACTTCTCTCATTAGGAAACCGCTCAAGTAGCTGACGACTGCGTTGCAAGCGTTTCAATTTGACATTTTCATTGAGCTTCTGCTCGATCACACGCTTGTACGTTTTGAGTTGTATATCTTGCTTACCAATACGGAAATTGTCGAAATAAAGACATCGTATATTTAAATAGGTAAGTAAGTAAATGAGAGAACAATTTAAGCTATTATGGATACAGTTAAACAAATTTTGATGTAATCTTACATATTAAATTTTACGCGATGTCTTCACTTTTTTTTTTGGGGGGGGGGGGGGGGGGCACCCTGTTTGTCTTCCTTTAAATATTATTACAACACAACCTAACCTGGTTATTTTTATAACTACACGATAACTATTTAAATTTGCCGTCCGGAAATCCATAACGTATGCAAGAATTTCGAATGTCCATCAGCATGAGTAACAGATGTTAACCTTATCATGTTAAGACACAAAGTAGTCACAGACAACATGCAACTATCATTTAATGATAAGAGGACATTTGAATAACGAAGACACAAACATTAGATTGCACGATTTATTGCCTGGCATATTTCGCTGCAGCTCGTCAGGTACATACTGCAGAAATCACACAGCTTACGTGAATTAATTAGATAAATCCTTCAAACTGAAATATACACATGTTGGCACAGTAATGTCGATTGTCTACCACGGTAATTTTAAACTGACTAACATGTCTTTCTGCTTACACAAGGACGGCTTACGAAGGTTGATTAGTATAGCTTCAGCAAACTTTAACAATCGACTACTTTGTGTGTTGAACAACACACGGAAGGCACTGTCTCTTTCAACCACGTGACCACTCTCGAGCACGTGTCTCCCGACCGATGAAGCCAGACTTTTCCGGTGTGTCGGCCTGCCTAGGCTACCATCTTCTGTGTGTAGTATCTTGTCCAACCAATTCGGAATATGTTCCGAAACCCTGCAATGTAACTATCGCTCAGTTCTGCCTATGTAGATGGCCTCGCATCTGCATGTAAATTGGTAAATACAATTTGATTTGGCGTACAAAGCTACAGGTTATTTTACTGCTGGCACTGGGATCGGTGTGTTTCTGTACCTGGTGACTAGAACTGCTGCACAGAATGTTCGCTCGACTGCTGTGGTGAGCCGGTCCCGCAGACGTTGCATTACGTCATCTCCTCGGAAGGTTAGCTGGATGAATACTTTGAGTTTAGGGACTCTAGTTACTTCTGATTTCGGTTTGGGCTGTTGGCAGTGGCGCTTTATAAATCCTGTGGAGTACCAATTCAGGTTTAAGGCATTCTTCAGAGTTTTCAAATTCCTCTGTCAGTGTGTCCTGGGTGCATATCTTCCAAGCAAGGTCAAACAGGGTCCGTACTAAGCCCCGTTTGTACTGGACAGGTGTGAAGCTCTGAAAATTTAAGTATTGGCCAGTCCATGTTTCTTTGCGGTACACCGATCTTTGAATTGTGCCATCTGCTCTACGTCTCATTAGGATATCTAGAAACGGCAACGCTTCGTTGTGTTCGTGTTCCATAAATAAAGAGATGTTTATATGTGTCTCGTTCATTGTGGCCTGGAACGACGTTGCTTGTAGCTCGTCTGTGGTGATAATTAGTATATCGTCCACGTAACGACGGTAAAAGGCCAAGTTATTGATTTCTGAGGATCTCTTTTCTTCTAAGTGTGCCATGAAGATGTCCGCTAAAATAGGTCCAAGTGGGCTCCCCATGGCCACTCCGTCAATTTGGCGATATGACTTGTTTAGAAAGTTGAATTGTATGTTGGCAGTACATAATTCTAATAGCCTCTCTAGAATAGCTGATAGTATGCCTAGTTTTAGTTGTTTGTCTCTAATGCGTTCGCTTATTATATTCACGGTCTCATCTAATGGAACGTTGGTGAATAAAGAGGCAATATCCATGCATGCCATGATAAGAGGACAGATAAAATATATTGTCCCAATTAATAGTTGAAGAAGAAGAAGAGTGGAAAGTGAGAAACAGGCCAAAGAAGAATAGGAGTAAGAAAAAGAAGGGAGGAGGAGTAAGAAGAGGAAATAGAACGAAGTTATAATATTTTGTCCTAGAAAATTGTCTTTTGGTGTAAAGAAAAGTTTGCAAGCATTATCCATATCTAATTTATAAAATTAAAATTCCCTACAAATTCCCATTTACCTCATTCCCATCTGGCAACTGCCACAGATCGGACTTTAGTGTCTCAGCTTTAGATACATATTCTGCGAATGTTGCATAGACTGACAGGTTATAGGTCGCCATGATCACCTGCAATTGTCAAAGACGAAAACCTGTATAATATTATTTTCCGGTATAATAGATCAACATAATTTGCCCACGTGTATACTTCCACTAGCATTCTCGGAATCTCTTGTACTTATCAAAAATGGGGGATATTTAGTTTGATTACAATAAAAGTTAGCACCTTTTATATGATGCGCCACTTGAAATAGCTCATATATCATTGTAAATGTACTAAACATTACATAGTATGGCATGTGTATTACAGTCCAGAATAAGTAAAATATATGATCAGCATTCCGTTTCATTGTTACGAATACATTGGACTTTCAGAGCAACTAATAATAATTACATGATAGAAGGCTATTGAAAGTAGAACATTTTATACAAATATGAGAAAGCGACAAACATAATTCTTTGGTCATATAATGGAAGCGAAGCAATAGACAACATCGCCACTACTAGAAAGATAAGTTGCAGACAAGACAGAGGCAGACCGAGAGATATGATGCTAGATGGGCTGGCACTGCCACATGAAGTGGAATAGGTTCAGAACAACAGGGACCAATATCTACCGAGATGTATGAGTACCAAAGGCAGTTGGCAGGGCACATGATAGTTTCCAACTGCCAAGGAATTCCCAGCGTGCACAGCGGTCTTCCTAGATTTACGCCATTGTCTGAGGAGGTTAGATGTCTGATCCACAGTCCCATGATTAGGGGAATTCTGTACCACTAGATTCATAATGTTAAAGATCATTCAGTACCCAGTAGTAGAAGCCATCAGTGTTATGGTGGCTGCCCTTACTTCACCAGACATGACCTAGTCCCCATTAGACTGGGTCGATCTGGGTGCCCAGGTCAATGTCAAAAATCCGCCCTGACCTAGATTCGAACTCATAACCACCGGGTCGGCAGGCGAACCTCCAGCCTCTCTCTCTCTCTCTCTCTCTCTCTCTCTCTCTCTCTCTCTCTCTCTCTCTCTCACTCTCTCTCTCTCACTCTCTCTCTCACTCTCTCTGTCTCTTTCTCTCTCTCACTCTCTCTCTCACTCTCTCTCTCTAACTCTCTCCCTCCCTCTCTCTCTCTAACTCTCTCTCTCTCCCTCTCTCTCTCTAACTCTCTCTCTCTCTCTAACTCTCAGTCTCTCTGTCTCTCTCTCACTCTCTCTCTCTCTTTCTCTCTCTCCCACTCTCTCTCTCTCACTCTCTCACTCTCTCTCTCTAACTCTCTCTACTCTCTCTCCTCTCCTCTCTCTAACTCTCTCTCTCTCTCCCTCTCTCTCTATCTCTCTAACTCTCTCTCTCTAACTCTCTGTCTCTCTCTCTAAACTCTCTGTCTCTCTCTCTCCTTCTCTCCCTCTCTCTCTCTAACTCTCTCTCCCTCTCTCTCTCTCTCTAACTCTCTCTTTCTCTAACTCTCTAACTCTCTCTCTCTAACTCTCTCTCTCTCTAACTCTCTGTCTCTCTCTCTCTCTCTCTCTCTCTCTCTCTCTCTCTCTCTCTCTCTCTCTCTCTCTCTCTCCCTCTATCTCTTTCACATGACACATACGTATATAATTAATATTTTATGTGCCTGGTATGCTAAGGACAAGGTAAAAGTGTGATACATTATACAACAGTAATTGTTAGCTCGTGTTGTGCTAAGCATCACATGCTATTCACGCAGTATAAACATATGTTCAAACTCAGGTTGAGTCCATGAGCAATAAGAAACATACTAAATATATTAATAAATCGCGTCTATATTATGTATTAAGTAACATTAATTGCATTCTCTCCCCATACCTATCCATACCATCTACGCTGAAATAATTCATGAGAAATTTTTAACAATGGATTAGACCTGTGATGATTTTGATGCATTTATAACGTCGAAATCTCACGCAAGGACTCAGGTATGCAGATTGCATTAGTCATTAGTAATTAGTCGTGGTTCCAACTTCACGGCAACAGGTCGTCCCCATTATGCTCCGTTCCTGTGCCAATGAAAATAACAAACAATGCTCCTCGCTGCCCTATGTGAACAGTGGAACAAACAGGAGTCTTGACAAATCAACAGAACGCACAGATACACTGTGCATAATGCCGCCACCAGAATATCAACACAAATGTCCTCCACACAAAATACAGTTCACCGTCGATGGAAGCGGCAGTCTCTAGAAAAGCAGCAGCCACACATTGCTGCAAAAGGCAATCCAGTCAGTTCTGCGACAAAGCCGGCCGCTATTATTCCCAACTTGCAGTTCACGCTACAAACAACAGCGGACATATGTAAAAGCACTTCACACGAAATTCACAGTTCACAGTGTCGCGCCGCGCACTCAACTCAGTAGTAGGGCGACGGAACCTAATGTATGTAAGTGAATCATAATTCACATATTTTGGAAACACAGACAGATGAGCTGATGTAAACCTCATCACACACACACCAAGTTAAGAAAAAAATACAAACAAATCAAACTGCAGATATAAATTTCAACACCTTCATGATAATAAAACATAACAGAGCTGGATTACACAGAATGATACAAAGTTTAAACAAACAGTTCCTGTAGCAGGAGGTTGTTATGAGTATGTGAAGTACTTGTACCAGTACATGTTTAAAGGCCTGGGTGCATGCAGAAATAGGTGGCCCGTCTTTTCCTGCTTTAGCGAATGTTGAGAGCAGGCACCGAACCCTTGCCCAACTGCCCAAGCCACTGACAGCGTAACTTTGTAACTGCCACACCAACAAAGCAGCTAAAGGAATGATATGCAATACAATAATGAACGTAACTTCAGTTAAACACCCACTTGGGATCATGTGAATAGTGTGGAAGAACAGATAAACCATCACGGCGTGGAGAGAATATTGCACCGGGGAGTGACTAGCACTAGAGGATCTGCCTGATGCTCAGGACTCCGAGGAAAGGCCAGACAGAAACATGATCAGACTGCAAATGGTACGATTAGTACTGGGACTCTTCGCTGGCTGCTGAAGTTGGGGGAGGGAGTGCGTATGGGAACGTCCTGAGTGCTGTGATGTCAGTTCTTAATTTAACTTAACTTATTAATAGTATCATGTATTACAATTAAGCTGCTGCGGATTCCAGAGCTGTGTAATAAACCATTTATTTTAAAATACATTAAACCAGCAGGTTATGTTTGTGCGAAGTTCTTTTTGTGACATAGATAACATGCTGCGTGCCGAAGGAAGATCTTTAGTACAGCATGTTATGACAATACAAAATGAAACAAAAAAAGATCTGCTGACATCTTGTGACCATACAACACATACACATTTTTATATTATTATTTTTAAGTTAATAATCTCAAATATATCATGGAAATCATAACATCAGATGGAAGATGCATGACAGAAATTAAAATCAGAATAGGTCAAGCAAAAGATGCATCACAGAGAATGAAACGTATCTTACACAATAAATTACTATGCAGATGATACGGACCTAGTATTAAAAATTGCTTAGGGGTTAGAATAGTTAATCAGATTTATCAAGAGACAGTGAAGAACAAAATCTGTTCCTGAATTTAACAAAATAATGGCTACAGACAATACTATCTTACCTGTCAACAACAATTTGTAAACAACAATGGAGAAATCAGAACTAAAATGGGGTTTATAGCAGCGCTATATTTCATCCGAAAACAGCAAGTTAAATGGTTTGGCCATGTAACAAGGCTACCAACTAACAGTATACCACAACAAGCAATGATGTACAGACCAAACAGAACCTGAAGAAGAGGCCGACCATGTAAACGATGGACAGAGCGAATGACAGATTCCATGGGAATCACTACATATGAAGTACATACATGGGTATTGAAAATGTCAAACTTAGAACACCTTGACTTCATAATTAACAACAATGTGGAGTGTGCGAAAGAAAGAAGAATAAGACTGAGCATAGCAGAATCCATTTAGTCATTCATTCAGCTAGCATGTCCTTGGCAGAACCTCGCTCTCATAACAACCTTCCGGAAAAATTTTCGGTCATAAACAAGATGTCTCGCGTCGATACACACATCTGGAGATCATCTGCCACATTCTGCACCCATCTTCTCTTTGGCTTTACTCTTCCTATCTTCCCGGGCATATACCCCTCCATTATTGTTCTCTCCAAACTTTCATAACGTTTCAAGCGACCAAAATATTTCAATTTTCCTTGTTTTATCGTCTTCAGTAGCCAACCTTCTTCAATATGCAGATCTTGTCGTATGGATACATTTGTTCTTTTCTGTATCCAAGATTTTCTTAGAACCCGTCTATAACATTTATATTCACAGGCATTTATGCGCTGTTCAGCTTTTTTAGTAAGTGTCCCAGGTCTCACCGATGTATGTTGCAATGGGAAGGATGCATGCTCTTAAATATCTAATTTTTTGTAAGTCTATCTATCCCACGCCACAATTTATTCAGTTGTTTTAGTTTTTGAATAGCAAAATAGAGAATAAAAAATATTAAGAGGCTATAGGCACAACACGAGCAGGCAAAACAAAAATGTTCAGAACATACATGTTTCCCGTGGCACCACACGGAATACGAGTCATTGACCATTTCGCGATCACTAGAGAGAAACATCAGGACGTTTGAACGTCAATGACACAGAACCATTCTTGGATGCCGCGGATTAAGAACAAACATACATACGTTGTACAAGAAATGAACATCTAAGGACACTGGCTTATAAACATCATTAGAAAATGAAATACTTAGGCTGTAGTAAATGTTGTCGGGGTTTAGAACAGATGATAATGGAATTCATGATTCCTGGAATAAGAGTCATGGATCTACCTGCGAGAAGCCGACACGGGACATTAAAGATGCCTTAGGCATGAAAGTGCATGAGACATGGCAACTGGGAAATGATCGATATTTTTTTCCTGCGGCAATGATGAGATAAACATTCAACAACGGGTCTGCTGCATCAACAGCAACAGTTATAAGTAAATAATTAAAGTAAAGAGCCCATTTCAATGCATTGAAGCGTTTTGGGTATATAGCGAAAACCAGATGTTCTTATAGATCAATGGGTTGATCATGTCGGTATATGGTGCAAACCATATATTGTTATAGATCAATCGGTTTATCATTTGGGTGTGTGGTTCTAACTAGATATTGTTATAGATCAGTTGGTTGATCATTTGGGTATATGGTGCTAAGCATATATTGTTTCGGATCAATGGATTGATCATTTGGGTGTGTGATGCTAACCAGATATTGTTATAGATCAACTAGCATTCAATTGGTGATGACGCCTTTCCTTCCCGGAACCTTGATCATTTCTTGACACCTTTTTTAAGCCAGGGTCAAACAGGTTGCCTGGTTAATTCAAAATGAATATTGCCGCCCCCTGGAATGTTCGAAAACAGACCACGGGGCTATATATAGTTTGTTTTTGTTTTTTTCATTGCACTTAACAGGCGACGCTACTAAGAATTAGCGTAGATAGAACCAGCGCAAATTGAGGAATGCCTGTAATTATACAATAGTCTGCTCCGTGGTGATACGACAATGTACTGTACAAGAGTTTAGTATAACTTCTTTATGGGATGTGGTATGTTTTCACACTACAGATTGAGCTATACCCATGCACAATGTAAATTATTGTATCCCATCGTAAAAGTCATTTTTGTTTTTGGCGTTCACTCGCTTCAAACTTTGTTTTCCTATTACCAATGTACTTCACCATCTGACCCACTATGATTTCAGTGATACTTGTAATCTATGTTCCCAAGTCAAGGTCAAGTAGTCAACATCTTAGTCCAAAAGACCGGTGTAAGGGTTGAACCCGCTACCTCGGCATCAGCACACCGGAAGTTTAAGAGCGAGCGATCTTATCAATTCGAGCGCTCTGACTTCCGTTAAACGTTATGTGTATGATGATGATTCACAAACAGATCACTCACGTGAATGACAGACTCGAAGGCTACTCTTGCTTCATCGTCGTCAGAATCGTTCCTTCTCCAGCCCGCATCTGAGCGAACTACCGAGTACAGAGTTTTGTTTGTATATACCTGATCAGATGTGAGAAAACTTGCATGAATATGTGAATTATGTATGTGTTTAAATACGTTTTCTTCTTCTTCTTCTTCTTCTTCTTCTTCTTCTTCTTCTTCTCTTCTTCTTCTTCTTCTTCTTCTCCTCCTCCCCCTCCTCCTCCTCCTCCTCCTCCTCCTACTCCTCCTAGACCTCCTCCTTCTCCTAGATATTACTGTCAACTCAACAAGGTACATTATTTATTTCAGCTAAACACAACTAATATGTTCAGTGCCTCATTTGAATATCCAAAACTGAAAACTGTGTATGTTATTTTAGTTATTTTATATAGGCATACAACTGCACGGAGAAGAGAGTTAGAGACTGCACGGAGAAGAGAGTTAGAGACTGCACGGAGAAGAGAGTTAGAGACTGCACGGAGAAGAGAGTTAGAGACTGCATGGAGAAGAGAGTTAGAGACTGCATGGAGAAGAGAGTTAGAGACTGCACGGAGAAGAGAGTTAGAGACTGCACGGAGAAGAGAGTTAGAGACTGCACGGAGAAGAGAGTTAGAGACTGCACGGAGAAGAGAGTTAGAGACTGCACGGAGAAGAGAGTTAGAGACTGCACGGAGAAGAGAGTTAGAGACTGCATGGAGAAGAGAGTTAGAGACTGCATGGAGAAGAGAGTTAGAGACTGCACGGAGAAGAGAGTTAGAAACTGCACGGAGAAGAGAGTTAGAGACTGCATGGAGAAGAGAGTTAGAGACTGCACGGAGAAGAGAGTTGGAGACTGCATGGAAAAGAGAGTTAGAGACTGCACGGAGAAGAGAGTTGGAGACTGCATGGAGAAGAGAGTTAGAGACTGCATGGAGAAGAGAGTTGGAGACTGCATGGAGAAGAGAGTTAGAGACTGCATGGAGAAGAGAGTTGGAGACTGCACGGAGAAGAGAGTTGGAGACTGCATGGAGAAGAAAGTTAGAGACTGCATGGAGAAGAAAGTTAGAGACTGCATGGAGAAGAGAGTTGGAGACTGCATGGAGAAGAGAGTTAGAGACTGCATGGAGAAGAGAGTTAGAGACTGCATGGAGAAGAGAGTTAGAGACTGCATGGAGAAGAGAGTTAGAGACTGCATGGAGAAGAGAGTTGGAGACTGCATGGAGAAGAGAGTTAGAGACTGCATGGAGAAGAGAGTTGGAGACTGCATGGAGAAGAGAGTTGGAGACTGCACGGAGAAGAGAGTTGGAGACTGCATGGAGAAGAGAGTTAGAGACTGCACGGAGAAGAGAGTTGGAGACTGCATGGAGAAGAGAGTTAGAGACTGCATGGAGAAGAGAGTTAGAGACTGCATGGAGAAGAAAGTTAGAGACTGCATGGAGAAGAGAGTTAGAGACTGCATGGAGAAGAGAGTTGGAGACTGCATGGAGAAGAGAGTTAGAGACTGCATGGAGAAGAGAGTTGGAGACTGCATGGAGAAGAGAGTTGGAGACTGCATGGAGAAGAGAGTTAGAGACTGCATGGAGAAGAGAGTTGGAGACTGCATGGAGAAGAGAGTTTGAGACTGCATGGAGAAGAGAGTTAGAGACTGCACGGAGAAGAGAGTTAGAGACTGCATGGAGAAGAGAGTTAGAGACTGCATGGAGAAGAGAGTTAGAGACTGCACGGAGAAGAGAGTTAGAGACTGCATGGAGAAGAGAGTTAGAGACTGCATGGAGAAGAGAGTTAGAGACTGCACGGAGAAGAGAGTTAGAGACTGCATGGAGAAGAGAGTTAGAGACTGCATGGAGAAGAGAGTTAGAGACTGCACGGAGAAGAGAGTTAGAGACTGCATGGAGAAGACAGTTAAAGACTGCATGGAGAAGAGAGTTAGAGACTGCATGGAGAAGAGAGTTAGAGACTGCATGGAGAAGAGAGTAAAAGACTGCACGGAGAAGAGAGTTAGAGACTGCATGGAGAAGAGAGTTAGAGACTGCATGGAGAAGAGAGTTAGAGACTGCATGGAGAAGAGAGTTGGAGACTGCATGGAGAAGAGAGTTGGAGACAGAAAGGCACAATATGAAAAGGATATAGGCGGAACTGCTGCTTGAGATAGCAAAGATTGGGAGGAGCTTAGAGTGAGTTGATTGACAGCCCATGTCCCAATTATGATGGGAGAGCTTAGAGTGAGTTGATTGACAGCCCATGTCCCAATTATGAATAAAAGAGGAAAGAAGAATATGTGTATACATACAGGACATACAGCGGATAATAGGGCCTGGCGTGAGAAATGTGAGGGTTACATCCATATAAGGTAGAGTATGGAGAACAGTTTGGCAGCTTACATCTCCGTTGATGCAGATGAAGGAGAAGTCCCCGTCCGTCATGCCCAGCCTGTGGGCAACCAGCATGTACCTTCTCATGGTCATCCAGGGAACAGAGAATACGATCACTGCGGATATTAAACTTACAGGTTAGTCCAGTCACAGTAACATATCAATCTGTCCAACAGGAACTAATGGCCACATCAGTCTGATGTATTAGTCCAGTCACAGTAACATATCAATCTGTCCAACTGGAACTAATGGCCACATCAGTCTGATGTATTAGTCCAGTCACAGTAACATAGCAATATGTCCAACAGGAACTAATGGCCACATCAATCTGATGTATTAGTCCAGTCACAGTAACATAGCAATCTGTCCAACAGGAACTAATGGCCACATCAGTCTGATGTATTAGTCCAGTCACAGTAACATAGTAATCTGTCCAACAGGAACTAATGGCCACATCAGTCTGATGTATTAGTCCAGTCACAGTAACATATCAATCTTTCCAACAGGAACTAATGGCCACATCAGTCTGATGTATTAGTCCAGTCACAGTAACATAGCAATCTGTCCAACAGGAACTAATGGCCACATCAGTCTGATGTATTAGTCCAGTCACAGTAACATAGCAATCTGTCCAACAGGAACTAATGGCCACATCAGTCTGATGTATTAGTCCAGTCACAGTAACATAGTAATCTGTCCAACAGGAACTAATGGCCATATCAGTCTGATGTATTAGTCCAGTCACAATAACATAGTAATCAGTAACTAATGGCCACATCAGTCTGATGTATTAGTCCAGTCACAGTAACATATTAATCTGTCCAACAGGAACTAATGGCCGCATCAGTCTGATGTATTAGTCCAGTCACAGTAACATATTAATCAGTAACTAATGGCCACATCAGTCTGATGTATTAGTCCAGTCACAGTAACATATTAATCTGTCCAACAGGAACTAATGGCCACATCAGTCTGATGTATTAGTCTAGTCACAGTAACATATCAATCTGTCCAACAGGAACTAATGGCCACATCAGTCTGATGTATTAGTCTAGTCACAGTAACATATCAATCTGTCCAACAGGAACTAATGGCCACATCAGTCTGATGTATTAGTCCAGTCACAGTAACATATCAATCTGTCCAACAGGAACTAATGGCCACATCAGTCTGATGTATTAGTCCAGTCACAGTAACATAGTAATCAGTAACTAATGGCCACATCAGTCTGATGTATTAGTCTAGTCACAGTAACATATCAATCTGTCCAACAGGAACTAATGGCCACATCAGTCTGATGTATTAGTCCAGTCACAGTAACATATCAATCTGTCCAACAGGAACTAATGGCCACATCAGTCTGATGTATTAGTCCAGTCACGGTAACATAGTAATCAGTAACTAATGGCCACATCAGTCTGATGTATTAGTCCAGTCACAGTAACATATTGATCAGTAACTAATGGCCACATCAGTCTGATGTATTAGTCCAGTCACAGTAACATAGCAATCTGTCCAACAGGAACTAATGGCCACATCAGTCTGATGTATTAGTCCAGTCACAGTAACATATCAATCTGTCCAACAGGAACTAATGGCCATATCAGTCTGATGTATTAGTCCAGTCACAGTAACATAGTAATCAGTAACTAATGGCCACATCAGTCTGATGTATTAGTCCAGTCACAGTAACATATTGATCAGTAACTAATGGCCACATCAGTCTGATGTATTAGTCCAGTCACAGTAACATAGTAATCAGTAACTAATGGCCACATCAGTCTGATGTATTAGTCCAGTCACAGTAACATATTGATCAGTAACTAATGGCCACATCAGTCTGATGTATTAGTCCAGTCACAGTAACATAGCAATCTGTCCAACAGGAACTAATGGCCACATCAGTCTGATGTATTAGTCCAGTCACAGTAACATATCAATCTGTCCAACAGGAACTAATGGCCATATCAGTCTGATGTATTAGTCCAGTCACAGTAACATAGTAATCAGTAACTAATGGCCACATCAGTCTGATGTATTAGTCCAGTCACAGTAACATATTGATCAGTAACTAATGGCCACATCAGTCTGATGTATTAGTCCAGTCACAGTAACATATCAATCTGTCCAACAGGAACTAATGGCCACAGCAGTCTGATGTATTAGTCCAGTCACAGTAACATAGTAATCAGTAACTAATGGCCACATCAGTCTGATGTATTAGTCCAGTCACAGTAACATATTGATCAGTAACTAATGGCCACATCAGTCTGATGTATTAGTCCAGTCACAGTAACATAGCAATCTGTCCAACAGGAACTAATGGCCACATCAGTCTGATGTATTAGTCCAGTCACAGTAACATATCAATCTGTCCAACAGGAACTAATGGCCACATCAGTCTGATGTATTAGTCTAGCCACAGTAACATAGTAATCAGTAACTAATGGCCACATCAGTCTGATGTATTAGTCCAGTCACAGTAACATATCAATCTGTCCAACAGGAACTAATGGCCACATCAGTCTGATGTATTAGTCCAGTCACAGTAACATATCAATCTGTCCAACAGGAACTAATGGCCACATCAGTCTGATGTATTAGTCCAGTCACAGTAACATAGTAATCAGTAACTAATGGCCACATCAGTCTGATGTATTAGTCCAGTCACAGTAACATATCAATCTGTCCAACAGGAACTAATGGCCACATCAGTCTGATGTATTAGTCCAGTCACAGTAACATAGTAATCAGTAACTAATGGTCACATCAGTCTGATGTATTAGTCCAGTCACAGTAACATATCAATCTGTCCAACTGGAACTAATGGCCACATCAGTCTGATGTATTAGTCCAATCACAGTAACATATCAATCTGTCCAACAGGAACTAATGGCCACATCAGTCTGATGTATTAGTCCAGTCACAGTAACATAGTAATCAGTAACTAATGGCCACATCAGTCTGATGTATTAGTCTAGCCACAGTAACATATTGATCAGTAACTAATGGCCACATCAGTCTGATGTATTAGTCCAGTCACAGTAACATAGTAATCAGTAACTAATGGCCACATCAGTCTGATGTATTAGTCCAGTCACAGTAACATATCAATCTGTCCAACAGGAACTAATGGCCACATCAGTCTGATGTATTAGTCCAGTCACAGTAACATAGTAATCAGTAACTAATGGCCACATCGGTCTGATGTATTAGTCCAGTCACAGTAACATATCAATCTGTCCAACAGGAACTAATGGCCACATCAGTCTGATGCATTAGTCCAGTCACAGTAACATAGTAATCAGTAACTAATGGCAACATCAGTCTGATGTATTAGTCCAGTCACAGTAACATATTGATCAGTAACTAATGGCCACATCAGTCTGATGTATTAGTCCAGTCACAGTAACATATTAATCAGTAACTAATGACCACATCAGTCTGATGTATTAGTCCAGTCACAGTAACATATTGATCAGTAACTAATGGCCACATCAGTCTGATGTATTAGTCCAGTCACAGTAACATATTAATCAGTAACTAATGACCACATCAGTCTGATGTATTAGTCCAGTCACAGTAACATATTGATCAGTAACTAATGGCCACATCAGTCTGATGTTTTAGTCCAGTCACAGTAACATATTAATCAGTAACTAATGACCACATCACACTAACAAGTTAATCAGTACAACTGGAACTAGAGGCCATATCCTACATCAATTTAACTTATTAATAAACGTCAACATTTGTAGTCAATTTAAAGTCAGATTTCATTCAATCTGATAGAATTGTCAACCAGACACAATAGTCAAACTAACTCTTTATATATAGATCTCTTTACACGTACTCTACAATGATTGTCAGCAGCGGTACCCCAAAAGTGAGCTCTGTTTCCATTCGATTCGATTTCACCATTACTCCTACCCCGTTTAGCTGCAAGGAGAAGTTATAGTTAGGGTCCATCACCGGCTCAGAATGATAGTCCTGTGACTGAGTCAGCCGCAAAAGCAGCCGCCCACGGTTTTGCTCTCACAGGCTTATTAATCCGAAGGTGATCGTTGTCCATATGGGGTAATTGACTGGAGTGATTAATTTGTTTCCACGTATAAGTGACAGTTATATACCAGCGCTTGTCACCGAACTAGGTTACGACAGAGATAGACTGAGATTATAGTGTGTCGAAGGCATACCACGCGTTAGACTTCACATATAGAAGCGGAGTGACAACCAGGCATTCGATCCACAGTAGACAGTGTATGAGAATTCTGAGAACGTAAGTAAGAGTGAGTGACTCAGCTGGCTGTGGAGGTTGTTTGTGTGCGTATACTTTGTCATCATCATCATCATCATCATCATCATCATCATCATCATCAGCATCATCTTCTTCAACTTCTGCCGTCAAGCGCCGTGGAGATAAATAATTTGCTCTTTAGCGCTCGATGGGCGGAACTGGATAGTTCTATTCTGTGTGATTGTAGAATGTCTTTGATGTCAATCCATTTTCTTCTTGAGCGTCCTCTTGGTCTCGTCGCAGATGATCTTTGATATAGGGCCAGTGATAGTAGTCGATAGTGTTGCATCCTAACGACACGGCCAAACCACGTGATATCCTTAGTGATTAAACTATATGTCAGCTGCAATCGAGGGTTGCTTTGAATACATTATCAACATCTGCAAGAAGGCTGTGTCAGCGAGCCACATTGTGCTGAGGACATACAATCTACAGATGTTGCACCTCTAAACTCTACTTGACATCGGTCCATGGCACCCAGAATATTGTTTTAGGTCAATAAACTATCTACTTTGTCACCACGAAAGTCAACACAAAAAGAAAAGAATAAGTATCGAAAGGAGACAATTAAATAATTTCTGTTATTCTGGATAAATTACCTCTGGCGTATTTCCGAACTTGTTGAAAGATTATTTGAATCTGGCTCTCGGGCATGCTGGCGTAGACAGTATGTTGTGAAGTCACAGTGCTGTTACTCTCTGTCAGATACAAGGTGATGGCGTCATTGACAGATCTGTAGGCCGGATCCACGTCAAAAATCATGGCAAAGCGTCGCCAGCGGAAGAGGATGGTCACAAAGTTCATAGTGTAGGCTGGGAAAAAAAGACCAATGTAAGTTTTTCCAGAAGTCGTTGCACAGTCAAGTTAATTGCATATCCTTTACAGGATGTCGAAGTCCACCCCAGCACTTTTTGGCTATTTGTGATTTCTTGGAGAGTTTATGTTCAGTACTTTGCCATTGCTCTCTAAACGACCGGCACTCATACCATTGCATGAAAATCAACGCAAGGCGGTCTGCTGCCAAATCACCCCCAGCTGTGTTTCGAAAGCGGCACTAGGGATTACGAATTGTGCCCTTAACCCCTTCCTCACAGAGCCGGCGACAGTCATACAGTTTTTTTTTTTATAAATGAAAGCCGGTTATTCAGTTTATAGACTGGGTTGAAGTTTTTTTTAATAAATCAAAGCCGATTATTCAGTTGATAGACTGGGTTGAAATTTTGTATAAGTCAAAGCCGGTTATTCAGTTGATAGACTGGGTTGACATTTTGTATAAGTCAAAGCCGGTTATTCAGTTGATAGACTGGGTTGACATTTTGTATAAGTCAAAGCCGGTTATTCAGTTGATAGACTGGGTTGACATTTTGTATAAGTCAAAGCCGGTTATTCAGTTGATAGACTGGGTTGACATTTTGTATAAGTCAAAGCCGGTTATTCAGTTGATAGACTGGGTTGACATTTTGTATAAGTCAAAGCCGGTTATTCAGTTGATAGACTGGGTTGACATTTTGTATAAGTCAAAGCCGGTTATTCAGTTGATAGACTGGGTTGACATTTTGTATAAGTCAAAGCCGGTTATTCAGTTGATAGACTGGGTTGACATTTTGTATAAGTCAAAGCCGGTTATTCAGTTGATAGACTGGGTTGACATTTTGTATAAGTCAAAGCCGGTTATTCAGTTGATAGACTGGGTTGACATTTTGTATAAGTCAAAGCCGGTTATTCAGTTGATAGACTGGGTTGACATTTTGTATAAGTCAAAGCCGGTTATTCAGTTGATAGACTGGGTTGACATTTTGTATAAGTCAAAGCCGGTTATTCAGTTGATAGACTGGGTTGACATTTTGTATAAGTCAAAGCCGGTTATTCAGTTGATAGACTGGGTTGACATTTTGTATAAGTCAAAGCCGGTTATTCAGTTGATAGACTGGGTTGACATTTTGTATAAGTCAAAGCCGGTTATTCAGTTGATAGACTGGGTTGACATTTTGTATAAGTCAAAGCCGGTTATTCAGTTGATAGACTGGGTTGACATTTTGTATAAGTCAAAGCCGGTTATTCAGTTGATAGACTGGGTTGAAGTGTTTTTATAAATGAAAGCTGGTTATTCAATTGATAGACTGAGTTGAAGTCTTCTTATACATGAATGCCGGTTATTCAGTTGATAGACTGGGTTGAAGTTTTCGAATGTCACAACACCATTCCAGGTTTTTAACCTGCTGAGACACGAATTTCTCTCGACGTTCGTTACCGGAGGGCAATACTGGCCAACTATTCCTCCGCACAAATAGCCCACAAAATGTTATAATGCTAACACTTCCAATACCCACAAAAGGGTTCGACTAAGGGACATTTTTTCACTCTAATTCTGGCGAAGATTGTGTAGTGGTTTTTTTCCAAATTATTTGGGAGATTTGTGACCTTCGTCTTTGACAGTAAATTTCCGGCTGTCAGTACAGGTTAGTGCACTGTTCTATTCGGGCGTAGAGTTGTCAACTTATTCCCGTGTTGAGAACCCAAGTGCTAACTAGGTTGTGTGTGTGTGTGTGTGTGTGTGTGTTCGTGCGTGCGTGCGTGCGTGCGTGCGTGTGTGTGTGTGTGTGTGTGTGTGTTCGTGCGTGCGTGCGTGCGTGCGTGCGTGCGTGCGTGTGTGTGTGTGTGTGTGTGTGTGTGTGTGTGTGTGTGTGTGTGTGTGTGTGTGTGTGTGTGTGTGTGTGTGTGTGTGTGTGTGTGTGTGTGTGTGTGTGTGTGTGTGTGTGTGTGTGTGTGTGTGTGTGTGTGTGTGTGTGTGTGTGTGTGTGTGTGTGTGTGTGTGTGTGTGTGTGTGTGTGTGTGTGGTGTGTGTGTGTGTGTGTGTGTGTGTGTGTGTGTGTGTGTGTGTGTGTGTGTGTGTGTGTGTGTGTGTGTGTGTGTGTGTGTGTGTGTGTGTGTGTGTGTGTGTGTGTGTGTGTGTGTGTGTGTGTGTGTGTGTGTGTGTGTGTGTGTGTGTGTGTGTGTGTGTGTGTGTGTGTGTGTGTGTGTGTGTGTGTGTGTGTGTGTGTGTGTGTGTGTGTGTGTGTGTGTGTGTGTGTGTGTGTGTGTGTGTGTGTGTGTGTGTGTGTGTGTGTGTGTGTGTGTGTGTGTGTGTGTGTGTGTGTGTGTGTGTGTGTGTGTGTGTGTGTGTGTGTGTGTGTGTGTGTGTGTGTGTGTGTGTGTGTGTGTGTGTGTGTGTGTGTGTGTGTGTGTGTGTGTGTGTGTGTGTGTGTGTGTGTGTGTGTGTGTGTGTGTGTGTGTGTGTGTGTGTGTGTGTGTGTGTGTGTGTGTGTGTGTGTGTGTGTGTGTGTGTGTGTGTGTGTGTGTGTGTGTGTGTGTGTGTGTGTGTGTGTGTGTGTGTGGTGTGTGTGTGTGTGTGTGTGTGTGTGTGTGTGTGTGTGTGTGTGTGTGTGTGTGTGTGTGTGTGTGTGTGTGTGTGTGTGTGTGTGTGTGTGTGTGTGTGTGTGTGTGTGTGTGTTGTCTTTAGAACTGTTTGTGTTGTCCTGTCTCTGAAGAAGATTCATAGAATCGAAACGTCCTCGTCTGTTGTATCCCATAATACTTATTATTGTTTTTGATTTTATTACTTCATTATTATATATTTTTTGATTGTTTCTTCTTTTTTTTTTTTTGAGGGGGTGGGGGATGTTGTTCACTTTGTTCCACTTTTATGGAGTCCACTGTTTGTGTTTAGTATGTCTCATCTTTTCGCTGGAGCCACATTTACCTGTTTGATTTAATAAAGGTTGCCGCAGTGGTGTCCATAAGATAGACTAACATCGTATACCATTGATATCGTCTGAGGGCAGGGTCTTGTTGTGGTTGAGGGTAAAGACTACTCACTCAAGCAATGTCCGTACTCTGCAGTGGCATCACTGGGCGTGGTGTCACCCAATGCGGCAATGTACGGTATTACCCCTGTATGCCCGAGTGGGGTCAGACCTTGAATATGGTGTCGTAGCATGTGCAACAGCAGCTCAGTCAGACATTAACAAAATAATAAAGTCCACAAACACAGAATCAGGATCAGTACTGGAGACATGAAAACAACACTCATCAATCAATCTGAAAATACCACATGTCTACAACCTATACAAAATAGCGAAGATAGCAGAGCCCGGCAACAAGCATAAATGTTTAAAATACGGAAGGACCACCCCATGTACCAGAGGTTTAATTGTCTTGAAAGGGGAAGACTACAGAGAGACATTATTGTAGAATTTGCAAAACGAAACATTAAGACAGATCCAATACGCAATATATCAGCAACAGAACCCATTAACAATGGAAACAGATTCTCAGCTTTAAGACAATAACACCTGCCTGGGATGATAGAAAACACTTCTGGTATTAAGGAAAATAACACGCAAAATGATTTTGAAAGAAGACAAACCGTCATGCGCTACTTAAAAGAATGTTACCCAAGTAACACACGAAGCCAAACATATATAGATTGATCAGCAAAAAAAAACTTAAAAACTTAACGTAAAAATGACGATGAAAGGATTCTCCTGAATATTAACAAATGGAGCAAAGAAGACACAGTCAGTTGTAAATTTAAAGTCCTCAATTAACTTCAAAACAGATAGTTTACTTTAGTTTAGTTTAGTCGATGGATCAACATCACAGCACACTGGTGTAACCCATAAGTGCTCCGTTCTCCTCCTAACTCAAACCTGAGTCTGGAGAAACTCAGCTCAGTGCACGAACTCCGTAGCACCGGTGAGGATCTTGAAATACTTTGGGTAGATTTTTAACTCGAAATTTTGCCCGGGCAGCGCGTTAGGCTACTCTTTTTTGATTTCCAACTGCCAAGAGATTTTTTACGTGCGCAACAATACACACGGGTGTCCGATCTCACTATCCAGAAACCAGGGGAAATTTTATTACTGGAAGTCCACGTGAAAAGAAAATCCCGGTCCTCACCGAGGCTTTAACCCGGGACCTCCAGCACTCGAGGCGGACACCATACCTCGAGACCATCTTCAAAACAGAGACAGAGGACATGACAATTGTAGCCAACACTGATATGGTCAAGGTTTCACAACCACACAACTTACGAATTCATAAATAATAAATATCTTAAGAAAAACTTGTGATGTTCGAGATTCTACAACATCAACAACAACAACAACAACAACAACAACAACAACAACAACAACAACAACACAGCATGCCATCAAATCATGCATTTCTTATCACACACGGGGGTGTTGAATGTACTACAACAAAAATAAACTGTACAAAAACATGCCTTTCTTATCAACA
>JACEFZ010002356.1:0-10000 GCA_014155875.1 Cepaea nemoralis
GTGTGTATGCATTACATCCTTGGTTTTCAGACTGTTGCTGGTAGGCTCAAGGTGATGCAGGCGAAGGCTTGTCTCAGAGTAGTTGCTGACACAGATTACCCGTTGCACGAGGCGCTGGACGCAGTGAAGGGTCAGCGACTGATAAGAGGGAAATCATGGATGGCTCAAGCGGAGAATACGATCAGACAGGTGTGCATCTTGGAGAACATTAGACGAGGAGAAGAGTGGGTCAGAGTGCCAGCGGAACAGTCAGACTTGTGCAGAGTTATAATCACATTGAGCCGGGAGTGCAGGGAATGGCCAGCAGGGGCCACGGAAGTGGACGTCCAGCAACTAATTCAGGATAATGCTCCCCCGGGTGATGTGATTATATACACAGATGGTTCGGTGCTAAGAGGCAGGAGACGTGCCTGGGGGTTCTTAGTAAAAGGTAATGGTCGACGTTTGGTGCAGGAGAGCCTGGCATATGATACCACAACATCTAGCTTAAGAATGGAGGTGGACGCTGTCAGTGCAGCTTTCCGCTGGATGGAGAATACGACACACACACACACATCGTGATTGTAACTGACTCAGAAAGCATGCTGAGTAGGGTGAGGACAGGCAAGCTTCGTCTGGATCTTTTCTCCGGGGCATGCTAGTGTGCTGGGGAATGAACAGGCGGACAGACTGGCTGGCTCTGCAAAACTTGGTGGAGTATTGATGCATGATAAGGCAGACGTGGTTGCGATCTTGTGGGAGCACGTGTACACCACGGAAGAGCAAATGGATCACCATGGTCTGGCAAGAATGCGACAGCGAGGGGTGACGAGGGGATCTGGTCGACGATCGACGCTCAGAGGAAAGGCGAGACGGACACATAATCAGATTGCTTCTCGTACTATTAGTGTTGGAACTCTTCGCTGGCTGCTGGGGATGGAGACGGAGCGCTTATGGGAATGCCCCGAATGCTGTGATGTCGGTTCTTAAATCAATCAATCAATCAATCAATCTCTAATAAATTTGCGATTTTCATTTGTTTCTTGTAGCACCTGGCCGTTGATTTTTCTGTCTGTCCATGGTATTCTTTACATTCTCCTCAGATACCACATTTCCACAGCTATCAGATGTTTTTCAGCTTCACTGCACAATGTAAAAGCTTAACATCCATACAAAATTGTAGGCTCTATGTAACACCTCAAAACTCTTTTTCTTGTTTCAATTGACATCTTTTCATTGATCATTATGTTTTTCATCTTGCTAAGGCTACTTTCGCCATGGCGATTCTTGTTGTAATCTCTTCAAGGCATCTCCCATCAGATGTTATGACCGTTCCAAGATAATTGTACCGATTCACTTGTTGAAGAATATTCCCATTTACTTGTATATAACGTTGCGGTATTTCTTTCTTCCTAGTGACGACCATAATCTGTGTCTTTTTACAATTTAATTCTGACCCTACTTGTTCATTGTGTGCAACAACCGCATCTACTAATTGTTGCAGATCCTGCTCATTGTCTGCATACTGTATCATCTGCATATCTAATGTTATTTATGTTTCGTCCTCCAATGCTGATTCCATTTCTGAAAATATTTTCACTGTATTTGGAAAAAAAGTTCTGGAGACATTACATATCATTGTCTCACACCTGTCTTAATAGGCTGATATTGTTCCACTTCATTATCAATCCTTATGGCAGCTTGTTTTTTCCAATATATGTTTTTAATATGTCTAATGTCTTTCCCTTCAGTTTGTAAATCTGCAAGCATATCTACCATATTGACATGTCTTACTCCATCGAAAGCCTTTGTATAGTCAATGTTGTTGTTTGTCCATCAAGAATGATGATGACCATTGGTTGAAAGTATGGAGCCGTGAGTTCTAAGATGGCTGATAAGGACTAGTTTGGCTCGAAATGTTCTTTGACAATGTGGACAAAGAATGCTTGACGTTTCTGGAGTAGGATTTCCCGCAGCGATTTTTCTGTCCTGCCTTTTCTTCACAGCTCTTGCAGTCCTGATTGCCTCACACGTGACTGCACCCTTGCGTAATGATGCACGCCATGAATTTCGGTCTCTGGCTGCAGTCTCCAAGGTGTCATGATGAATTCCAAAAGCATTCAGTGAGATTTTCTGAGTGTCTTTAAAGCGCTTCCTCTGGCCGCCTGTTATGGGAATATGGTTTGCTCTTTTAGCTTTACCTGTTTTTTCTTTGTTTGTATGTCGACCGCAGTTTAGAGTACCACCAACCGCGGATAGCTGGTTAGGTAGTGATGGAGCAGAAAATGTTTAGGGCACCTTTTCTATCCCCTTCCTCATGCTATGGAGGTGAGCAGTATGTTCCTATAGAGGGCTGCTCAGTCGCTCAGGGGGCTGCCGAATCCCACTGCCAGCGTACCCACGCCTGCCGCTTCGCCGCCCGCCCATCGCCACAGGGCTTGAAGGTGATATATGAAGTTGGATGAAGACTGACTTGCGCGATGAATTGGATTAAAGTGAGGAAGAGTTGCGCAATTCGACGACCTAACTCTCTCGCCTGAGTCCATCTGAGTCCAGTGGCAGGACAGGTTAAGACGACTGGAGACGAATACAGGTGCAGTGGATGACCAGGACGTTCTACATGCCTTGCCGTGCTCATAACGTTCCACAACGCTTAGTAGGTAAACGCCGTCTTGCCCGTTGAATCAGGAATGATTTCTTCCGCGCAGTCTGCCGAATCCTGTCTTCACATGCTGGGTAGGCATACCTTAGTTCGCCGCTTGGTTTGACACCAAATCGACTGCTCACGCCTGGTTTAGCCAGCCTCTCACAGCTGTTGATCGGGGGGTGGCCGCTGTCGCATGCTGACAGCTACTAGGAGCGACAGGCGTGAGCTGGGTGTCAGGCTTGGACCAGTCAATAAAGCAAAGATGTATATTTTTGTTTACTTCTATAGAACGTTTAATGACTGATCGCAGCATATACACAGCATTTACTGTTCCCTTTCCTTCTACAAACCCACATTGTACTTCATCTTTTTCAGGTTGCATTATCTTCCTCACTCTTTGCATGATAATTCGTAGCAAAATCTTCGTGATGTGACTCATTATACTAATTGTTCGATGTTGATCACATTCCAAAGCTCTTGATTTCTTCGGGATTGCAATAAATGCAGAATTTTATAATTCAGAAGGTATATATATATCCGGTATCAAATATTGTGTTCAGCAGCATGGTGACTTGATTTATTCCATATACTTCTAAAGCATTAATCATTTCTGTTGCGATTATATCTGACCCGAGGTTCTTGCCAGCTTTCATATGTTTAAGAACATTTCGAACCTCCGTCTTCAAAATTGGTGGTCCTTCATTAGTAATTCGAATATCATACTGTTCATCTCTGTTATCATCATAAAGATGTTTCACATAATCTGGCTATACATGTAGAATCTGCTAATTTTCTATTATGATTATGCAATCTTTTGTTTTTAGACAGCCTGCTGATGTACTTGTTATTTTATTAGTAAGTTCCTGAATTCTTATGTTCATTGATTTGAATGTTGGGTGACGTTATGATATTCTAGTATGATAATTGGTCCTGCGTGAGTTGCGTGGTCAGTGGTAGGACACCCGTCTCACACGCCAATGATCAGGAGTTGGATCCCAGGTCCAGTCAGGGACGTGTACTACTTACGAACTCAATCGAGAATGAAACTCGAGTCTAGTGCTTCCAATCTGACGTGGACAAGGCTTAAGGTTCGTGCTGGAATACGATCAGCGTTGCCAGTTGTGGGTTGTGCTCAATCTTTAAACCTCAAATCCCGAAACAACTAAATAAATCAATTTTGACTGTTGTGTTGTTTTTAAATTTACATGCAATTTTTCTCAAGCCATGCTTCTTATTCCTCCTTACATAATATTCTGACTTGTCTGTGAATTTCTCCATATTTGGCATATTATTTTTGTTGAGTCTTCTTGTTTCCATTCGTTGTAAAATTTCTTCAGTCATCCATTTCTTACGACCCACCTTCTTTAATTTTGGAATAGTTGTTTCTGCAGCCAAACTGATTGAATTCTTCAAAATTTCTCATTGATCATCCACATCTTCAAATAGGATATCTAGATCAGATAATATATTAAATCTGTTCTCTACTTCTATGTTGAATTTGTTTTTTATTTCCTTGTGATTTCTCAACGCACACAGATCACATTTAGTGCTTCCATGTCCATTTAATTTAATTCTTTAGTCCCTCCATGTCCATAATCTTCTAGGGTGTTGTTTAAACCAGGTTTCCTAAGTCCATAATCGTCTAGGGTGTTGTTTAAACCAGGTTTCCTACAATCATTTCCTGCTCTTTTGCCTATTCTATAAGTCTGTATTCTCTTTCGTTTCTCTCTCCCAAAGCATGGTTTCTTACTGTGTATCAATCACCTTGATTTCCTACTTTTGCATTGAAGTCTCCTATTATGATGTTTATTTCTGATTTTTTTTTACATTTTTAAAAATTATACTCTATGTCATTACAAAATTCCTATATACCATCTTCAATGGATTCTCCTGTTGGGGCATATATTTGAATGACGTTTATGTTAAAAGGTCTGCCGCTTAATTTAACTAGTAGAACTCTGTCTGACATAGCCCAATATCCTTGAGCGGATTTTGATGTTTGCCGATTCAAGATAACTGCTACCCCTCTATGTCGTTATTCTCCTCCAGATTAAACAATCTTAAAATATCCATCTGTCTTTATTCCTGCTCCTTTCCATCTCGTTTTGCACGTCCCTAATATATTAATTTTCTCTCTGTCCATTTCTTGTTTGATATTATCTAATTTATCGTAGTCGCTTAACGTCCTAACGTTCCATGGTGCTAATTGTAATGTCCCTGTCCTTTTCTTGTGGTGATCTGTAATTAGGCGAATCATATAAAACTAGGCACTTTTAAAGAAGGTAGTTTGCCATTGCTTTCCTTCCTGGCAGTGGCCATACTGGCCGGTGACGCTAGTCATTGTCCCGTGAAAGAGATCTTCTGCCTACCGTCGCGAAAGTTGAGACCATAACCAACAACTATCTGTCGGCTGCACTCAAACTTTCCCCCACCACCTGCCTTCCGTGGATTCTTGAGAACAACTTCCAAAAACTAATACGAAATAACAACACATAATCCACTTTATACCCAATAAACCTAATGGTGGAAAAGATGGGATTTACTTCGATTTATACATCATGGTATTTGAACAGCAGTTATCATGAAAGCATGCATCAAAATCATAAGCAACTGGCAAATGAAATGTATGAGACGTATCATGAGAAGAATTCAATATGTGGCAAAGGACCTTTTTGCGCGCTAATCGATTGATTGTTTGATTACTAATTTTACAGTTAAATGCATCAGTATCTCCTAACTTTAGCTCCTTAAACAAGTGGTATCTCATTCTGTTATGTCCTGAGCGGAGTCGGAAGAATGCAGCTTCATCACTTCTGTAAAACTGGTGTCATGTAATATCTTTCCTTTGGGATGGGTGTTCTGGTTCCCATGTAGCTCTGTACGTTTGTACCAGACCGAGGTAGTATCTTTGTACCAGACTGGGGTAGTACCTTTGTACCAATCTGAGGTAATACATTTGAACCAGACTGGGGTAGCACGTTTGTACAAGACTAGGTAGTACCTTTGTACCAGACTGAGGTAGTACGTTTGTACCAGACCGATGTGACAGCCTCTATCATTTCCACGTGTGTTGCAATGAGGTGGGTCCGGTTGTATTGCCGAAGACATTTCTCATCATCATCAAGTGCCGTGCCGGCTGGCGTAGGCGTTCATGGCTCTCCATAGATCTCGGTCTTTGGTTTTCTGGATCAACTCTGCTGCTGATATTCCTCCATGCCACCTTCTCAATCGATCCAGCATCACTTCTCTTGGTCTACCTCTGCCTCTCTTCCCCTCGATCTTTCCAGTTGTTACGATGTTCTCCAAAGCCTCTCTTCTCATCACATGACCGAAGAAAGCTGTTTGTCTCCGTCTTATTGTTCTGGCCAGTTGCAATTCTCGAGGGACACATGAGACATGTCCAGAGAGAGGAAGAATCGATACTCAGAGACACGGGACTAGCTAGTAGACATGTTGGGATGCCGAGGGTACTAGGAACTCCTTTGTCTGGGTCTTAGAGTCTCAAGATAATTATCTTGTAATTGCTCTCTCTCTCTCTCTCTCTCTCTCTCTCTCTCTCTCTCTCTCTCTCTCTCTTCTCTCTCTCTCTCTTGCTCGCTCTGTGTTTCTCCCTGAACAGCTCTCTGTCCCTCTCTCTTTCGCTCCCTGAACAGCTCTCTCTCTCTCTCTCTGTCGCTCTCTCAGACTCTCCCTCTCTCTCTCTCTCTCTGTCGCTCTATCTTTGTCGGAATCAATGTCTCTCTCTGCCTCTCTGCTCTCTCTCTGTCGTTGTCTCTGTCTCCTTCTGTCGCCCCTCTCTCTCTCTCTCTCTCTCTCTCTCTCTCTCTCTCTCTCTCTCTCTCTCTTTTGCTCTAACTCTGCTCTAACTCTGTCGCTTATTCTCTCTGTGTAGTACTCTCTATCTGTGTCGCGCTCTCTCTCTCTCTGCATCTCTCTCTCACACACACACTCTCTCTTCTCTCTCTCTCTCTGTCTCGCTCACTCTGTGTCCCTCTCGCTCTCTATATCGCTCTCTATATCTCTTTCTGTCGCTCTCTCGATCTGTCAGTCACCAGAAAATGCGCCTATACAAGACCCTTGATATCTCAAAAGATGTTCATCCTGATTTTCACAACGGATTCATGTATCTTGAATTATTTTATTTCACAATTATCCCCTTCTCGAGCATGACGATCCAAATACTACTGATAAATCTCTGCCGGGCATGTTTGTGATCAACGGCCAGCTATCTTTGGAATCTATGTCCTAAACACATCCATATAATCGACGTCATGGTGGCAACAATTGTGTATACAGCACCGTGACTCAAGTTGAAATCCACGACTATTTCATCAGCAGTGTGTCGCCTCTTGTGTTTGACTAGCTTGTCGATCTGCCGTGTTACTGTGTCATTTGTCGCACTTGAAGGTCTGCCGCTACGCTGGTTCATTAATGACGTTGTCTTCCATTGTGAAATCTTTCTACCCATTCATACAGTCTTTTCTGTCTCAAACTGTCTCCATAGTGAGCAATCAATCTGTGTAGATTTCACAAGGTTTCAAACTCTCTAATCACACACAAGCCGGTCTCCCTGGCTAGGAGTTAGCAACTTTCTCCGTAATCCTGTATATCCACGTGAGGAACGTAACTTGTGCGAGAATCGGTAACGGTTCACGCCGTGTTGGCAACTTAGGGGTATGTGAGCCGGCCGTTCAGAAAGCAATGGCAAACTACTGAGCGTAATCTTGCCAAGAAATCAACAATCAGCTGAAAGATGCTGCTGTTGACAGCTATGTGCCTGTAAAGCAGTGCTTTCCAAAGTGGTGGTCCAAGGACCGGTGCCGATCCGCGAGCCCTTCTTTGCCACTCCGCAACGTAAGTTGAAAAATTAAGAAACAAATTAAACATTTTCTCCCTTTGAAGATTGTTTAGAACTTGTTCATTACTGTTGAACGAGGGGACGGAGCACGTATGGGAATGTCCTGAGTGCAGTGATGTCGGTTCTTAACTCAACTCAACTCATTACCGTTGGTGTATACGAGAATATACACCTTTAAAAGAAGACTTAAATGTAGTTTTAACATTTGAAAATTTGTTTAATTTGTAAATCTCTACAATAAAATTGTTACCCATGAAAATTGGATCACTTAAATAAATCATCGTCATCCAATAATATTATGGAGCAGTATTTAGCACACCGGGACAACACCCACAATTACGTTAAATCTTATATTTATATTAAAATGTATATTGAGGTCATATAACATTACATATTACAAGGAGAAACATTTGTTTCAACGGCACCGGACCCTGGTGCAAAAGTAATATTCTATGTCGGTCCGCGAAAGTGAAAAGTTAGGGAAGCACAACTATAAAGGATATGAAGGGGGGGGGGGGGGGGAAAAATCACACACAAAACAAATGGCGCCTCTCTATTCCAATGAGGAATCGAGTATTTTAACTGGCTGCGACGATTACAGACGAGGAAGGCTCCTGTGTGTAACTAATCAGCTCGCAACACCAACACTCATCATTCACGACCTTCTAAATCTGTTAATCGAGACCAGGGATAATTCATCAAAATTACGTTGTAGATTTGAGTACATCCATTTCTGGGTGATATTATACATATGCAAACAATGTGAGGTAAACTATTAATAAACATTTTCAATAAATAGGGACAATTAGAATGGGAAAATGTTTATTCCAGGGATACAACTCATATATTAAGCAGGAAGGGAGACAAGAACAGTTGTTATGAATGTGCATAATTTTTCAGACTCTTAAATGAGTAATATATTTTGAAATAAATCTTTATTAACTTCTTTTTAGCAAGCGTAAATTTTCTTTTTCAAGATGTGTAAGTATTTTAAATATGCGTTCCAATTTACTTAGATTTAACAGTAAGATATTTAACTTAAGAGATAATATATAACAATAAGGATGGTTCATTTATAATGTATTATAGGAAGTCTAGCATCCGTTATGGTCCGTTGATTGTTATGCGACAATTATTTTTGGCTGGCACATACGTATGTGCCTTGAAATACAATCAATTATGTTAATAGGAAAATTATTCGTGCTTGAAGTTGATAATAAATTCATCCTAAATGTACTAAACTGGAGATCGAAATACCATGACGCTCAGAATCCGTAAAGGCCATGGCACATATTATAAGTCACTTCTGGTAATCCGTCAGACAGAACTACAAATATTAGATTTTCACAAGCGTGCATCTTTCCCATTGCAATCTACGCCTGTGAGACCTGGACACTTACTAAACAAGCTGAACAGCGCATAAATGCCTTTGAATATAAATGTTATAGACTAGCTCTAAGAATATCTTGGGTAAAGAAAAGAACAAATGCATCCATACTTCAAGAGCTGAATATTGAAGAAGGTTGGCTATTAAAGAAATAGAACAAAGAAAATTGAAATATTTTGATCAATTGAAACGTCACGAAAGTTTGGAGAGAACAATAATGGAGGGGTATATTCCTGGGAAGAGAGGAAGAGGAAAACAAAAGAGAAGATGGGTGCAGGATGTGGCGGATGATCTCCAGATGGGTGTATCGGACGCGGAACATCTTGCTTATGATCGAGATGTTTTCCGGAAGTTTATTATTGGAGCGAGGTTCTGCAAAGGACATACTACTGAATGAATGAATGGGTGGATGAATGAATGAATGAATAAATGAATGAATGGATGAATGAATGAATGAATGGTAATCCATCAGCTGACATGCGATAGAATGTTAAGAGAGACATTTCGGATTTTAAAAAAAGTCGGCTAATGACTACAAATAATCATGATACAAAATTTCCTACACTCAAAACCATGAGCTCGAGTGTCTACATTAAGTTAAACAAAGGCAGTATTATCTATAAGTGGTCCAATTTTATGAGAAGGTAGTTTCACAACAGTTGAACTTTCTTGTGATTGGTCCTATGCATGTTTATGAAATCAAATGGATTTTTTATTTTTAGTGTAATCACTACAGTTATGTGTCTATCTTGGCGCAGTTAACACAGACGGAAGAGCGGCTGGTCTTGGAGATGTCCAGTAGTCCTGATATATCGGTGGCCACAGTTTTTATATGTTGCATGTTATTTGTTGTATTAACAGTGTTTTGTTACAAATAGATAAACAATTGTTCGTATATACATGTTGTGGAAGGTGTTCTGTGCTACACACAATACACAAGAATGTCTTTGTGGCTATGCATACTAGAAATATACAGTCATTGACTGAAGCTGCTTTCCTACCGGATAATCACCGTAAGAAATACAATGTTTCGGGGCTCCCCGTTTCCCATACAATGGAGTATCAAAAACACGGAAGCGATAATGGACTGTCAATAGCATACACATACACACTCACACTCTCACACTCT
>JACEFZ010002356.1:12500-35000 GCA_014155875.1 Cepaea nemoralis
AAATAATCAATACACGTAACGAGTTATTACGAGTTATCTCACATTGCGAGGGTGAAAGGAGAAGGAATCAGCATCAGAAGAAGAGCACTACAGACAATAATAACCGCCATCTTTTTAAATCTTTTAAGACCGGAAGTTTCGGTTGGACAGAGAGAAAGAGGCAGAAGAATAGAACTAAGAAGAAGACGAGGGGAAAGAGAGGTAGGAGGAGGAGGAGGAGGAGGAGGAGGAGAAGGAAGAAGAAAACGAGAAGGAAAAGGGGGAAGCAGCAGCAGTAGAAGAGTAATACAGTCAATAATAATCGCCATCTTTTTATTGTTTTAATTTCTTTAAACCGAAAATACTAAATTCCCTTAGTGCAGAATATGACATTGGTGGCCCCAGGAGGTGACGTATTGCGTGACGTCACATGATCTCATATAGGGCGAAAATATACTCTGCGTCTCGTTTTGGGGGGTGGGAAATAACATACTATACTTCTCGTGTTTCATGACGAAAACAATCAAATATGGATGTTCTAGAAAAGCTGGGAATGAAAAGAGGGTTTATGAACAACAAAATTGAAAAGAGGCAAGTGAAATATTTCGGCCAAGTTAAAAGACATAACATACTTACAAACACTAAACTGAGGGGTAAGGTTTAAGGGAAGCGATCAAGAGGTAGAAAACTACACAAGTGGGAAGATAACATAAAGATATGGACGAACAGCAGTCTTGCCGAATAAACAATCAATGCGAGAGACAGTGTTTGAGATCTATTAGGCCAAGCTTCTTCGTGGAGACGGCAGCTGATTGATTGATTATCAATTATAAATTTAAATTCATCAGTATCTCTTATCTTTAGCTTTTTAAACATATGGTATCTCACTCTATTGTCCTGAGCGGAGTCGGAAGAATTCAGCTTTATCACTTCTATGGGACTGGTATCATGTAACATCTTTCCTTTTGGAATGGATGTTCTTGTGCCCGCGTGGCTCTATATGTTTCAGACTAAGATAGTACCTTTGTACCAGACTAAGATAGTATCTGTTTACCAGACTGAGGTAGTACATCAGTCTGGTAGAAACGTACTACCCCAGTCTGGTCCAAGAGTACAACTTCAGTCTGGTACAAGGTTATTACCTAAGTCTGGTACAAACGTACTACCCCATTCTGGTACAATGGTAACACCCTAGTCTGGTACAAATGTACAGAGCCAAATGGGCACCAGAACATCCATCCCAAAGGAAAGATGTTACATGATACCAGTTCCATAGAAGTGACGAAGCTGTATTCTTCCGACTCAGCTCAGGACATAACAGAACGAGATACCACTTGTTTAACGAGCTAAAGATAGGAGATACTGATGAATTTAACTGTAAAATTGGTAATCAATCAATCAGCTGCCGTCTCCACGGTGAAGCTTGGCCTAATCAATCTCCAAAACTGTCTCTCGCCTTGACTGTCTGTTCGGTCAGGCTACTGTTCTTTCATACCTTTATGTTATCTTCTTAATTGTTGTCACATACTGTACAGTCATCGACAATTTGCCGACCTTTATAAAATAAATTGCCACGTTAAAACACTGGAGACAGTGCAGGCGTCGAGCGGAGAACTTCGACTGGCTGGATTTGAATTGCCCACGCATGTCGTCAAAATCAAATATTAGCAGAACGTTCTAGCTCAGTCCGGGTCAAGATGGCGAGGCGACAACAGTACGTTAGTTAGAAGGCTAAGGGACCAGTGTTCTGGCTATTCCCAGGATGGACTCACACACACCAGAAGTCCTTAACTGATGTTCCTAACCAGAAAGAAGGGTATGTGTTGGCCGGTTGAGAGGAGCTTTATGCTCCCACACATTATTTTGAAGGTGAATTCTGTCCGTGCAGAGATGCCAGCCCTCAGCCTAAATGACGGTAAACTCTTACCTTTTGTAAAAGCCCGTTTTGGCATCAGAGAGAATGATATCACTTTGTTATGATCCCTGGGGAACTTCCTGACAACTCTAAAACTCCAGCAGAAATTTATACCTAACCACCTATACCTAAACACCCTATATAAAATTGGAAATTCTGGACAGAAGCAGTACCACTGGGAAACGACCCTATTTGAGTTCATTACAGCAAACTATTCCTCGGCCTGAAAAGACTTCCAGAAACTAATCATCAGCATGAACATTACCAAGTTATACATATTTTCCTCCACAGCCACTCATAGTAGAAGATGTTATTCTATCTATTTATGTGGGTGCCATCAGGATTTTGTTAATTTAATCACTTGTTATATTTCATCATGTCATGTGATGGTTGAAGGAGTGATTGGGAATACCGCCTTTCATGTTTCATGCATAATTGCCTGTTGTTGTATTAACTTTAATAAATATCAATAACTTAGGTAGTTCTTTGTTTACACCTTGTTCGGTGACACTCATGTCTGTCATATTTATACCGTGTACATTGTTACGTGACAAATCTGGTTGTTATGTATACACAGTACACCATGTTATGTGACAACATTGTTTATTATGTACCTACAGTGGTTGTGAAGGGAGAGACCTACATATTGGCCCAACTTTATCAACATTACATAGGGTATTTCAGTCCTTGGGGCCAGAAGTAAAGTTCCTTGATCGCTACACCTTCCTAGGAAACCTACATTCGCTATCTTTATTGCTATTTTTTTCTTAAAAGGTACTTGTTTTGTAGTAAGGGAACCTCACGTGGGGGACAATGAGCCATTTCCATATACCTAAGAAGGTATATTCGGATGATAACCCCTCCCAATTGGGATTTTATTGGGTATCTCCTCGTCTAACATATTAACACTTCACACTTGTCTACCTCAAGAACGCTTGCCTTCAACCATACCCCTCACTTTGGATATTATAAGAATGTTATGTCTTTTGGGTGGCCGAAATATTTCACTTGCCTCTTTTAGATTTTTTTTCATCAACCCTCTTTTCATTCCCAGTTTTTCTAGAACATATGTATCTGATTATTTTCGTCATGAAATACGAGTAGTATATAGGTTCTATAAAACTGGAAATGGAAAGAGGGTTGATGAGTAGTATAGTATGATGTTTTCGACACTCAAAATGACGACCCAATCATATTTTTTTCCTTATATGGGGGAATGTGACGTCACGCATCACGTCACTTTATAGAGCCACAAATTTTGTATTTCCGAACTGACTTTACTATTTTCAGTGTTTAAAGGTAAAAAGATTAAAAGATCGCGATTATTATTGTCTGTAGTACTCTTCTTCTGCTGCTGCTTTTTCCTATTCCTTCTCGTCATCTTCTTCTTCTTCCTCCTCCTACCTCATTCCCCGCTCGTCCTCTTCTTCGTTTTCTTCTTCTGCCTCTTCCCTTCTGTCCAACCGCAACTTCCGGTCTTAAAAATGTAATTGATGGTGGCTATTATTGTCTGTAGTGCTCTTCTTCTACTGCTGCTGCATAAGTTTTGTGTATTCATTATTTTATGTGATGTAATAAATTTTAGTACTTCTGTTATTAATCGAACACCGTGGGCATAATGAGCTTCAAGTGAAAACATTAAAAACCACATTATCCTTTTCCTCTGCGTCGTCTTATTCCTCCGCCTCGTCTTCTTCTGCTGCTTGATCCTCTAACCTCTCTCCCTTCTCGTCATCTTCTTCGATCTATCCTCCTCTTCCTCCCTTATACTTTTCTTCGTTAAGAACTGGTCCTGTGACTAGCTATCTTATTCTGTTGAAAAAATGTTTCCAATCAGTTATGAGGAATTCTGCGAGGGCTATGTTCCACTAAGAGATGATCGCCCATGCCTGTCGGTAAGAAAACACAGGATGGTGCGTGTGTGTGTGGTCAATGTCTGGTACGCTGTGGTCAATCAACCGAGACAGCATCGCTGTATCAGAATGTCAAAGGGATTATAAACCGCTGACTACGCTGGTCTACCAGACGAGACGTCCACTCTGTTTTCAGATTGTCAAAATGCATTAAGTGCACCACCACTTTGCCAGGGAGTAAGTATACAACTGTGACGGTAACTATGAATGCAGCTTGAATGGAAATAGCAAGTAACCCTATGACCAGGTCGTCATCATCAGTATATGTGTCACGTGTAACAAATGTATCATCTGTTCCAATTGTAACAAAATAATTCTCTCGCAAAGCAAACAGCAGAACACGGACAACAATATACTCATCTCATCTCATCTCATCAAGTTCCTCTTATACCTTGCGGTGTCGAGGTGAAGTATAAACATCGTGAGAGTGCTCGATTATGGGCTTCATATATCGACATTCACATGGACTCTGCTATTCCTTCCGTCCAACGTTTACGTGGTCGGCCTCTTCCTCTGTTTCCATCTGGTCTGAACATCATTGCTTGTTGTGGTATGCTGTTGACTGCTAACCTACTTGCATGGCCAAACCATTTGACTTGCTGCTTTCTAATAAAATCTAGTGCTGCTTTAACCCCTACTTTAGTCCTGATTTCTTCATTTCTGATCTTATCTCTTCTTGATAAGTTGAGTATTCTTCTCAAGAACCTCATTTCTGTTGTTGTGATTTTTCTTTTCTCTTTTTCTGTCATTGTCCAGGTTTGGCATTGGTAGCATAGAGTTGGTAGGAAGATTGTGTTGTAAAGTGCTTTCTTAGTAGTTATTGATACATGTTTGTTCTTTAGTATTGGTGCCATTTGTCCAATGCGTTGATTTGCCTTATTGCACCTATTTTCGATCTCGTCTTCTGATCTGCCATTTGATGATATTATACTTCCTAGGTACATGAAACTATTTACTTGTTTCAGTGGATGTTTGTTTAGGAGAATTGTTGTTGTTTGTTCTTCTTTAGTTATAGTCATTACCTCTGTTTTGCTTGTGCTAATTTTCATGTTATGTTCCCTACACATTTCGTTTAGACTATTCATGTGGTCTTGTAATTCAGCTTCTCATTTTGCTATTAGTGCTTTGGTCGTCCGCAAACAGGAGTTCTCTAATGGTTAGATTTGCAGATGGTTCTTCTTCTGTGTTCTCGTCATGTGGTATTCTTGCTGTCTCTGCTTGGCTGGTTTCTTTACATATGTTGTCTATATATGTCATGAACAAGAGAGGGGACAGGACACAACCTTGTTGTCAGGGTCTTAAACCTGGCTCGCTAACCTAACACATGTGAGACAGTACAAGTACAACGTGATTCGACTTAAGACTCAACGACACAACGTTCAATGGATTTATTTACAGATCATATACAGTACGATGATCACTACAAGATATACTTGATACTTCAGTACACTTACATACACAATACAGCTCACAGTCTATCTCTCAAGATGTCCAGACACTCGACTTTCAGGCACAGAAACCACACAACGCCTTTCTCTCATCATGCGTCGGGTCCAGTCCACGTCCCAGAGCTGTCTGCCTTAAGCTCGCAATGTGCCTTCCCACCTGAGGTGGCTTCACGAGGCATGCGTGCGTCCTTGCCTGACCGCTGGCCGTCTCGTCAGCCAGCAACCTCGAAGGCAGGTAACTACTACTCGCCTGGCGGCGTAACGAAGTTACGGCATCCCTGCTGGGGACTAAGTCGCCTTTCGGGCGTAACGATGTCCCTGCATCACTGCACTATTCTAGACTCTGACACCCTCCCCCGGGCAACTCCATGAAATATGTCATCTTTCATGCATAATATATGTACATACTGGGTTAATATTTTAACCTTGTCAGAGTCGACCCTTCCGCTGATATATACATTGGTATCAGAATACATAGAAATACACATCTTGACATATAAATATATAAGAAATGGAAGTTGTATTCAACGACATGTGGTGTTCAACCTTTAACACTTGTCAGGTTTCATCCTCTCGATGGCTGGTTACCTCAATTGCATTATTGACCCAGTCAGATCGGTAGTACCAGCTTCACGCATCTACCTCGCAGCCTTTCAAAAAAAAAAGTAATAATATGGTTTCTGAGACAAAAACCATCTGGCTAGACCGAAATACGGCTTTTACATAAGTCGCATTAAACTCTCAAACCCTGACCTCATTTGGCCAGGAGCTCTTGTGTTGGTCTGCAATGTCGGTAACACTCTACCATGCCCAGTAGATGGCTTCCTGGTGTGTTAACAATCTGGCAACAACATGGCTATTTATATACAACACATTACCGTATACATTTCACATTATGGCCCTTTGTGTAATGATGTAATAACAATTAAATGGAAGGGGAATAACTTCAAAATTGATGAAATATAATATTTTACAATAATTATCCTATTTCTTAGCGTCATCGCTTGATGTTTCTTCATACTAACGAGAAAAAGTCGGTAGTCATCATCATCATCATCATCTTCCACTTCTGCCGTCAAGCGTCGTGGGGAGGAATAATTTGCGTTCCAGCGCCCGGTGGGCGGCACTGGATAGTGTCATTCCGTGTGGTTGTACAATGTCTCTGATGTCGTCAATCCATTTTCTTCTTGGACGTCCTCGTGGTCTCGTCGCAGATGATCTTTGATGTAAGGCCAGTGATGGTAGTTGCTGATGTTGCATTCTAACAACATGGCCAAACCACTTGATCTTCTGTCTTTCAATAAATGTGGCACAAGGTGTTGATCCCACAGTCTGTCTGATAGTAACATTCTTACTCGGTCTCGGATTGTTAAGTTGGCAGCTCTCCTCAGGTATCGCATTTCGCAGGTGTTGATTTTGCGAAGGTGTAATTTGGATAAAGTCCAGGTTTGAGATTGGTAGCATAGGGTTGGTGTGAATATGCTGTTTATTATCTGTCGTTTTGCGGACATGGGTATGTTTGGATGTTTCAGTAAGGGTGACAGTTGATATGTAAGTGCACTAGCTTTTTGACATCTGATTTCAATTTCTCTGTCTAATCTGCCATCTTCTGTGATCATACTTCCAAGGTATTTGAATTCTTTAACTTGTTTCAGAGGTGTGTTATTTATCTGTATACTTAGTGGGCCTGGCGATCTGCTAACTTGCATTACTTCGCTTTTGGCTGTGTTTATACTCATATTGTATCTGCTGCAGGTTGAACTCAGATTAGTAATATGATTTTGTAGTCTGCCCCTCGTCGCTGTAAAACAGGCACTGATCATCTGCAAATAGAAGTTCATTTATTCCCTGTGGGTCAGTTGTTTCATCTGGAGTAAAGAGTTCTAAAATTTTCTGAATCTGGTCTGTCGAGACTTGCTTCTTTGGAAATTCTGTCCATGTAGATATTGAATAGCAGGGGAGAGAGCACACATCCCTGCTTCACTCCTGTATTGACTGTGAACACCCACATAACACACATCCCCGCATCCGTCCCATACAAAATCCTCCACCCATACACATCCCCCACCCTTCCAACACCCCTACTTCACCCCCCCCATCCATCCAACTCCCACCAACACCCCAAATACCACTACCCCCAAAACCCAACACCCAACCATCCAAACGCATACCCCAAAACCCCCACAACCCCCCCACACTACCCCACCGCACACACATCCTCCACATACACTCACACTTCCTCACATCTAGACACAAAAAAATGTCTCACGTTAGTATTGGAAAATAGTATGAACAACTCCCACACTTTCTCACACCCATACACTGACACTTGTCATGAGCAGTCTCATAAAAATGTTAAACATGGAGAAAAAAAGTGTACATAAAATGTATGTGACGTAAAATAGTGATGCTCTCTCTCTCTCTCTCTCCTCTCTCTCTCTCTCTCTCTCTCTCTCTCTTCTCTCTTTTTCACACACACACCACACATTCACTCTCACCTCACACATTCACTCTTCCGCTATTCACTCTCACGCTCACTCATTCACTCTCCTGCTCACTCATTCACTCTCCCGCTCACTCATTCACTCTCCCGCTCACTCATTTCACTCTCCCGCTCACTCATTCCTCTCACGCTCACTCGTTCTGTCTCTCATTCACACTTACTGACTCTCTCACTCAAAATACAATAATGAACCTGGTTTTTTTATTATGCATGATAAAATCAAGGGATTTAACTGATAATATGACAGATAAAATACACAAACATATGGATTCGCGTGTTACATAACATGCGTGTTACACGACATGCATCAGCTCAGCTCTCTCTCTCTCTCTCTCTCTCTCTCTCTCCCCTCTCTCTCTCTCTCTCTTTTTTCTTCATTAAACCCCTCCCACGCATGCGCACGCTCACACACACACTAAAACCCTCAACTCTCCCACTGTCTCACTCTCTAAACACAATCCTTCACACACACACACACACACACACACACACACACACACACACACACACACACTCTCTCAATCACACTCTCTCACACATACACATACACATGCACATGAACGCATGCACACACTCCCTCACTCCTCTCACACATACACGTACGAATGCATGCACTGACATTCCCCACCATTTCTAGGGTCAATCACTCTCTCCACACACGCCCTGCGCACATTTCCTCTCCCCTCTCTCTGACACCCACTTTCTCTTTCTCTCTATCTCTCTCTCTCTTTCCCCCTCTTCCTCCTCTCCCTTCTCTCTCCTCCTCTCTCTCTCTCTCTCCGCTCCCACACGCACACACATATAGTGAACAATTAAGTTAAACAATTAAATGAACAATTATACTGAACAATTATACCGTAAATAATTATGGTGGCATATAGTCGGTATGGATTAAGTATTGAAAGAGTTTTCATATACACAAACAGACCGACATACACACAGACAGGCACACAATAAGACATATAGGCGCAGTTATACAAAGAAAGACAGACAGACGTGCACACATACAAATACGCAGACACACGCACACAGCAAAATATTCTAGCATTATATTAGGGGCGTTCATTTGAAACCCATTCCAATGGTTTTATTACAAACGCATGAAAGAAACATTAACAGGCGTGGTAGAATTAAACAAAGCATTCATTTTGAATGAATTATGCACCATGGGTTGGTCAGAAGAAGTCGCCGTAGGCATTCAGGCAAGCATCCCATTGCTTAGGTAGGCAGCGAATGCCGTCCGCAAAAAAGGAGTGTGGTCGCTCACTAAACCAAGTGTTTACAACGTTCATTACGTCTACATCTGTGTCAAATCGCTGCCCCTTGGGAGCTTTTTTAAGAGGTCCGAACAAATTAAAATCACATGGTGACAGATCAGGACTATAAGCTGGATGTTGCAGAATTTCCCACTTCTTCCTTGCTAATGCTTCTTGCACAATCTTTGTGACATGCGGAGGAGCATTATCGTGCAACAAAATCACACAGCGAGAAAGCGTGTCGGGTCGTTTATTCTTGACGGCTTTTTGCAGCTTGTCTAGTGTTTGCAAGTAGTAGGTAGAGTTAATGTTGACACCGGGTTCTTTAAAGTCGGCCAACAATAGCACTTGATGGTAAAAAATGCACTCAGCGGAAACCGTAACTTGAATTTTTTGGCTTTTGGTGATCCAGCATGCTTCCATTGCATGCTCCCTCTTTTGCTGCTCGGCTCAAAGTGGTGACACCATGATTCATCGTATGCCACTATGCGGAGGAGACATGCATCACCCTCCACCCTGTGACACAGCAAGTGGTTCAAACACCATACCATGCGTTCCTATTTTTGGTGGTCGGTCAACGTCTGTGGTAGCCACTGTGTACACACCTTCCGATACTGCAGTTTCTTATGAACGACCTTTGGAATTGTCCCAATTGACACATCAGATTCTTTCGCTAGCGAACGTATGCTTCGATAACGGTTTATCTGTTCTGCTGCATCAATTTTGGCGATGGTTTTTTTTTCCTGTTGCAACAATATGCGCTTGACCCGGCTGTTGAAGATCTGTCGTGAACTGATGTCCTTTCGGAAACATTAGTGCCCAGTCTGTCACTGTTGTCTTCGACACACATTTGCTACCGCACGCTGCCTGCATTCTTCGATGAATGTCCACTGGTCGACATCCTTCAAATGAAAGAAACTGAATCACTGCTCTTTGAGCTTCTTTGGTCGGATTTTGGATCAACTCGGCCATTTTCTCACAGGTCAGAAACAGTCCTTATGCTTCATGGGACAAGAACAAGTGCTCTTGTATTCATTGGTCAGTACATTTCACGTGACTATGACATGATCATGTTCAACGTACGCAATTACACGCGGTGGCGCACGAACGGATTTCAAATGAACGCCTCTTATAGAATCAATGCTATACTATAAAACAAAATAATATTAATAAATGAAGATAGTTATAAATGTCGAAGCTGATATTCGTCAATCATCATCATCATCATCATCATCATCATCTTCCACTTCTGCCGTCAAGCGACGTGGGGAGGAATAATTTGCGTGGACGGCACTGGATAGTGTCATTCCGTGTGGTTGTACAATGTCTCTGATGTCGTCAATCCATTTTCTTCTTGGACGTCCTCGTGGTCTCGTCGCAGATGATCTTTGATGTAAGGCCAGTGATGGTAGTTGCTGATGTTGCATTCTAACAACATGGCCAAACCACTTGATCTTCTGTCTTTCAATAAATGTGGCACAAGGTGTTGATCCCACAGTCTGTCTGATAGTAACATTTCTTACTCGGTCTCGGATTGTTAAGTTGGCAGCTCTCCTCAGGCATCTCATTTCGCAGGTGTTGATTTTGCGAAGGTGTAATTTGGATAAAGTCCAGGTTTGAGATTGGTAGCATAGGGTTGGTGTGAATATACTGTTTATTATCTGTCGTTTTGCGGACATGGGTATGTTTGGATGTTTCAGTAAGGGTGATAGTTGATATGTAAGTGCACTAGCTTTTTGACATCTGATTTCAATTTCTCTGTCCAATCTGCCATCTTCTGTGATCATACTTCCAAGGTATTTGAATTCTTTAACTTGTTTCAGAGGTGTGTTATTTATCTGTATACTTAGTGGGCCTGGCGATCTGCTAACTTGCATTACTTCGGTTTTGGCTGTGTTTATACTCATATTGTATCTGCTGCAGGTTGAACTCAGATTAGTAATATGATTTTGTAGTCTTGCCCTCAGTCGCTGTAAAACAGGCACTGATCATCTGCAAATAGAAGTTCATTTATTCCCTGTGGGTCAGTTGTTTCATCTGGAGTAAAGAGCTTCTAAATTTTCTGAATCTGGTCTGTCGAGACTTGCTTCTTTGGAATTCTGTCCATGTAGATATTGAATAGCAGGGGAGAGAGCACGCATCCCTGCCTCACTCCTGTATTGACTGTGAACATATCTGATATACCTTCTTGTGTTCTTACTGCACTTGGCTCGAGTGGTACATGGCTATGATGTTTTCTAGCAGTTGCCCTTCTATCCCATAGTCTTCAAGAATGGTCCATAATTTGTATCTGTCTACTCTATCAAAAGCCTTTTCCTGATCTACAAACACAATATTCTGCTGGTCACTATATTCAATAGTTTTTTCACAAATTTGTCTAAGTGTAAATAATGCATCAGTGCAACTTTTACCTTTCCGAAAACTGAATTGTGCTTTGCTTAACTGTTGTTCAACTATTGGTCTAGCTCTTTGTTCCAAAAGTTTTGCATACATTTTCCCTATATGGCTCAGGAGGTGATATACCTCTGTATGTTTCGCACTCTCTCATATTGCCTTTCTTTTTCCATATTGGTAATATTATTGCCTGTTGCCAATCATCTGGGACTTTTCTTACTTCCCATGCTATATTAAAAAGTCTTGTTAGCCATTTAACTCCTGTTTCCCCATATGCCTGAATAGCTTCTGTGGTTATTCATCTGGACCTGGTGATTTGTTTTTAGGACTTTTCTGTATAACTTTTTTGACTTCTGCAGGTATGAAATTTGGTTCTTGCTGTCCCTGGCGTTTAGGCACAAAAGTGAGGTTTCCTATGTTATCTGTGGGGTTAAGTAGTTCTTGAAAGTGTTCTGCCCACCTTGCTAGTCTTTGTTGTGGATTAAATATTGGCATACCTCTTTTGCTGTTCATGATGGTGGTTGGGTTGTAACATGCATCTCTGTTTCTCATTGTGGTGACACGTTTATAAAATTCTCTTGGGCAGTCTTTGCTAAGGGTCGCCATCTGTTCACCGTATATTCTCCAGGATTCATCTTTAGATGCTCTAATTGAATGATATTGGTCAACAAAATTGCAAATAAAATTTTGCAACTATAGAACAATGCTTTTCATCAAAACATAGAACAATGGAACATAGCTTTCAATAAACATTTAGAACAATATATATAAAAGAAAAAGTACACATTCAATACCATTTAGAGCACTTGGACATACATATTCATCAATACTTAGAACAATAGAATATATTCATCAACAGCAATAGAGCATAGTTATTCATCGACAGTTAGAAAAAAACAGCCCAGCCACAGCGTTCAACCCCAGCCACAGCATTCTGATGGACAAACACCACAAGAACAACAGTTCGTAGATATTCGTCAACAGTTACAGCAATATAAAGTATATATTCGTTAACAATAAGAACAGAAATGTCACAAAAAATAAACTTGATGGTTCGATCGATGAAAAAAAAAGAGACATTCGTCTGCACAAACACCGACAAACCCTTTGATGTTGTATAGACTGAGGAACAAAATACGTCGCGAAAATTGTCTGCACACGGTCGGCATTTCTGTATGATGTGGGTTGTTCGAGAAACGTACAATGGCGCCATCCGTCTACAAGGCGGGAGTCAGCCTTTGAAGTGATAGACGGAATGTCATGCCAGACGTCGGATGGAGTCTTGTGATGTGGAGAAGGCTCTCTAGATCACAGACAGGAGACAATTTCCAAGATGAAAGGGGACACCAGCCGGATGTTCACATCGAGTTGGGAAAAATAAAGAGAAAAACAGCTTCTCGACGCCTCTGCGTCTAGACAATTTGGTGACGTCACTCAAGCCCCGATATAAAACCAGTTGCGGTAAACAAAGTTCGAGGAGTCGACCAAAAATTCTGAAGTGTTAAAGATCGGCGAAGTTTTCCGAGTTGTGGTAATTGAAAGAGACTATAGTGTCAACGTGTTGATAATGTATCGGCGGACATCCAGTCTGGGATTGCATAGTCTCAATCTTCAACCGGAATAGGCATATGGTATTCTATTAATCATATCTAACTTAGAGTATGAGTAGGAATAGAGTACAGGACTGTGCGGTGATACAATGTATTATAGGTGCGGTGATAGAATGTTCTATAAGTGCGGTGCTAGAAAGTATTATAGGAGCGTCGGCACTAGTGTCCTATTGTATGGCTTTAACTAGCGTGTGTGATATATCATTTTACTCAGGGAGTTGAGGACAATGTAGTGGGATAATACTTAGAGAGATTGAGGATGGTTGGGAGGGAAGAGGGGAATGTGAAAAGGTAGGATCTTCCAGTAGGGCATCTGCTGGGTTTCGACCCGTTCCTTTATTCTTTCCTGGTGTTGCCATTAATCAGACTAATGTGATGAGCTATTTGGCCGTATGACAGAGATTGGATCTCTGTTATAGATCTGAGTGCTGCTATTGGCCTACACTCACCTAATTACGGTCAGGATTGAGTTGCTCTCACCATGATGTTCTCTACTCAACAGGTTCCACTTGAGTGTGTGATGATTTATTACGAAGAAGCAGTTTCAAAGTTGTATACAATGATGGCTCACGAAATGAAGACAGAGGTTACTGAGAGGCTTTTACACGGGGCTCAGAACCTAGTAGGTCTGCAGAAACCTGGCTTCTGCTGAACCGGACTTGATGAACATAAGTGTTGTGTTTACTGAGTGATAGGCTTCATCACCGAAGATTCATAACTCATATACCAAGGACACACACACACACACACACACACACACATATATATATATATATATATATATATATATATATATATATATATATATATATATATATATATATATATATCATCTCATCTCATCATGTTCCTCTTGTACCTTGCGGTGTCGAGGTGAAGTATAAACTTCGTGAGAGTGCCCGGTTATGGGCTTCGTATATCGACATTCCCATGGATTCTGTTATTCCCTCCGTCCAACGTTTACGTGGTCGGCCTCTTCCTCTGTTTCCATCTGGTCTGTACATCATTGCTTGTTGTGGCATGCTGTTGACTGGTAGCCTACTTGCATGGCCAAACCATTTGACTTGCTGCTTTCTAATAAAATCTAGAGCAGCTTTAACCCCCACTTTAGTCCTGATTTCTTCATTTCTGATCTTATCTCTTCTTGATACGTTGAGTATTCTTCTCAGGAACCTCATTTCTGTTGTTGTGATTTTTCTTTTCTCTTTTTCTGTCATTGTCCAGGTTTGGCATTGGTAGCACAGAGTTGGTAGGAAGATTGTGTTGTAAAGTGCTTTCTTAGTAGTTATTGATACATGTTTGTTCTTTAGTATTGGTGCCATTTGTCCAATGAGTTGATTTGCCTTATTGCACCTATTTTCGATCTCGTCTTCTGATCTGCCATTTGATGATATTATACTTCCTAGGTACTTGAAGCTCTTTACTTGTTTCAAGGGATGTTCGTTTAGGTGAATTGTTGCTGTTTGTTCTTCTTTAGTTATAGTCATTACCTCTGTTTTGCTTGTGCTAATTTTCATGTTATGTTCCCTACACATTTCGTTTAGACTATTCATGTGGTCTTGTAATTCAGCTTCTGATTTTGCTATTAGTGCTTGGTCGTCCGCAAACAGGAGTTCTCTAATGGTTAGATTTGCAGATGGTTCTTCTTCTGTGTTCTCGTCATGCGGTATTCTTGCTGTCTCTGCTTGGCTGGTTTCTTTACATATGTTGTCTATATATGTTATGAACAAGAGAGGGGACAGGACACAACCTTGTCGTACTCCAGATCTTATGGTGAAGGGTTCTGAGTGTCCTCCAGTTGCTCTCACTATGCATTCACTGTTGTTGTATAAACTTCTACATAGGTTTGTTAGATGTGTACTCACTCCATATTGTTTAAGGATTTCCCACAGCTTGTTTCTATCTACCCTATCAAATGCCTTTTCTTGGTCGACAAAGGCTAAGTAGAGTGTTTCATTGAATTCAATTGATTTTTCTATAAGTTGTCTAAGAGCAAAAATGGCGTCTGTGCATCCTTTGTTTTTCCTAAATCCAAGCTGCGTTTCGCTTAGCTGGGGTTCTAAAGTAGTTCGTAATCTTTTTTCAAGAATTTTGCAAAATATTTTCCCAGTATGACTCAACAGTGAAATGCCTCTGTATTGTGTGCAATCTCTTTTGCTGCCTTTGTTTTTCCAAATTGGGATAATTATGGCGTTTCCCCAGTCTCGTGGTGTCTGTTGTTCTACCCAAACATGGTTGAATAGTCTATGTAGCCAAGCTGTTCCTACTTCCCTTGCTGCTTTAATTAGTTCATTTGGTATTTCATCCTGTCCTGGTGATTTGTTCAATGGGGCTAATCTGATGGCTTCTATAATTTCTTCTTTTAGTATGTCTGGTTCTAGTTCCTCGGTGACATCTGTGTAGGTCTCTTGAATTCCTGTGACATCTGATGGGATGTTGAGAAGTTGTTCGAAATACTGCTTCCATCTTATTAGGATCTGTTTTTGTTCACTTATTGGTTCTCCATTTTCGCTGTTAATTATTTCAGTTGGGTCAAAGGGTTCTCCTCTGGTTCGCATTGCACTTATCTTTTTGTAGAAGTTTCTGGTTGCCTCCTTGTAGTTTTTATTTAGGGTTTCTCCATACTCTTCCCAGTCTTTTTGTTTTTCCCTCTTTACTATTCTATTCACATGTCTTCTCGCTATTCTGTATTCTCTGTAATCACATTCCTGTTTGCTCTTCAACCACTTTTTATATTTTTCCTTTTTTTTCTTTTACCGCTTTCTTTACTTCTGCGTTCCACCAACTTGTTATTTTCTTTATCCGTGTTTTGCGTTTTTTCGTGGTTCCGCATGTTATTTTTGCAGTATTTAAAATGCTTGATTTGAACATCTCCCATTCTTCTTCCACTGTTTTTCTTTCCGTAGGTAATTTTACAAAGAGTTCAATTAGTTCTTTCTCATAATTTTCCCTTACTGCCTCGTCTTTAAGGTTTTTTTAAGTTTACTGATTCGCATGGCATGTATTTTCCTGCTCTTTGTTTTCTTCTTCTAATGGTTCTTATTGTGGCAACGACTGCTTTATGATCTGTGTTTATACTGAAATTGAGCACTGCTCTTGCATCTAATATATTTCTCTTTCTGTTATTGCTTGTTAATATAAAATCAATTTGGCTTTTAGTATCTAGATTGTTCCATTTATACCAGGTGTATACTTGCGAATCTTTATGTTTATAGAATGTGTTTGTTTATATAGAGGTAGTGTTGCTGCAAAGCTCTATCAGTCTACTTCCGTTATCATTCCTTTCATTTTGCTGATCTCCAAATGCTCCCAGGTGTTTTTCTATGCCCACTCTGTTATGTCCTAGTCTTGCATTGAAGTCTCCCATAACTATGATGTTGTCCTGCTTATCTATTTTATTAGCACGTCATGTATGTCTTCGTAGAAGTCCTCGCAATCTTGCTCATTATTGTTTGCATTGCATGGTGCGTATATCTGTACATATGTTGTGATTGTTTGTTCTTTTATTCTCACTGTTATGATTCTTTCTGATATATATTTTATTTCTAGTATTCCTCTTGCTAGCCGTGGTTCGATGACTATTCCCACACCGTGTCTTGCCCTTTCTTGCTGTTCTACTCCAGAGTAAACAAACGTGTAACTGCGGTGGAGCTCCTTGCATCCTTTCCCTTTTGTTCTGGTGTCCGCTATTCCCATCAGACCAATATTCCTCTTCTCCATTGTTTCTATAAGCTCTTCTTCTTTACTATTGAAACCACAGACGTTCATTGTGCCTATTTTTTGAATCGCTGATCTATCTCGTAGTCCATTAACATTGCCGGGTCGATAGCCGTTTGGGTCAGTCCGTTTATACTTCTTAGTTTTTCTACGAGCAGTATGAAGATCCCCTGCCGGCTTGCTAGGCCAGTCGCAGGTTTAGGACACTAATCTGACCACAGGGAGTCCATCCCCTATGGCGAGCCATAGCCCGGTTAGCCCATGACCTCGCGGTCATGGTTGCCCGGTCTGCACCACGTGGAGGTGGGGGTTGACTTGTGTAGTCTGCGGGTCATCGGCAGGCTACTAATTTTCGCTCTTCACCCCTCTTGGGAGAGGCTAGCCGATTATAACCCTGCTGGCTGCAGGGCCAGGCGCATTCCACACCTTGTATATATATATATATATATATATATACATCTACCTAGAAACATTAATAGATTGTTTGTTAAAGAGGGGGAAAATCTTATAATCAGAGACTTGTGAACAGTAGATTTTACCAAGTGACATTTCAGTTAATTGAAAGATTCTATGTTCAACAAACATTATTAAACAGAGTAACTTCACCGTGTTTGTTAGAGTGAAGACCAAGATCGAACAGTGTCTAACTGATGACCAGCATCCTGTTTGTTCGAGCGTTATCGGAAAAGTCGTCACGTGGACGGAGAAACATCTTCTGGGTGAGGTTCACTGTCCGGAATACATGGTGCTGTTGTTTGCTCAGCACAGTGATGTAACAGACTTTGCTCCTGATTCACTAGTCTGATTCTACATACACATTAGAATATTCGACACACATTCTACACATTACACACACACACCTCTCACACACATACTCTTTGTTTTAATAAATTAATTGTTGTATGTATTTGTTAAAGCTAGAGTTGTTGAGTATGTTGTGTTGGGGAAGAATGAGAGGGGGCATGATCCAGGGGTGAGTGAGAGTAAGAAAGAGGTGTCTACAGACTGAAGGAGTTTTGTGGACGGATTCTGGTGGTTTCTCTAGGACAATAATATTGGGTTAAAAAAAAAATTGTGGGTTTTGATTCCCCTCACTCCAGGGACGACACTAAAGTAATAAAGGATTACTACGACAAGTAGAACGCAGATATTCATTAACATTTAAAGAATAATACGCAGAAGATTAGAACGCATCTGTTTTTTGTTTTTTTTCACAAGATGTAAAAACACACGGGCTCTATGCATGCTGGGATTTGAAGAAACACACATGTCTTTAGGACACAATTGCGTCCCCTTGAGTACGACCAAGTGTGTCTATCTAGACTGGCACTTCATAGCTTGAAGGACGTGAAAATTAAAACTCTTGTTTACGTCATTGAAATGAAATTTGCAAAAACCAGACATTTCGAACAAGCGAATAAGCTTTGTATATTTTCCTACAAAGAAAAGGAATTTTTTTCTTATATCCTGACATGCCATCATTATCCTGTAACATATTTCTGTAATTTTGTAATGCATGCATCTGCCGGTTTATCCGCCAAGTAATTGCACTTAATATCACAGAAGATGACCTTGATGTGCGGATACAATTACAGGGCTATGTATGTCAGGTAATCCATCACATGGCGGGATCTTTTGAATGTTTATAAATCTGGCAGAGAACAGTAGAACATTGACTGCACTCCTTAGGCCGCCAAAGAAATCATAGAAATATCTTCGACAGACAGACAGAAAAACCGATCGACCAACCGGGCGGCTGATTGGTGCTCATTCGTGCTATATAAAGGGGAAGATAATGCATCAACTAGAGTGGGACGCATTGAGTTCTAGGAATAATGACATTAACATTTAGAATCATATAAACGAAAATAACACAATTGTAATCAAGTGTTAAGTACCAACACATGACAAAGATGAATTAAAGACGATTTTTAAATGACATCTCGGAGGAGTATACGTGAGTTAAGAAATGGCAATATAAAAATTGTAATGGGTGGCATGAATGCCAAGATATAATCAGATAACATGGTTTATGAAAATATCATTTGGCAAAATAGGTCTTAGAATAACTAACAAACATGAGAATTACAGTATTCACAATTTTTCCGTAGTGAATCAATATTGCATATGTGGAAGTTTGATTCAACATACTAGAATGCATAAAGATATCACCAGATATCAGCAGATATCACCAGGATGTATCAAAGAAAATCAAGCTTATTCATTTACACCTTGCTTTAAATATATTATATATATATCTATATATATATATATATATATATATATATATATATATATATATATATATATATATATATATATATATCATTTATATTGACGTAAACATGTTTAGAGGAGTACATGCAGTCCTAGACTTCACCTGCTGATAAGTAAAACTCACGATCTTATAATCAACATGAATAATTTTTGGACGTAATTGCCATGTATCTGTTTACAGCAGAGCTGCGATATTTGCACCTTTCGGCCGAAACATCTGAATTCTGCCGGCATTTGTTGACAGACTTTTCAAAATGTGTGTCTATCTTTATCAGTGTATCATACATATATCTCTGTGCATACACGTATGATACGATACCTGATGTTACTTGATGTTCCACCTCAAACGAGGTCATTGTTGTTGCTTGTTGTCCGTCCACAGGATCTTCACATATATATTTATCTCATCCGGTACAATCTGCTGCTCTTGCATGTTTTGCATATATTGTTGGAGGAACACGAGCGATATTTCTGATATCTGATTCTCTGAGCCGGCAACATTTTATGACGGTTACACATCTAAATTATGGGATGCACAGACAGATGATAGAGAACATCGCATCATATTGAACGCATGATACTTCTTGAGCTTGGCTGGGGAAATAACTCTTCATCTAAGAGCATCAAACAATACCAACCCTTTGGGGTATTTTCCTCTTATGTTTATCTAAACATTCAGTTCCTCATTTTGTTATTTCCATCTGTCTCTATTTGTATGCTTGTATGTCTGCCTGCCTGCCATACATCACACCTGTCTGTCTGTCTGCCTGTTGGTGTCTGTCTGTCTGTCTATCTGTCTGTCCGTCCTTCCACCTCGAGGGTCGCCCACTAATCCGCCTGGCTCATTCCTGCTACCACGCACTGCAGTCCACTCGCCCGCCGTCCTCCCTCCCCAAAAACAACTGTCTGTCTGTTTGTCTAATGCAGACACAGACGCCCACACAGACGCACACACTCACACACATTTACGCGTGAAATGCTTGGTGTCTTTGTGTGTCTAAATCTGTATGTTCTGCTCGTGAATGCCCTTGTTTACCTACACGAGCACACATTTAACGAAACCCGCTGAACAAACAACCTGTGATCCAATTAATCATCAAGAAAACTATTGTTCAAATCATACCAGATTATTATCTCCCTGTCTGTATATCTGTCTTCTTTATGCCAATCTGCCTATTTGCTTGCCAAATACACTCATGCCTATTTCCATTAGTTTCCGGAAAGGGAGGGGTGGGGAAGGTTCCTATGTGTGCTTGCAAGTTTGAGGACCAACTCACTGATAACGACAACGGTGGTGCAGCGAGAGAGAGAGGAGGGTAATGCACCATCTCATCTCATCTCATCTCATCTCATCATGTTCCTCTTGTACCTTGCGATGTCGAGGTGAAGTATAAACAGAGGGAAAGTGCCCGATTATGGGCTTCTTGTATCGATATTCTCATGGACTCTACTATTCCCTCCGTCCAACGTTTACGTGGTCGGCCTCTTCCTCTGTTTCCATCTGGTCTGTACATCATGTTTTGTTGTGGTATGCTGATGAATGGTAACCTACTTGCATGGCCAAACCATTTGACTTGCGACTTTCTAATAAAATCTAGTGCTGCTATAACCCCCACTTTAATCATGATTTCTTCATTTCTGATCATATCTCTTCTTGATACGTTGAGTATTCTTCTCAGGAATCTCATTTCTGTTTTCTTTTCTCTTTTTCTGTCATTGTCCAGGTTTGGCATTGGTAGCACAGAGTGGTAGCACAGAGTAAAGTGCTTTCTTAGTAGTTATTCATGTTATGTTTCCTACACATTTCATTTAGACTATTCATGTGGTCTTGTAATTCAGCTTCTGATTTTGCTATTAGTGCTTGGTTGTCCGCAAACAGGAGTTCTCTAATGGTTAGATATGCAGATGGTTCTTCTTTTGTGTTCTCGTCATGCGGTATTCTTGCGTTCTCTGTTTGGCTGGTTTCTTTACATATGTTGTCTATGTATGTTATGAACAAGAGAGGGGACAGGACACACCCTTTTCGTACTCCAGATCATATGGTGAAGGGTTCTGAGTGTCCTCCAGTTGCTCTCACTATGCATTCACTGTTGTTATATAAGCTTCTATATAGGTTTGTTAGATGTGTACTCACACCATATTGTCTAAGGATTTCCCACACCTTGTTTCTATCTATTATATCAAATGCACCATATACATTCTCTTCTTCTTCAGCTTTCCGAGCCATTGAGGTTCTTTGCTGCAAATACAATCCGTCTCCATTCGTCTCTCTGGTGGACCTTCTCTTGCCAGTCATTGATTCCAAGTGCTTGTAGGTCTGTACATGTATTATCTCTCCACCGTCTTCTTGGTCTACCTCGGGGTTTACGGTCATTTATTTCCTGAGTGTAAGCGAGTTTTGTTTCCCTATTATCTTTCCTTCTTTCTATATGCCCCAGCCATTGTAGTCTATTAGCACCATATATATATATATATATATATATATATATATATATATATATATATATATATATATATATATATGCCGGTCTCTCTGGCCGATGGTTACAACACTTTCTCCGTAATCCCGTTTATCACGCAGAAAGTCTCGTAGCGGGGCGAGAGCTGGAGGCGGTTCGAGACCCCCGCTGGTGACTTGCGGGATAACTGAGCGGTATATATATATATATATATATATATATATATATATATATATATATATATATACATTGGCACCTTGCCGTCTTGACAGACGATAGTTTGTGCTTTAAAAAGGCATAATAACTTTTAACTATGGCGGTAGCGAGTGTGACTGATAAGGCCAATTTGCGCTGTAAATGTCCGTTCACAGTGGGTGCATGTGAACACGTGGTTATTTCCACCATCATGTACCATCTTACGTCTCAAACGCTTGATGTGTGACTTTTCTGCAATAATTTTCTCCTTTGACTTTATTCATTTCTGATATTTGCCCTCCATGCAACACGTTCAGCGGCGACTTGCTCCCAATGTGCATTATCAATGCCTGTATCAATCATGTCCCGCTTACACACATCTTTGTATCGTAGTAGAGGCCGACCCTGAGATCTCTTACCCATCTGTAATTCACCAAAAAAGATATCCTTTGGTATTCTACCATCATCCATCCTACTAAGATGTCCTATCCATCTAAGTCTACGAAGACTGAGCATGGAATAAACTGTCACACAACCTGATCTTTCCAATACTTCAGTATTTGTGATTTTGTCTTGCCACTTAATACCAAGAATTCTTCGCAGACACCGCATATGAAAGCTGTTTAAGTTGTTCTCTTGGTGTGAGTAAGTTGTCCAGGTTTCACTGCCATAGAGAAGAGTACTAAGGACACAGGCTTGATAGACAAGGACTTTTGTTTTGGCAGTAAGCTTCCTGTTCTCCCAGACTCTTTTTCTTAACCTGTTCATTGTTGTTGCTGCCTTACCAATCCGGATGTTGATTTCCTGATCTAGGGATAATTTGCTATTCACCAC
>JACEFZ010002356.1:37500-90588 GCA_014155875.1 Cepaea nemoralis
AAGGCCTGTTTTGGCTCGACATGTTCATTGACAATGTGGGAAAAGGATGCTTGACGTTCCAGGAGGTGGATCTCCAGCAGTAGTTTTTCTGTCCAGCCTTTTCTTCACAGCTCTTGCAGTCCTGGTTGCTTCACAGGTGACTGCACCCTTGCGTCTCCCAGGTGTCATGATGAATTCCAAAAGCTTTCAGTGAGATTTTCAGTGTCTTTAAAGAGTTTCCTCTGGCCACCTTGGGAGCGTTTATCACAACGCAACTCGCCATAAAATATTCGTTTAGGGAGCCTGCGATCTAGAATGGGAGTTAAGTGACCAGCCCAGCGAATCTGAATCTTCATCAGTAAAGTGTGGATACTGGGCATGGGCGCTCTTTCTAGGACTTCAGTGTCTGGGATCTTGTCTTGCCATTTAATCTTCTATAGCTTCCTAAGGCAGACTGTGTGGAAGTGGTTTAATTTCCTAGAATGTCGCCGATAAACAGTCCAAGTTTCACTAGTCTAGCATATAGCACTGTGGATAATGCAACTGCTTTGTAGACTTTTAGCTCTTGTTTGCAGGCTTATTCCAGTTCTGTCCCATACATTCTTGAACAGTTTGCCAAAGGCCGCGCTGGCCTTGGAGATTCTTGCATTCACTTTGTCATCATTTGTGGCAGCTTGTGACACAGTGCTGCCAAGATAGGTGAATTTGCCCAGAACACTTAGTCTATGACAATTCACTTTGATATTCGGCACGGTATGATTATTCCCTGGGGCTGGCAGGTATATAACTGCAGTCTTCTCCAAGTTGATATTGAGCCCAAAGTTGGCACAGGCATATGAGAAAGCTGAAACATTGTGTTGCTTGTCTGCCTCTGAGTTGGCGTATAGAGCGCAATCATCAGCAAACAGGAGCTCTCTGACGGTGTTGCTGTTAGTTTTGGTTTTAGCTTTCAGCTTTCTGTGATTGAACAACTTTCCATCCATGCGGTAGTTGATGACTATTCCAATGTCAATGTTCTCGAAGGCATTCGTCAACATAGCTGAAAACATGAGGCTGAACAGTGTTGGTGCCAGGACACATCCTTGCTTCACTCCATTGGTGACAGGAAAGGGCTCAGACAGTTCACCATTTTCCTGTGCTCTTGCCTGCATATCATAATGAAATAGCCGCACTATTTGGACAAACTTTCGTGGACAGCCATATTTCGCCACAGTCGTCCACAGTCCTTCTCTGCTGATTGTATCAGAGGCATTGGTAAGGTCAATGAAAGTGGAGAACATTTAGGAATTTTGTTCCTGACATTTCTCTTGCAGCTGCCTTGCAGCAAAAATCATGTCAACAGTTTATCGTTCTTTTCTGAAGCCACACCGAGTCTGAGGAAGAAAACCTTGATCAAGATGGGTCATGAGGCGATGGAGAATTCTGGCGAGTATCTTCCCTGAATTTGAGAGCAAAGAAATGCCTCGGTGGTTGTCACAGGATTGGCGTTTTCCTTTACGTTTGTAATGGTGGACTATTGACGCGTCCTTGAAATCTTGTGGCATGGTCTCGTTCACCCATATGTTTGTAAAGACTTGGTGAAGCTGCTCTGTTAGGACCGGCCCACCTGTCTTGTATATCTCTGCTGGGATGGAGTCAGGAAAAGTTGCTGGATGGCTTTGTTTACTTCTACTATGTTTGGCAAGCCATAGAGTGTATCATTAGTAGGAACTTGAAGAAGGCATTTGATGGTTTCATCATCGAAGAATGAAATTGCATTTAAGATGTTGCTGAAATGCTCTGTCCAGCGTTGAAGGATTTGTTTTCCTTATCTGTGACTAATGTTCCCCCGTCTGCACTGAGGATTGGAACTATGCCTGGTGATGTAGGACCATAGACCTCTTTCAGTGAGTCGTAGGAGTTTTTCATATCATGTCTCCCAGCAAAGCCTTGAATTTCATCAGCTTTGTTGCTCAGTTAAGTGTCCCGTATGTGTCGAAGTTTCTGCTGCGCTACTCTCCAAATGTTATTGAAGGCATTTTTTTTTTGTTTTAATGTTGACTTCGGGTCATTCAAATATGCCTTGAGGAGAAGATGTTTCTCGGCCAGCTATTGGTTGACGTCTTCGGAATTTTCATCAAACCAGTCTTTATGCTTTCGGGGGGTTGAACCTAGGATTTCCATAGCAGTGTTGTAAATTATATCCTTTAGGGCTCTCCACTCTGTTTCCGCATCCTGTTTAGGCTGAAGCATTTTGGCTTGGGTGGATTTTCAGCATATTTTCAAACGACAGCTGCATTGTTTTGCTGTTTAGGTGGGTGTCATTAAGTGTTTTTTTTTTTTTTTGCATTTTTACCCCTTGATATGTATGTTTATTTTCGTGATAATGAGACGCTGGCCTGTCCAACATTAGGCACCACACATGGATTTTGTCACCCGAACGTCTTGTCTATCACTCGTCCTGACGATGATATAGTCAATGAGATGCCAGTGTTTCGATCAAGGGTGCATCCACAGGCTTGTCCATGGGACACATTTTTAAGTCCCATTCCCATCCCATCCCACGGTCATTTTGCCTGTCCCATCCCATGGGATTCCCATGATAATACTAATATGAAAAATAAATGTTCAAATAAAATTATGAAATTTATGAAAGTTTAGGGTTAGTGTCTACTAAATAGGTTACATGTACAAAGATACATGTAAAACAACAGAATTTATTAATGTTAATATTCAAGAGTATTTTATTAAAACAAAGTTTAATCTAAATATGACAATTCAGTGTCATTCTGACACTTTCATTCTGTTTCAGAGTCACTCTGCTCATTCAGCACATTATCAATTTTCTGCTGATCGACTGCTTCTAAAAATTCAGTTAATCCGGGTAATCCCTGAACCATTTCCACAATTTTCATCTTACATGCAAATCTGATATACATAGAGTTTGTAATGAGAGCTGGTAACATCCGTTTCCGTAACTTACTTAACATCAATCCAGCTGCACTAAATAAGTGCTCTACTGCCGCTGAGGACACTGGTATGGCCAAGACAATTTTCGCACTTGCTGTTAGAAAAAGATCAGATTTTACATGTGAGGTCAGATTATGTGACAGACCTTTATGATGATACAAGAGAAGAAGAATATAGTCATCGGAATAATAAAGAAGGACCAACAATTTTGAAGATAGAAGTTCAGAATGCTCTTAACCATATGAAAACTGGCAAGACCCCGGGTACAAATAACATCACAGTAGAAATGATCAATGCCTTAGAAGAATATGGAATTGACCAAGTCACCAGGCTGCTGAACGCAATATACGATACTGGAGATATACCTCCTGAATTATGTAATTCTATGTTTATTGCAATCCCGAAGAAATCAGGAGCCATGGAATACGATCAACATAGAACAATTAGTATAATGAGCCACATCACAAAGATTCTGCTGAGAATTATTATGAAAAGAGTTAGGAAGAAAATACAACCTGTAATAGGAGAAGAACAATGTGGGTTTGTAGAAGGCAAGGGCACAGTAAATGCTGTGTATATACTGAGAGCAGTAATTGAGCGTTCTATAGAAGTAAACAAAGATCTATATCTTTGCTTTATTGACTACACAAAGGCTTTCGATAAAGTGAGACATGTCGACATGATAAGTATGCTTGAAGATCTACAAATGTATGGAAAAGACCTTAGACTTGTAAAAAACATATATTGGAACAACAATCTAATATCAGAATTGATAACGATGTAGGTTGTGGTATACAAAAAACCTCTCTACTAACATCCTTCTAGTGACGGTTTAAATATACCAACCCCTAATAATTACTATTTAAGTACCTTACTTTTGGGGAAAGAAAACAGAGCCTAATTTATTTGGCACTAGTTTAAATTTTGGCCTTAGTTTGGTTCACGTACCTGGCCAGACCGGCTAGATTTTAAAACAAAGGTAAAAGAATAGCCAGTGTAGACAAAGGAGACAGGCAAGTCAGCATTTCCCTTCGGTGATAAGCGATTTTAGCCCTAAAAATGTCATTCTCTGCAGCAATGACAATAGCGAGTGGTGGATTTGTTGGACTGCATCACTATCAACTGGAAACTGGGTCAAAATCCAGGAGAAAGTGAAAATGGCAACCTGTCATAAACAAAGTCTGGACCAACACAACAATGTTTACTGCTGCACTCATTAGCTGCAAAAGCCAGCAATATACAATTTAGAAGGCGACTGACAACGTTATTGATGATGTCCTACTTCAGTAGGAATATCCAAGATGGACTTCAGTATCTAATAATCGACAAAGATAAAGATCTACAGAGTAACTGACAACAGGTATCGTCTGCTTTACTTCTGAGAAGCACCACCTGAAGCCTCATCACTCAGCAACATCAGTGAAACTATAGGCAAACCCTACCAGTTACTAAAACTAGCAACAGTGAGAACCCTTCAACTGTCGGTTGGATTACCAAGTTGATATCCAACAATGGATAGGTCTTCGAAAGAAAGTCTCACAGCAGCAAAAGTCAAACATAAGGTTCTAGTCACTCAACACCAAGTTCTTGATACGAACACCAACTCACACAAATGGGAAGAGACACTGAACCAACATAAGACAGTACAACCAAGATACCAACTTAAGATCCTCCGAAACACAACTGCGACACAAGATTACCTCAAGGTTCCAAAATCTGAAACACCCTGAAAAGAAGCAAGATCCACTTGAGATCTCAGACCTGAACACCATCAAGAAGACCATATATAAGCAGCCAGCGGATTAAATGCCTCTACGCCTGCAACAAAAAGAATCCTCTGATTGTTTGCAACCCAGCCTCTGTGCTGGAATTATTCATCTTCTGATCCATGTATGTGCAGATCAATTCTGGGCATAGTCACATATACTACCATTGGATGTCTCTCAGCCATATAAGTTCCTACACTGGACTAGACAGTAACGACTACTTCTTGCTGGTCCAATGTCAGCCTAAATGCCATGCGTTATAGACTCGCGACTTGGTGGGTGTAACATCTTTGTGAACATAATTGAGATTCTGATATCGGAAGCAGAGCAGCTGAATGGACGTCTACTTGGCACCGTGTATGGTGAGATGGGAAAGTGCCTTCTGCAGATCTTAAGTGGAAATTCCTGGAAGTAAGACCAACCAAGGCCTCAATTTCACAAAAGGCACCGAGCCGAATTGCTACAGAGTAGTCGAAAATTCTAGCCCCGCGGAGGGGATAAGTGGTGTGTGATATTTCAATTCCTGGAGTATGGATTATAAAATATTCACCAGCCAATTACCAGTGGATAAACCTGTGAGGAACACAACTGAGTGCATTTATTCTAGGTACCCAGATAATGGGAATAGGATCTAATCTACATTAGAGATGAACACTGAACCTGCACACCAGGAGATAAAGGACTCTATTAATTAGTTTAATTAAGAGTACCAACTGCTTTTTATATGTGTATTTTTTCTATGCCATGAATTTATAAGGTCAGTAGTTTTTTTCCAATTGAAGGGTAGAACCAAATAGTAGTTATGTTTTGGTTAAATATTCTGAAACCATCTCATTAATATTTTTAAATATGAGAATTGTAACTGGTGTCAGAAACAAATGTTTTATATGTCTGGTTTTTATTAACTCATACCATGGTTTCGTTTTGTGTAAAAACCATTGGATGGTTCAATGGTGGTATAACCAATTATTGGTTGTTTGTGGTGAGTACATGAATATGATTATACTGATTTTGGGACTATGGTGTTGTCATATGGGATTGTACACCTATGTCATAATTCATGTGATTTTATACCTATGTCCTATGTCATGTCATGCAAAGCCCAGAACTGAATACGGCCATTATATGTTTGTATGTTACCTTTGATTTGAGTTTATTCTTGAACAGTATGTCCACATGTTGATGTATCCATCAATTGTGTTGATGTTTGTTCAACAGTGGTTGTTTCTATGTTGTAAACAATCAATATCTTCTAACACTACAGGAAATTTATAAGGTGATAAGTGGGAATGGAGAATTACTCATAAATGCAGTTATGAACAGGAGTGAAATATTTTCCTTCTTGTGTTTATGGTAGAATTCCATGATCACCTTGCATTCTAACAGTGATCAGAGAATCAACTAAATCCTCATGACACTTTAAAAAAAAATATTTCTTAGATTAAAATCCACATCCCACATAGGTCAATATCAGCCTATTAAAAGAGGTGTGAGACAGGGATGTGTAATGTCTCCAGATCTCTTTTCCCTCTACAGTGAAAATATATTTAGAAATACAGAAGACATGGACGGTACATCAATAACATTAGATATGCAGATGATACAGTCTTGATTGCAGACAATGAACAGGACCTGCAAAATTTAGTAGATGCGGTTGTTGCACACAGTGGACAACTAGGGTTAGAACTGAATATAACAAAACACAGATTATGGTCGTCACTGGGAAGAAGGAAATACCACAATGTGATATATGAGTAGATGGACACATTCTTAAACAAGTGAATCGATACTGTTATCTCGACACAGTCATAACATCTGATGGGAGATGCCTTGAAGAGATTAGAATAAGAATTGCCATTGCGAAGGTAGCCTTTTGCAAGATGAAAAACATACTGACCATCAAAAAGATATCAATTGAAACGAGAAAAAGAGGTGTTGAGATGCTACATAGAACCTATACTTTTGTATGCATGTGAAGCGTGGACAATAAGCAGTCAAGCTGAAAAACGGCTAATGGCTGTGGAAATGTGGTTTCTGAGTAAAATGCAAAGAATACCATGGACAGATAGAAAATCCAACGAACAAGTCCTTCAAGAAACAAATGAAGATCGTAAACTGATTAGAGTCATTAGACGTAGACAGTCAAAATTTTTTGGGCATGTTATGAGAAGAAATGAATTGGAGAACTTGGTGACAACTGGCAAGATCGAAGGGAAGAGACCAAGGGGAAGACCTAGAAGCAAATACCTGGATGTATTGGCCACGTGGCATGGTTGAGTCAGGAACACAGAGCTGATCCACGACTCTGGTGATCGAGTGAGATTGCAGAACATGACCGCCCACGCTTACCGGCATGGCACATGATTGATGGATGGATGTTAGCAGTAGAAACCTATGTTCATGTTTCCAATAATTTAATGGTTGTGAAGTCTGGTTGCCGTAATTTTTGAAACATGGTGTCTTCATCCTTAAGGCATTTATTTCTGAGGTAATCAAACTTAAGTGTTTTGTTTGGTGGTGGATCACAACATAAGTCAAAATCACTTTCGGCGTTTGTTCTACAACTCCTGCTACTTCACATACAGCAGATGATTCAGGAGAAAGATTTAAATCTTTGATGAATAAAATAACAGTTGGAACAGAAGACTTAGAAAAAGCGATCCAATCATTGGCCCATTTATTGGTGTCCACATTCCCTTTATTCTTAGTAGCAACTGACTTAAGCATGACTTATATTTTGGCTTTGAAGTCAACTCCAGTAAGGAATGCTGCAGTAACTGACAAAGAACTGCGGCAATATGGCCAAAGTTTTTCTCCAATAATTTTCTGAAAGTTCTGACAATATTTCTTTACCATGCTGCTGGAAGTTTCTTCGTCAATATCAACAATAACTTTGTACAACTGATAGTCTAGGAGGAAGTATAACAGCAAAATTAAATAAGATGTAGTACCATCAATCCCTAGTTTGTAAAAAAAAAGTTTTGAATTTCTCATGTATGTACAGAACTCCTTTAATCTGAACAATATTCGGTATGTTGTTTAAGAATTATTCATAATCTTCATTAAAGCAATGCGAGTAATTGTTTTAATGGGCATTGAAACGTTGGTAATATGATCGCATGCGCGCATTTATTAATTTATCCGGTGTCCCAGAAAAAATTGATACAAGTATGTAACGATAAAGGAAGGATAAATGGCTTAAAAAAAGGTTTTTAAGGAAAAGTTACTATGACATGGCTACTGCCCCATGTGTCCCATGGGAAATACAGATGTTTGCTGTCCTGTCCCATCCCATCCCATGGGATTCCCATGGGAATCCCAATGGACAAGCCTGTGCATCCACGATGTCCTATTTCTCATTGGAAGACGGAAAATTGTGTTGGTAATCAGGAGATCGTGTTCGGCACATGTCTGAAGGAGAAGGTGTCAATTGCTGTTGCAATTTCCCACTCAATGCTTTCCAATAATGCCACTCCAAGAATTGCTGTCCGTGCCTACTCTGGCATTGAAATCCCCAAGGAGTATAAGTTTGTCTACTTTGGGAACAGATGTTAATACATTGTGCAGATCCTCATAGAACTTGTTCTTGACGTCATCTTCATTGGTCATGGTTGGCGCGTAGACACTCACGATGGTTGCATGCTTCCTCCCATTCAGCAGTGGAAACTTAATGGTTATAAGCCTGTCGTTTATAACCTTCGGAAATCCAGCTAGTTTGCCAACCATTGCCGACTTAATGGCAAATCCCACACCGGACTGGCGTCTTTCCTCGGTTTTCCTTCCACTCCAGAATAATGTGTAGCCGGCACCTACTTCACAGATTTGGCCTTTTTCTGCAAGTTGTGTCTCCCACAAGGCTGCAATGTCGATGTTGTACCTGCCCAGCTCTCTCCCAATCAGTGCTGTTCGTCTCTCTGAACCCGACGCGCTGTCTCTATCAAGTAGGGTGCGTACTTTCCAAGTTCCGATTGTCAAGGGAATATGGTTTGCTCTTTTAGCTTTACCTGTTTTTACTTTGTTTGCATGTCGACCGCAGTATATGGTACCCACGAACCGCGGCTAGCTGGTTAGGTAATGATGAAGCAGACAATGTTTAGGGCACCTTTTCTAGCCCCTTCCTCATGCTATAGAGGTGAGCAGTGCTTTCCTATAGAGGGCTGCTCATTAGCTCAGGGGACTGCCTAACCCCACTGCTGCTCCGTTCAGTAAAAGACGACCATATGACCTGAACTACCTGTGTGCAGCCGCAAGCGTACCCACGCTTGCCGCTTCGCCGCTCGCCCATCGCCATAGGGCTTGAAGGTGATATATGAAGTTGGATACAGAATGACTTGCGCGATGAATTGTATTAAAGTGAGGAAGAATTCCGCAACTCATCGATCCCACTCTCTCGCCTGAGTCCATCTGAGTCCAGTGGCAAGACAAGTCAAGACGACTGGAGACGAATACAGGTGCAGTGGATGACCAGGGCGCTCTACGTGCCTTGCCGTGCTCATTACGTTCCATAACGCTTTGCAGGTAAACGCCGTCTTGCCCGTTGAATCAACAATGATTTTTCCTAGCAGTCTGCCGATTCCTGTCTTCACATGCTGGATAGGCATGCCCTAGTTCGCGGGTTTATTTGACACCAAATCGGCTACCCACGCCTGGTTTAGACAGCCTGTCATAGCTGTTGCCCCCGGGGGGGGGGGGGCTGTCGCATTCTGACAGCTACTAGGAGCCACAGGCGTGAGCTGGATGTCAGGCTTGGACCAGTGGGGGATGTGCCGTGAAAAGAGCGTGACAGTCAACCTTACCAACGGAACTAACTAACTACATTATATTATGCTGTCCTCTATTCCCAATAATTATATCGTACAAAATAATGTTTGCTTGTATTGTGTCTTATAATTAAAATCTGTTTGACTGACTTCAGTGTATTATGTATTGCACAGGTGGCTATAGTTATCAACCGACTGTCAGTATCGTCTCCGTTCTGTGTGGGCTCTTGTCAGTTGGTGACTTCAGCTGTGCCAATAAGAGATGCCGAGGCACGCGCCTGGCCGTGAGTTTGTACAAGTGAGCTGTTTGTGTCAGTTTCTGTGTCCATCAATATTGTCTGACCAGGAGGCAAGCAAGGAGAGGCCAGACGGGAGCAGCCAGACGGAATCTGAATTTACTGCCGTTACCGCCGCACTGCCACATTACTATGACTCATACATGTCTTGTGCGCGTTGCCTATAGTTTTCTCTATTTTCAAAGTATACGTTTGATTGAAGAAAAAGTATTCTAGTTGAGTTAATTGTAAAAATGAGAACAGGCCAATGTTTCCAACGGAAACAGCTCAAATGCATGTCTCAGTAGTGTCTTGTTACAAAGTTGTTTGGGAAAGAACACGATAGGAGAGCATAATCAATGAATCCGTGCCTACTTCGGCTAACAATGCAGCGACATATGAATAGCTCACATTAATCTGACTATATTATCTCAAAACGAATACATATACACTGTATCATTATACTTATTTTAAAACATCTACAATATAATACATATGTGACTGAACTGTGATACATTTACCTCAAATTATTCCATAAGCATATGGAAAAGATGGAGAGGATACAGAACGAAGCTATGCATATGGTCCTTGGGTGTACAAGTGATACAGCATGTAGGGCGATGCGCTACCTTCTTGATTTTCCAACCATGGGGGACAGAATACAAATCTGCCGAACACAGGCCTACTTCAAATTCAACGTAAACACACAAAACCCACAGCATAGTGAAATTAAGAAGGTAACGGGAAGTAGGTTAAAAAGAGGAAAGTCGTGGATGGGTCAAGCCGAAAGCCATTCTTCAACTGATGAGTTCACTGGAGGATTTAGGACCTGAAACGTTCATGGACCTTTACGGCTCAAGCTGGAGGGAGACTTGTGAAGGAAGATTATGGTGCTTTTGCCTTTACCACAAGTAAAACTATGGAAGTTATGGCAGAAAAGTAAAGCTATTACATGACTCGAGACACAAACCTCATGTTTGCAGGCATGTTTCCTTAGTGACTCAATGAGTATGCTCAGGAAGGTGGCGATAGGGTGGGTCCGAAGACAGTGGTTGTTGTCTCTGGAGCGGTCACTGCTGGCAAAGATTAGTTTCATTTCGTGCCTGGGCAATGCGGGTGCAGAAGGAAATGACCAGGTTGACAGGCTTGCAGGTAAGTTACTGTGGAGGGCGGTCGAGCCAATGGCCAGGCTGATATACTGAATGCTCTACTATAATTAAGTCGTTTGCGAGAACTAAATGATGACTGTTAATGTACATACATGGTCAGACTGCGAGAAAAGTAAGTTAAAAGAGGTGTGGCCAAGCAAGAACGATATGAAGGAAGCCAAAGAAGATTAATAAACCCACATAGAACTGGTGTCGTTAGCCACTTCACGCTGTGGGGATTTACTGAGGAGGGGATCTGAACTCTTATGGACTGAATGGTTCCATGTGCAATGATGATGATCTGTCGATTAACTAACTAACTAACTAACTAACTAACTAACTAACTAACTAACTAACTAACTAACTAACTAACTAACTAAATAACTAACTAACTAACTAACTAACCAACTAACCAACCAACCAACCAACCAACCAACTAATTAACTAACTAACTAACTAACTAGCTAGCTAGCTAGCTAACTAACTAACTAAGTAGCTAACTAGTATATATTGGTATATACATTGACTGTAGACAGACAAATACGATAGTGCTGGTCATAAATGAGTGAACGTCACACAGGGAGCTCGACATGAGGAAGCAAATACAGATACACGCGAACGTTTCGTTGCAAATCATTCTTCAGTTAACAATAAATAAGAATATTTTACTAAAAAGAGACATAATAGTCATGAAACATGTAATCCAGATAACACATCGCCATATAAATAAACTCAAGCTAACCATGTTACAGACAAAATAATCTCTTGTGTATCGTTCGTCATCAGATGGAAGATGCATCCCAGAGATACAGAACTGAATAAGACAAGCAAACATAGCATTCCATCATTTGAAGAACGTTTTGTGCAATAAGTCCTTGTCCTTGTAAATTAGAAAAAGAGTTCTTGCATGTTACTTAAATCTGATGTTAGCATTCAGCTGCGAATCCTGGACAATTAGTAAACAGGTGAAAATAAAAATCGATAACAGCCTAGGAAATGTGGTTTAAATAAGGATGCAACTTAAAGACAACTTATCACAAAAATCAGGAAGAGGCAGTCATCATTGTTGGCCACATTACGAGAAGACACAAATTGGGACATGTTGTGACAACCGTATAGATTTGTGGGAGAGACATAGAGGAATTTTTGACAGCCTTGTGTCATGACAGGAAGGGAGTCAGCACACGAATTGAACCAGATCGCAATTTGTGGAGAAGCATGATCGCCAACGCCAACCGGTAAAGCAGTGGACGATGATGATGTATCGTTTAGTCTACAAACATAAATATGTTAAACCATGTCCCCAACGCCCCTTCCTAGTGCGCAAATAACGTTACTGTAATTTTAATATGAAACCAGCTGTATTATTTACACTTGAGACTGTAAAACTCTGTGGTTACTAAGAAATATAGATAACATGTGCTGTTCGAGTATGCAATTTACACGCACGATTGAAAACTAATTGAAGAATATGACGGATAAGGCAATTGTGAAAACATCTCATGGGCACTAGAGAAAACAGTACATGAATATGAGACGTCAGATTGTCCAATGACAAGCCAACATTGACTATACCGATAAATAATAACACCCACTGTCAATGGCACAGAAAGGAACATATTATAATACGTTCTGGGATCGAAGTGAACCGCATAAATTTAGGAGCAAATCCCGTTAGCGTTGATGTTCAATATGGTATGAAAAACGTTGTTTAGAAATAATGTTAAAGAAATAAAAGTAAAATTCCCTAGAAAATTACTAACAGCCAATAAATAATAGGGTTGATTGCGACGTCTTGTAAATGACATGCAACTAAACAATTGTAGGCATCCAGGAGGAAATCGAACATGTTAAAAGACTTCCATTCTGAAATAAGTGACTGGACCGCATAGCGAGACATACATCACCGGATAAACACCCATTTCTATCATCAAGTAACATAAATACTGAACTGCTGCAGCTAATCAGCGAACAGCAAAAGGATCCTTCGTAGGAACTGGGAAACTTGCGGACGTCAAAGAGTTAAGCTTAATACCAAATTTATAAATGTTAACTCACATGGGTACTATTGTATGGGTCGGAAGCATAGAGAGAACTAACAGAATTACCAATAAACTACAAACATTATTTAATTGGTACTGCGCATGTTAGTGGGAATAACATGGTATGGCTGTATTACACTTCTGGCGCTAATGGAAAGAACAAAACAAATTCCGGGAACCTAAATGGAAAGAACTAAACACATTTCAACCCGCTGGTGCTTGATAGGACACACAGAGAAGCCTGGGGACGATATATCTAGACACTCTCTTGTCTGGAACCCACAGGCCAAAACGAGAGAGTCATTAAAAATACAAGGAGAAGAAAATTACAGAGATGAAAAGTATTGGGAGGACATGGCGGAGGCTGTAGAAGACAGAAAAAGATACAATGACTTGTCGTGGTTTGATTGAGGATGTATGCCCAATTGGAGGATAAAGGATGGAAGAAAATTATGCAGATTAAAAAGAAGAAGAAGTAGAAGTGGTAGTAGTAGTAGTAATATAAGAAGAAACCAATAATCATTAGGCGTATCTGACCCGGGGCACAATACGGTTCTAAAAACGGAATCTAACTAAACAAGAAGATTAGAATGCACAGACATTATAGCCAGGAAGCTCAACGAAAGGAAGATAAAATAAATACAAGCGAATGTATGTTGTTATGCAGAAATGCCTTCTATATCTCGACACAACTTTTGTTTTCGTTTCCCGAACGTAATTAGTTGTCTATGTATTTGTATATATCCCCTCCCGTGTTCATAACCTATGTAGACAACATATGTAAAGAAACCAGCCAAACAGAGATCTCAAGAATGCCGCATGAAGAGAACAACAGAAGAAGAACAATCGGTAAATTGCACTATTAAAGATCTCATATTTGTTACCAATCAAGCATTAATAGCAATACCAAAAGCTGAATTACCAGACCACATGAATAGTGAATGAAAAATGTGTAGGGAACATAACATGAAAATTAGCACAAGTAAAATTTCTCTTTGACTGTAATGTCTTGTAGTTTTTCTCTGTTATATGTTGGGTGTAATCTTTGTAATTTAGTATAGAAAGCTCTCTTAAGTTTTATTTTAAATTTTGCTCCAACGAGGAAGTGGTCACTGTGGCACTCAGCTCTTCTATAACTTCTGACTTGCTGTATGTTTGATGCATTTCTGTTGTTAATTAAAATGTGATCTATTTGATTATAGGTTCTCTTGTCACATGATTTCCAAGTTTGTTTGTGTATATCCTTTCTTTGTAGTCTGGTACTGCTAATCTGCAGTCCTTTGGCTTCTGCCAGGTTGATGACTCTCCATCCATTATCATTTGAAGTTGTATGTAGGCTTTCCATACCGGCCACTTTTTTATTAGTTTGCTCTCTACCTATTTTTGCATTGAAGTCTCCCAGCACAATCAGGATGTCCTGTTTGGGGGTTTCTTCTATGACATCTTCCAGATCATTATAAAAGTCTTCTTTAATATCATCTTCTTTCTCTTCAGTAGGTGCATGTACATTAATCATCGTTATATTTTTCCATTTACATTTTATTCGTAATTTACTAATCCTGTCATTAAAAGCTTTAAAGTTTAAAGCGTTCCCCCATAACTCCTTTTTGATGACAAATCCTGTTCCTAATTTATGTTTATTTTGGATGTTTCCTCCATATATTATAATCATTCTATTTTGCTCTAAAGTACCCTCTCCTGGCCACCTTATTTCTTGAATTGCTGTTATATACATTTGATATTCAACCAGCTCCCGGGTTAGTTCTTCGGCCGCTCCAGCTCGATATAGTGTCCGTACATTCCATGTTCCACATCTCAAAAGTCCTTTAACGTTCCAAGGTCGTTGTCCAGATAAGTCAGTCCGATATCGAGGCTCATGTATTTGTTTCGTAACAAAGAAAGGTTTTTACAAAGGTGGGGATGTTAACCCCACGCTTCAACCCCCAACCTGGAGGACCAGGGTGTTTCTCTTTGTCTGTTCTCTACCCTTTGACCTGTCCGGCTTGGGAGGCCCTGCTGGTAGCTACGCTACCGCCGGCATAGCTCTCAGGGTCGAGAAACTCAAGCTCCCCCACCACGACAAGGTGGAAACACCATCGGGGTAGGGATGAATGAACTGACGTGAATAAATACGCTGCAGTCATAACAAAGACCTATCGAAATGCTTCGGGCCCATAATCTAAAATTATCATAGACAGATGATACCGGATAATGAAACCGAAATGAACATAACAACTGTTCAAGACCGTTGGGCTAACATGTCATAATTCAATCATTTCAAGCGACTGTTCTTGAAGATAGGGACAACAAAGAAAGAGACCACACTGCCCCATAATGACCTTGTACATGTAATCTCCTATGGCAACATATATTAATTGATTAACGTAGTGCTCGGTGTATGCAATGAGATACTTCGTGCGATAGTCACAAGGCAACCTCAGAACACAAGAGAGGAGCCAAGAGACTAAATGAAGTCACTTAAAGCCACACTCTCGTGAGATACCCGGTGATTTAATGTCAATTAATAGGATATTCTCACACCTGACTGATCCGTATAGTTATTCCTATTTGCCAGCAGCTCGGTAGGAATCGTCAACTCGAACGAGTTAACCTACTGTAGAAAAATAAAACAAGATGCTCACTCTCTCTCTCTCTTTTTTTTATCACTCTCTCTTTATATTTTTTTTTTTTTGTTTTTTTTCTCTTTATTTTTTTGGTCTTCATGATCGCCAACGCCAACCGGTAAAGCAGTGGACGATGATGATGTATCGTTTAGTCTACAACATAAATATGTTAAACCATGTCCCCAACGCCCCTTACTAGTGCGCAAATAACGTTACTGTAATTTTAATATGAAACCAGCTGTATTATTTACACTTGAGACTGTAAAAACTCTGTGGTTACTAAGAAATATAGATAACATGTGCTGTTCGAGTATGCAATTTACACGCACGATTGAAAACTAATTGAAGAATATGACGGATAAGGCAATTGTTAAAACATCTCATGGGCACTAGAGAAAACAGTACATGAATATGAGACGTCAGATTGTCCAATGACAAGCCAACATTGACTATACCGATAAATAATAACACCCACTGTCAATGGCACAGAAAGGAACATATTATAATACGTTCTGGGATCGAAGTGAACCGCATAAATTTAGGAGCAAATCCCGTTAGCGTTGATGTTCAATATGGTATGAAAAACGTTGTTTAGAAATAATGTTAAAGAAATAAAAGTAAAATTCCCTAGAAAATTACTAACAGCCAATAAATAATAGGGTTGATTGCGACGTCTTGTAAATGACATGCAACTAAACAATTAAGGCATCCAGGAGGAAATCGAACATGTTAAAAGACTTCCATTCTGAAATAAGTGACTGGACCGCATAGCGAGACATACATCACCGGATAAACACCCATTTCTATCATCAAGTAACACCAATACTGAACTGCTGCAGCTAATCAGCGAACAGCAAAAGGATCCTTCGTAGGAACTGGGAAACTTGCGGACGTCAAAGAGTTAAGCTTAATACCAAATTTATAAATGTTAACTCACATGGGTACTATTGTATGGGTCGGAAGCATAGAGAGAACTAACAGAATTACCAATAAACTACAAACATTATTTAATTGGTACTGCGCATGTTAGTGGGAATAACATGGTATGGCTGTATTACACTTCTGGCGCTAATGGAAAGAACAAAACAAATTCCTGGAACCTAAATGGAAAGAACTAAACACATTTCAACCCGCTGGTGCTTGATAGGACACACTGAGAAGCCTAAGGACGATATATCTAGACACTCTCTTGTCTGGAACCCACAGGCCAAAACGAGAGAGTCATAAAAAATACAAGGAGAAGAAAATTACAGAGATGAAAAGTATTGGGAGGACATGGCGGAGGCTGTAGAAGACAGAAAAAGATACAATGACTTGTCGTGGTTTGATTGAGGATGTATGCCCAATTGGAGGATAAAGGATGGAAGAAAATTATGCAGATTAAAAAGAAGAAGAAGAAGTAGAAGTGGTAGTAGTAGTAGTAATATAAGAAAAAACCAATAATCATTAGGCGTATCTGACCCGGGGCACAATACGGTTCTAAAAACGGAATCTAACTAAACAAGAAGATTAGAATGCACAGACATTATAGCCAGGAAGCTCAACGAAAGGAAGATAATACAAGCGAATGTATGTTGTTATGCAGAAATGCCTTCTATATCTCGACACAACTTTTGTTTTCGTTTCCCGAACGTAATTAGTTGTCTATGTATTTGTATATATCCCCTCCCGTGTTCATAACCTATGTAGACAACATATGTAAAGAAACCAGCCAAACAGAGATCTCAAGAATGCCGCATGAAGAGAACAACAGAAGAAGAACAATCGGTAAATTGCACCATTAAAGATCTCATATTTGTTACCAATCAAGCATTAATAGCAATACCAAAAGCTGAATTACCAGACCACATGAATAGTGAATGAAAAATGTGTAGGGAACATAACATGAAAATTAGCACAAGTAAAACAGAAGTAAAATTTCTCTTTGACTGTAATGTCTTGTAGTTTTTCTCTGTTATATGTTGGGTGTAATCTTTGTAATTTAGTATAGAAAGCTCTCTTAAGTTTTATTTTAAATTTTGCTCCAACGAGGAAGTGGTCACTGTGGCACTCATCTCCTCTATAACTTCTGACTTGCTGTATGTTTGATGCATTTCTGTTTGTCACACGTCGTTCTTGATGATAATATCACGAAGTTCTTACGATGATATGCTCATGATATTATTGTGTGATGGTCGTTGTCTAGGTAACGATACTCATGGTGTGTCAATGGAGATATCTGTCTTGCAATGTAACTCACCCCCGCAGTGCATATTCACCAGTCATGAAACAAGATTCAGTTGGCGCACATAATCCTTTATTACAGAAATAACATAGACTCACGGAACATATGTATACATCCAGAAATAATGTAATCCATAGAATATAAATATCCTCCTCACAATTTAACCAGCACACATCAATGCCTTCTCACGGCCTGCTTCTCATCACATTCACAAGACAGGTAATCCAGCTACTATCCACGGCTGGATCTCCCACCATACAACCCACACATTGGGTTGGAGCCACTGCTCAACTATAGAACCCACTCTGGTTCAGGCCTGTCTTCACAACTCGGAGAACAACACAACCCCGTTGTACGTGGACTACCGACTCCTTCGGTATCTCAAACTCAACTCCCTGAAACGACCTGCCCCGCAGTCAGTCTCCTCTCTCACTGCCTTTCCAGTCTTCTGACTTCACCCAACACACAACTGTCCTTCCGCCATCCCCTGGGTTTTTTCCCTCTACCCTCACTATTTTATTTCTCAGGACTGGCTGTCTTCTCATAGCCAGGTCAGTCACTTTTCTGTCTCCCACTCTCATCTCCATTCTTCCTCATGCCCGGTCACTCACCTCAATGTCAATGACCCAGGCTTATGTCACTGTTGTTAATTAAAATGTGATCTATTTGATTATAGGTTCTCTTGTCACATGATTTCCAAGTTTGTTTGTGTATATCCTTCTTTGTAGTCTGGTACTGCTAATCTGCAGTCCTTTGGCTTCTGCCAGGTTGATGACTCTCCATCCATTATCATTTGAAGTTGTATGTAGGCTTTCCATACCGGCCACTTTTTTATTAGTTTGCTCTCTACCTATTTTTGCATTGAAGTCTCCCAGCACAATCAGGATGTCCTGTTTGGGGGTTTCTTCTATGACATCTTCCAGATCATTATAAAAGTCTTCTTTAATATCATCTTCTTTCTCTTCAGTAGGTGCATGTACATTAATCATCGTTATATTTTTCCATTTACATTTTATTCGTAATTTACTAATCCTGTCATTAAAAGCTTTAAAGTTTAAAGCGTTCCCCCATAACTCCTTTTTGATGACAAATCCTGTTCCTAATTCATGTTTATTTTGGGTGTTTCCTCCATATATTATAATCATTCTATTTTGCTCTAAAGTACCCTCTCCTGGCCACCTTATTTCTTGAATTGCTGTTATATCCATTTGATATTCAACCAGCTCCCGGGTTAGTTCTTCGGCCGCTCCAGCTCGATATAGTGTCCGTACATTCCATGTTCCAAATCTCAAAAGTCCTTTAACGTTCCAAGGTCGTTGTCCAGATAAGTCAGTCCGATATCGAGGCTCATGTATTTGTTTCGTAACAAAGAAAGGTTTTTACAAAGGTGGGGATGTTAACCCCACGCTTCAACCCCCAACCTGGAGGACCAGGGTGTTTCTCTTTGTCTGTTCTCTACCCTTTGACCTGTCCGGCTTGGGAGGCCCTGCTGGTAGCTACGCTACCGCCGGCATAGCTCTCAGGGTCGAGAAACTCAAGCTCCCCCACCACGACAAGGTGGAAACGCCACCGGGGTAGGGATGAATGAACTGACGTGAATAAATACGCTGCAGTCATAACAAAGACCAATCGAAATGCTTCGGGCCCATAATCTAAAATTATCATAGACAGATGATACCGGATAATGAAACCGAAATGAACATAACAACTGTTCAAGACCGTTGGGCTAACATGTCATAATTCAATCATTTCAAGCGACTGTTCTTGAAGACAGGGACAACAAAGAAAGAGACCACACTGCCCCATAATGACTTTGTACATGTAATCTCCTATGGCAACATATATTAATTGATTAACGTAGTGCTCGGTGTATGCAATGAGATACTTCGTGCGATAGTCACAAGGCAACCTCAGAACACAAGAGAGGAGCCAAGAGACTAAATGAAGTCACTTAAAGCCACACTCTCGTGAGATACCCGGTGATTTAATGTCAATTAGTAGGATATTCTCACACCTGACTGATCCGTATAGTTATTCCTATTTGCGAGCAGCTCGGTAGGAATCGTCAACTCGAACGAGTTAACCTACTGTAGAAAAATAAAACAAGATGCTCACTCTCTCTCTCTCTTTTTTTTTATCCCTCTCTCTTTATATTTGTCTCTCTTTATCTTGGTCTCTGTATCTTCTATTCTCAATCTTTATTTCTGTCTGTCTGTCTGTCTGTCTGTCTGTCTTACATTACTCCTTCTTTCTTTCTCAATATTTCTCTCTCTCTCTCTCTCTCTCTCTCTCTCTCTCTCTCTCTCTCTCTTCTCTCTCTCTCTCTCTCTCTCTCTCTCTCTCACCACCTGTCTGCCTTCCCGATTGAGCTTTGTATATATGTATGTATATAAAACAAGTGTGCTGCAAAATGGCATGACAGAGGCGCTCTTGTCTCTCTATAAATCTTGAACCCTGATATTCTGGATCATTTAACTGTTGATATTCCATCCACGCCCATGCCTTAGATCATCCATCATCATCCTTCTCTGTCTGCATCTTCTGCTGTTGATCATTCCAGGTACCACATAATTCTCCAGCGCCTAGCTTTTCTTCATACGACCGAGGACTATGGTTCACTAGTTTCTTATAGTTGCGTATATTGTTCTGCTTCATTAGCCACAAGTGTCACTAACCCACCCTTTCCTCTCAAACAGCAACACATGCTGATGTGGACTCCAGTAACGGACATAAGAATCATTTTAATCATAAATAGTATGCTGGGATTGGCGTCTGTTCTTATTTCTGCTTATGAATAAATATAATTTAGAAACTGCTACTTGTTTAATTTTTCTTCTATTTGTCTATTAACAGCGGCAGATTTTCCAAAGCCTTGTGATATAGACAGCATTCGTGGTGCGCAACCATAGAAGGGTATACCATTGTCACCATTCTCATCTTATAATGTAGGCAGCATCCATTCTGTGTGGGTGAATGGGTGTGTATCGTTTCCATACCTACTTCTTCAACGTGTTACACGAGTGTAAGGTATATTATAATTCACTGTTTGACGTTTCATGGTTAAATAAAACCGGAATTAGTATTTACTAGAATATGCTAAGGCTAATAAAGCTAGCCCTTACAGGACGTTAAGTCAACACAAGCATTTTTCAGCTGCTGTTGATGTACTAGGCAAGTATTATTTTCAGTAGTTTGCCATTGCTTTCTGAACGACCGGCTCACATATCTCCGTCAGTTACCAGATCGGTTCGATTCGCTGTCGAATCTCGCGCAGCTGTTTTCCCCACGTGGATATACTGGATTACGAACAACTTCGTTAACGCCTTGGCCACGGAGAGAATGGTGACAATGTTATACTCTTCTGTTGTTGCGCACCGTGGATGCAGTCTAAATCACGAGACCGGTGCCATCACATCTGCTTGGGAAAGTCTGCCGTCGTCACTAGACAAGACAGAAGAATGAAACAATGACAAGTACCATTCTTTTTGCTATATTTATACATAAGCAGAAATAATGACAAACGCCACCCCCTACATACGATTTATAGGTAATAATTAGTTTTAGTCCTTTACAGAACGTTGCAATTAACACCAGCATTTTTTGCTGTTTATGAATCACAAAGAAATTTACGTTCAGTTTTCCACTTCTTTCTAAACGACCGAATCCAAAACCTTCGAAATAAACGCAAGGCGGTATACAGCTGACTGTGAACCCTTGACCCAGTGCGTCTGGTAATTCTGAAACGCGTTCACTATCCCCAAGAACAAGCGCCGGCAATATTTATAAATAGACAACGCATAAAGTGGTAGGAACGTTTTGTGAAGAATAAATTTCATCAAACGACCACTTTGTGTCACACTGAAACAATCTCTGACTGTAGTGCAACAGGGAGACGAACAATTAGTCAGATGGATACATTCTAACACGGGTGTACAACATAAAGATGGAAACATTCTAACACAGGTGTACAACATAAAGATGGATACATTCTAACACGGGTGTACAACATAAAGATGGAAACATTCTAACACGGGTGTACAATATAAAGATGGATACATTCTAACACGGGTGTACAACATAAAGATGGAAACATTCTAACACGGGTTATACAACTCAAAGATGGATATGTTCTAACACGGGTGTACAACATAAAGATGGATATGTTCTAACACGGGTGTACAACACACAGATAAATACATTCTAACACGAGTGTACAATATAAAGATGGATACATTCTAACACGGGTGTACAATATAAAGATGGATACATTCTAACACGGGTGTACAAGATAAAGATGGATACATTCTAACACGGGTGTACAAGATAAAGATGGATACATTCTAACACGTGTGTACAACATAAAGGTAACATATAAAACTACGTAGTCCAGGCCGCGCTTTTGGCTCAGGTCCGGAAACACCTACTCTCATAATTACTACCTAACACACAGCGGAACGTGTGGACAAGAAACCACCACCCATAAATGTGGGAAATAATAATTATATATCATCATCATCATCATCATCATTCAGTGCCTTGCCGGCTGGCGTGGACGATCATGTCTCGCTACAAATTACGATCTCTGACGTTATGAATCAATTCGTGTGCTTCCTCCCTTCCGTGCCACGGCACAAGACTGCCAAGAATCTTCTCACGCTGTCTTCCCCGATCTCTTTCCGTAAATCTTTCCGGTTGTCACAACATGTTCCAGTTTTTATATTCTTTTAACGTGGCCAAAAAACGATGAATGTCTCTTTCTGATGTTTTTGATAAGCTGTCTTTGCGGCTCAGCTTCCCCTGAAACGTCTTGATTGCTTTTTTTCGCTGCCCAATTAATTTTCAGCATTCTTCTATAAAACCACATCTCCAGAGCTTCCATGGATTTATTCGCCTGTGTACTAATTGTAGAGCATTCGCAGTCGTATGTTAAAACTGGTTCTATGTAACATGCAAGAACCCTTTTTCTAACTTTCATGGATAGCGACTTATTGCATAGACATGTTCTTCGTTTGACAGAATGCAGTTTTCGCTTGTCCTATTCTGCTCATTATCTCAATGATACATCTTCCATCTGATGTTACCCATGTGCCTAGATGTCTGAAATTCTGCACTTGCCCCAAAATAACGCGGTGCAACTTAATTGCACATTTAACATTTACTTCGCATATAGTTGCATGATGACGATCTGGCATCACTTGTTGCACATGATGCTCCCTGCCGGACGAAGAGGCTCCGTTCTTACGATAATTATAGACGCCAGAAAGTAGCTGCGGTTGTGTCAGGGCGTTCATATGACAAAAATAGACTGCAAACAGTGGAAACAAACGCCTGAAGAAGTTGATTTAATAAACCACATCACGGGCTCGGCCCCGGCTACAAAGGCCAGTGAAGAGTCCAAATACTAATAATGGACTTTAGAAAGATAACTGAAAATAACAGCAAGGAACTGAAAACTTGCAGAAAAATGACTGAATGTAATAGCTGGGAACTAAAGGTGCAGAAAAATGGTGAAACATAAGAGTTTGGGAACTAAAATATAGCAGAAAGAGGGCTGCAGGTAGACTTGGGAACTGGAGACTGCTTAGAGATGAAAACTGAATTTAAAACCTGGGATCTAAAGACTTTACAAGAATCACTGAATACCAAACTTAATAATTAAAACGTGTATGGCAGATACTTGAACTGAACATAAATAAAACACCCAACTATTTACTAAACGACCACAGCTGTTTCAGCTAGATAACCGGGTAAATTCGATCTTGACTTTCTCATCAGGAAATCAGAAGCGGAAAGAATTGGTTCGCAGTTGCCCGGACAGCATAAAAACATTGATGGTATTCTGAACAGATATGTGACAGAGTGGAGACTGAAGGATTCTTTTGTGATACATGGAACTTACTCGGTGGCAGCCGGTGGTTACAATAACGTCAACGGCTCATCGTTGTCTACTTTCTCCTTCAGAAGTATTACCCTTCATTCAATGTGAGATACTACACTAGAAAACTATGGGACCTATAGATACTATCTGATGATAGCATTACGATCCGATGTGTTTGTGTGTTTGTTATTTGACCTATGCTGATTTAATATAAAATTATGAGACCTATAATGCAATCCTAATGGTTAGTTACGATAACTGATAACTGATAACTGATTTTTGTCCATATCCCATAGTTGTGAGTTCAAGTGAACGATAGACCTGGGTAATGAAGACACCTTTGTAGGGGTGTCTAGTTGGTCCTTCGTTGAAGTGCACTTGTTCCTACAGAGAGGCGTTGCCGTCATTCAGAGGTTCATTCATTCATTCAGTAGCATGTCCTTTCCAGAATCTTGCTCCCATAACAACCTTCCAGAAAACCTCTCGATTATAAGCAAGATGTCCCGTGTCCGATACACCCATCTGGAGATCATCCGCCACATCCTGCACCCATATTCTCTTTGGCCTTCCTCTTCCTCTCTTCCCAGGCATATACACCTCCAATATTGTTCTGGCCAGACTTTCGTGGCGTTTCAAGTGACCAAAATATTTCAATTTTCTTTATTTTATCGTCTTTAATAGCAAACCTTCTTCAGTATTCAGCTCTTGAAGTATTGATGCATTTGTTCTTTTCTTTACCCAAGATATTCTTAGAACTCGTCTACAACATTTATATTCAAACGCATTTATGCTCTGTTCAGCTTGTTTAGTAAGTGTCCAGGTCTCACAGGCGTATGTTGCAATGGGAAAGATGCATTCTCTTAAAAATATAATTTTTGTAGTTATGTCCCACTCCATAATTTATTCAGTTGTTTTAGTATTTGAAGAGCAATTGATAATCGTCGTTTAATTTCTTTCATTGTGTCATCGTTGTTGGTAATCAATGACCCTAGATATTCAAAATTTTCCTACCAACTACAATTTTTCCTCATTAACATGTATTTCTTTCTCCATAGTAGTTTATCTGTATTCATTATCTTTTTGTTTTTGCTATGTTAAGATATAAGTTGTGATTTTCACTATTCAATTGGTTGAGGCTATTAGGTTTTCTATACCATTCTGTGATGTGGATAGCAATACTGTATCATCAGCATACCGAAACTCATGACCGCCGGTATTTAGGGCATCATATAGCTCCCTGTTTATATCAATATCATCTCTACATTTCTCACTACATTTTCGGCCTACAGGTTAAACAAATAGGAGGATAGCACACAGCCCTGACGGACTCCTTGCTTGATGTCAAACCAATCTGACGTCTGGCCATCTATTCTAACTGCTGCTTGTTGGTCTAGATAGAGCATTCTTATGAGTTGTATTACATGTGATGGAAAGCCCATTTTCCTCATTGATTTCTCAAAGTTTCTGATGTTCTACACAGTCAAATGCCTTTGAATAATCCACAAAACATGAGAATAGGTTTACATTAAATTCTCTGCACTTCTCTATTATTAAACGCATGTTGAGAATGTGATCTCTTGTTCCTCTTCCTGTATAAATCCAGCTTGAACCACATTAATTTCTTCTTCCATTTTCTTACTAAGTCTTCCCATTATAATTTTTAGTAGAATTTTACTTGCATGACTGATCAGGGCAACAGTTCTATAGTTGGTGCATAATTTCAGGTTGCCCTTTTTTGGTATTGGAATGAAGATAGTTCTCTTCCAATCTTTTGGCCAATTACCATATTTCCATATCTTTCTACATAATGCGTGATAAATGTGTATGTTCTCGTCTCCTCCCGCTTTAATGAGTTCAGCTGTTATCTTATCACATACAGGTGATTTACCATTCTTCAGGTTCTTTATTGCCCATGCAATTTCATCTAATGAGGGTTCAGGTTCTGTCTATACTGTCATTGGCTCATATATCTAATTCATATCCTCACTGTCACTCATATCATACATTCCACTGCAGTACTCCTGCCATCTTTCTACAATTTATCTAGATTCTGTTAAGGTATTTCCCTCCTTGTCACATATAACATTTACTTGAGGTTGAACATTTCTTGTCAATAACTTCATTTCTTTGAACATTTCATAATCTCTTCCAGTCTTATGATATTGCTATATTCTGATACAGCAATCTTGTATATATAGGTTTTTGTCCTTCCGAGTATTCTTTCTTATTTCTCGAGTTAAAGATTTACACTTCATCCTGCTGTTATCGGATTCACCTCCTTTCTGTTTCTGTTCCCTTTGTTGTTTTATTAATTATAATGTGTATGATGAAATCCATGGCTTAAGTTGCGTTTTCTTGGATCGGAATTAAATCTTTGGCGGTTACAGGTTAGAATCCCGGTCGGTAACTATAGCTATCAAGTTGAATGTTGTCTAGTGGGTCTATTTCTTTCTTCTATGTCTGTGAGCGCCAAGTTTGGTTATGTATTACTTAAAGTCCTGTTATTTGACACAGTAACTACTTTATACCATTAAACACTTCTGTCCCAGTGACTTGTTCACTGAACAAACCGTTCCGCTTACATTGTGTGTAACTACAATAATTTTCCCTAGTCGCGGTGGCTTGCCTGTTGGCTCTGTTGTCTTGGGTTCAAATTCGCATCAGGGAGGTTTGCTAACTGACTTTGGTTTCCAAGTTTACCCAGCCTAAAATTGTTATCAGAAAACGTCTTGGGAAGTAAAGTCGATCATCGTGATAACGTCAACTTCATCCGCCAAGGGTCGATTCGTGGATACAGATAGGCTTCTAGAACCATATGCCCACAGGCCATAAGCCTTGTCAAAGGTCCTTTACTTACTTAACTTCCTTCACATGGGATGCCGGGAATTACCGTCTCTAGCACGTTTACCCGCCTGCCGGTGCTGATGTGTTTAAATCCAGATCGAAACGGTGTCATGGATGTTTTCTCTGACCTGGACTCCCCCGGTCAAACCAGCCTAAACAGCGTACCAGACAGTTTCATGAACAGTGAAGGTAACCTGGGTGATATTACCACATCACCCACTCAGCTTCCATAGTCCTTATCGTATGAGGCTAGCACCATATATCCCATAGCTCTCATGACAAGAAAGAAAAGGGCCCTCTACTTCACCTTGTTTGTGTGTCTTATCTCATCTCCCATAACTACCCCCCCCCCCCCCTCCCCCATCCGTCCCCAACGTGTCTTATTCGAATCCAGCGTTTCTATAGTTTTTCAGCATAATAACTTCTGTATATCATTAAGCCGGTCTCCCTGGCCTATGAGTTAAGTTCTTTATCAGTAATCCCGTATATTCTCGTGAGTAACGTAACCTGCGCTAGAATCGGTCGTGGTTTTCGCCGCGTTGGTAACTTATGGGGTATGTGAATCGGTCGCTCAGAAAGTAATGGTAAACTACTGAGCGTAATCTTGCCTAGTACATCAACAGCAGCTGAAAAATGCTGATGTTGACTGCAACATCTTGTAAGGGATATGCAAAACAGAAAATGTCCTTAAATATCTTATGTCCTCACCCTTGCCATGTACGACCGTGAATCAGTGCCTCTGCGTTGATTCATTCATTACTTTGGTGGTCTCACCAGAGATTTCTGGTGTTTATATATTCCCTACTTCACATAATCAACTCAAGAAGAACTATTTCGAATGTTACACAGTTTTTTACGGTGATATTTGGCCTAGAAGTGTCTTGATGGTTGTGAAATGTGTATAGTATCACTGACGTTTGACCTATATGTGCATTTATGGTTCTTATATGTATATACTAACATTGACGTTTGACCTAGATGTGTATTGAAAAGCCGCGAAATGTATCCCAAATGAAAAAGTCAACTGTTGTTTGAGAAGATGTGACTAATGAAATGGTGTCTACAGGGCAAGTAAGATGGGACAATAATGAGAATCAGTAGCTGTTGTCGGGAAGGAGGGTGGTTATTTACATTAGGGGTGTTTTCAGATAAACACTTTTTGGGCGCGATGTTTAGACAGGGATGTGTGCTCTCTCCTCTGCTATTTAATATCTACAGATACAGAATATCAAAAGAAATAAGCTTTGACAGACAGGTTCAGAAAATTGTGAACACTTTACTTCAGATGAAACAACAGATCCACATGCAAGAACTGAACTTATATTTGCAGACGATCAGTGTCTGTTTTATAGCGACGAGGGCAAACTGAAAAATCATATTAATAAGCTGGGTTCAACATGCAGCAGATATAACATTAATATAATTATAGCCAAAACCGGAGTAAAGCAATTTAGCAGATCTCCTTGTCCAATAATCATACTAAATAGCACATCTCTGAAAAAAAGTTGAATAACTCAAACATCGTAGAAGTATGGTCACAGAATACGGCAGATTGGATAGAAAAATCGAAATCAGATGTCAAAAAGCAAGTGCACTTACATATCAACTATCATCCATACTGAAACATCCAAACATACAAATTTCCGAAAAACGACAGATAATAAACAGCATATTCACACCAACCCTATGCTTCCAATTTCAAACTTGGACATTATCCAAATCACACTTACGAAAAATCAACAGCTGTTAAATTAAATCCCGAGGAGAACTGCCAACGTAACAAACAATCCGAGACCGAGTCATAAATGATGTTATCAGACAGACAGTGGGGTCAACACCTTGGCCGCCAACACCTTGTGCACATTTATCGACAGACACAAGATCAAATGGTTTGGCCATCTCGTTAGAATGCAACACCAACACTGGCTCTACGTCAAAGATCGTCTGCCACGACAGAAAGAGGTCGCCCGAGAAGAAAATGGATTGACGATATCAAAGATATTGTACAATCACACGGAATGACACTATCCAGTTCAACACATAGGACGCAGGAATGCCAATTATTCATCCCCACGACACTTGACGGCAAAAATGGAAGACGACGACGACGATGATGATGATGATGATGATGATGATGATGATGGTGGTGGATGGTGGTGGTGGTGGTGGTGGTTGTCGTGTCCTCCTTTAAAGTGTCGTCCCTGGAGTGAAGAGAGTCAACACCCACATTATAATATTTTTCTTTCCTATCAATATCCTGGAGAATCCACCAGCTTCCGTCCAACACACTCCATCAGCCCGTGGACACCTTCCTATCACTCTCTCACTGTCGTACTATGCCCCCTCTCATACTTCCCCAACGCAACATACTCAACAACTCTTGCTTCTAAAAATTAACAAAGATTAATTTATTAAAAGAAAAGTGTAACGTATATGAGACGTGTATGTGAAGAAAATGTGTGTCGTGTATTATAACATAAATGTATGTGTCAGCCCTCAAAGTTCAGGATCATAGTGTACACATCATGGCAAGGATCACACGACATCATACGAGTCAGTACACAAGACCTCACCGAAGTCGTATCCTTCTCTCCAGACATGTCCTCTTCCAGGAACTTTGATGACCATGAGATCTGAATCCCATGTAATTATAGTCCTTGAAAAAAAACTATTATAGTTCCTAACACAATGGTTCCTAATAGTTTATAGAAACCCCGGCTTCATAATTCCGGCGTAGTGAAACAAACCCGGAACACTGTCCTATGAACAAGACTTTTTGTCTCTTGCTAAATGTTCTCTAGTTCTCAATATTAAAAAGTTATTGTCTATACTCCAATAGAGTCCTTTATTTTTGTTCTAGTCATAAGTGAACTGAATATCCATCACTACTGGTGTGTTAAAGCTGGTATGACCTAAATTCATTCGGTATTTATCCTGTAGGATACATATACCATTCAGCTCCACTGAGCAATGTTGATCATCTTCCTCTAGCATAATCTATGTTGTACCATTGCTGGCCAATCTTCCTGCGCCAAACTTTATCCGGGATCGGATTGTCTCTTGGTTTCATGTTCTTCATTCCAACCAGAGGTAACCTGCAACATAAATCATATAACCGGTGATAGCCTCCCCGTCACTGATCTCTATTAGATGATCGTGGGCCATCGGCCTCGCTCAGAAAATATAATGAACCTATCAGGGACAAATGAATTGACCACATAGGTTATCATCAGGCCAAGACAAGAAAAAAAATCAGCAAACAGAATGCGGAACCCCCCCCCCCCCCCCCCCCCCACACCAGGGAGCACCCACTGCAATATCCCAATTATCCCTCATTACCCAATCCTCAATTAGTAAAGCTTATCAACACTTCACTAATCTATTTTCAACTAACAGAGCCAAGTATCACTTCCCTACTCTAGTTAGTTTTCCACTAACAGTGCTAATCATCACACTATAGTTTTAACAAGCCTACAGCCTATATTAATTAGAACTAATTATAATCGGTTCTACCTTAGGCCACACTGCAGTTAGATCAAATTACATCCACTCTTGCCATGACAGGCACGTGTAAAATTAAATTAACTCAATTCGCACACGGTAGACGTTTTCCATCAGAACCACAGTGCCGAAGCACGTCTTCTACAATCCAAGGTTTGCGATCAACTCCCCATCTCCAATCATGGTTTTTGGCCAAACCTCTAATTGGTCACGGGACTGTATTCTTCCTGTCCACACAGGTGTTATTTGGACATATCAGCCATTGTCAAGAATCTATTTTTCCCTGGCTTAGTCACTATCAAAGTTGTCATCACTTGTTTTGACTCCCCCAACAAACTAACGAGTTACTGTATGATCCCAACAACAGTTTTCCCCAACACGCTGCCAATCTTGTACTGTTATCTTCCGTGCTGAGTACTTCCGTTTTCCCTCTGACTTGTTTATAATCTGTCAAAGCGATGTATGATTCAGCGCACTCACTTCCCCTATACATCTGCAACTTGTTAATTTTGCCCTGACATGTGATGGCCGACATCCGATTGCCACCATGATCCCACGGGTTCCATCTGTATTCAAATGTTGACAAACTGTCAAGGCGATGCCGGGACCTGTCTCCATCACCACCGAATGTTCCAAATCCGTTAGAGATGTACACGTGCAGCTACAAATATTGTCCTGGGATTTTGACATCCGATTTGTTTATACTGTTAGTAAAATAGTTGTCGCTGGCAGATAGTCCGTTTTATCAGAAAGCCTCTATAATAATCAGCTGGGTAAACGCACGGTTTTATTTTGTGACATAGGCCCCCTCTTAAGAGAGTAGTCCATCTCACTCTTCTTCACCGTGAGTTTAATCCAGATGATTCATTCTTCTTCTTCAGGAGCTGGGTGTCTTGACAAGAAGTCCGCTCCAACATTTTCCTTCCCAGGAATGTACTCCACTGTGAAATTATAATGTTGAAGTAACAACGACCATCGCATCAAACGTGCGTTGAACTTCTGAGAAGTAGCCAGGAACATCAAGGGCTGATGATCCGACTGGACTCGAAACTTAACTCCATACAAATATGGCTGGAATTTTTGCACTGCCCATACGAGGGACAGGCACTCTCTCTCGACGGTTGAATAATTCCTCTCCGCCTGTAGAAGTTTCATGCTTGCGTATGCCACAGGTTTCAAAACCGAAGCATCGTCTTTTCCTTCCTGTAACAAAGCGGCTCCAATTCCAATCGCACTCGCATCTGTTCTCAACACAAATTGTTTGGAAAGGTCAGGGAGCTGTAATACAGGTTTGCTGACCAAGGCCTCCTTTAACTGACTATAGGCATTCTCACATTCTGGGGGCCATACGGCGGAGCAAAGAATAGTAACACTGTTGCCTACCATGCACGTCGTAAGAGGCGACTAAGGAGGCTATGGTTCCGTCGCCCTGCTACTGAGTGAGTGCGTGGCGCGACACTGTGAGCTGTGAATTTCGTGTGGAATGCTTTTGCATCGGTCCGCGGTTGTTTTTAGTGTGAACTCCGTGTTCAGAATGATGGCGGCCGGCTGTTGCTGGATTGACTAGTTTGCCTTTTCGGTTCACGAGTGCTTTTTTCGGGAGACTCCTGGGAGTCAGCGCTGTAGCTACGGAGTTCGTGCTTTGTGCGGCGATTTCGGTGGGTCGCCCTGCGGAAAGAGACCAAGCCATGTAGGATAAAACCCGGGTCAATGAAGTCTTTCTGGTGACTGCCGTTTCCATCAACGATGAACTGTATTTTTTGTGGAAGACTTTTGTGTTTGCATTCTGGCGGCGGCTTTATGCACAGTGTACCTGTGCGGGCTGTTGGCTTGCCGACACTTCTGTCTATTCCATTGTTTACATAGGGCAGTGAGGAGCATTTTGTGTGATATTCACTGGCACAGGAACGGAGCAATATGGGGATGACCCGTTGCCGTGAAGTTGGAACCGCGACTAACTAACTAACTAACTAACATTCTGGTGTCCAAATGATTTGATCCGGGAATCCCTTTTTAAAGGTTTCCGTCAATGGAGCTCCCAATTCAGTGAAATGTGGGATTAATTTGTGGTAGAACCCACACAACGAGAGAAAAGATCGCACATCCTTCTTCGTTTTTGGCCTTGGTGCATTTCTGATTTTCTCCAGGTTCTTTTCTTCCGGGACTATGTGTCCTGGAGTGATGGTGTGACCTAGAAATTCCAGAGACTGGTAACCAATCATGCACTTGGTTGGACGAGCAGTAAGCCCTGCTTCCTTGAGCCTATTAAACACTCTCTCCAAGGATTGTAAGTGGTCATCCAAGCTGTCACTGGAAATCAGAATATCATCCATGAATGAGATGATGGACGGATCCTGTAACGGATCTAGTAAAGTCCTCATCATGCGTGTAAACACACTAGGTGCATTGCTGAGTCCAAAGGGCATGACCTTGAATTCGTAGTGTCCACTGGGTGTACTGAAAGCCAACAGTGGTCGAATCTCCGGTTTGACTGGTATCTGATAGTAACCCCGACTCAGATCCACCCTTGAAAAGTACCGAGCCTTATGGAGCCTAGCGAATAACTGAGTTGGATTCGGCAAAGGTTCCACCTGAAATTGGGGGTGACTGTTCAGAAGTCGGTAGTCTATACACAACCGGTGTTCTCCACTTGGTTTCCGTAACAAAACTACCCCTGCATTGTATGGGGATGTGGATGGTGCAATCACGTCATCCTCCAGCAGTTTTTGAATTTTCTCCTCCAGGGCCTTTTCTTTAGAGAATGGCACTGGGTAAACCTTTTGGCGAACAGGCTCCTGTGTGGTCAAAGTCATCTCGAACTCAACCAACCTCGTTCGTCCTGGTTTATTCAGTCAGTATCTCCTTATGAGACTTGAGAACCTGGGTTATCCTTTCCCTCTCCTGGGAGGTCAGATCAGGGTTCACTTGCACATCCCTATATGTTTCCTGGTGTACCAAGGGATATTCCCTGCCCTCGTTGGTTCCCACTTCTGTCTCCACTGCAACTGCCATTGCCATGAGGTGAGCTGCCTTGTCTCCGTGTCTCTCTTCGTATTTCCGCAAGAGATTGATATGGAAAATCTTCGACTTTCCCCGGATCCGGATCTGATAGTTGGTTCTGGATATCACCCTTTCCACGGGAAATGGTCCTTGCCAACCTATCTCCGGTTTGTTGTTTCCCGTTGGGAGTAGCAACAAGACTTTGTCTCCCACCTCTAGAGATCTTTCTTTAGACCTACGGTTGTAGTAAGCCGCATGTCTTTTCCTGGCCTTTTTCAAGTTTTGATTTGCCAGAGTCCATCCCTTGTGGAGTTTTTCTTTCAGTTCCTCCACGTATTTATAGGATGAGATCACTTCTTCTGACGTCCCCTCTTCAGTCCAACTCCTCAACATGGCTTCCAACGGTCCTTTGATTGGACGACCAAACAGCAACGTAGCGGGTGGTAGTCCTGTTGAGCCATGAGGAACTTCCCGATAGGCAAAGAGTGCTGCTGGGATATATTCATCCCACCTATCAGGTTTTTCCTGCGCTAGTTTCCTGAGCATTGTCATCAACGTGCCGTTGAAACGCTCTACTTGTCCATTGGCTTGAGGGTGGTAAGGGCTGGTATGTATGTGGTTAGAGTGAAACACCCTAAATACCTCCTCCATGAGTTTTCCACAAAACTGAGATCCATTGTCCGTCAGAATTTGATCCGGAAAGCCTAATCTGGTAAAGGTCTCCATCAGTGCGTCCGCCACTCTTTTCGAGTCAATCGTGGTCAACGGTATGGCTTCACCCCACATTGTACAGCAATCCACCATTGTGAGTATATACATGTTCCTCTTCCTAGTCCTGGGAAGTGGACCCACGATATCGATGGCCACCCTCTCGAAAGGAGAGTTCATGATGGGCATCTCACCCAACACCACCGGTGCTGTCCAGTGTTTCGGTGCCACCCTCTGACACTCAGGGCATGACTTCACATACCGACGCACATCATCTGTCATTCCCGGCCAATAGTAATGGCAGGGAATTCGCTGCATGGTGGCGGCAATACCCATGTGTCCACTAAAGGAGATGGTATGCCCCATATGAAGAATCTGGGATCGGTGAGCTTTCGGGACGACCAACTGACCGTATAGGTTGTCTCCCCTTCCTGCTCTCCTGTAGAGTATCCTATTCTTCATGTAGTACTGCCCCCGTCCAGGTGGATCAGCACTTTTCTGCAGCTTTTTGTAGCAAGGACGTAAAGTATCATCCTCACTCTGGGCAGTTCGTAGCTCCCCCGGCATTGGGTTAGTCACAATTGCGTCTGCCTCTTCGGTTTTCGTCTGAGAGCGAGTCTGCATTGCTCCCATATGGATTGGCTCCCTGGGCATTCCCAGAAAGACATACCGGCAACCTAGGATGACTGGAAAAATGGGATCGGTCAATACAGCGGCCTTGATGGTGCCGGTGACGTACCTTGACCGAATCTCCACATTAGCAATGGGCAACTTCATGACTACAGCACTCTTCTGTGCAGGCTGTATCTCCATGGTTTCACCTGTGAATTGTTCTGGATGTACCAGATCCGCAGAAATCACGGCCTCCCCGTCCAGTCCTGTGTCGTACAAACACTCCACTTGACGACCGTTAACCTCTACCAATTCCACTACAGGTGGTTTTTCCTGGTCTGGAGTCTTCTCCTCGGCCTCGACCTGTTCGGTGGGCTCCACCTTAGGTTTCCCGGGGCACACGACGAATTGAGTGTCTCCTGACTTTCCCCTGCAGTCAATAGCATGGTTCGTATTCGACTTGCATTGGTTGCACCATTTCCCTGTCCTAGATTTTCTAGTGCCGGACTTGAGTGAGCTCTCCTGGTGGCGAGCTTCTTTGTTGACCTTGGCATTTTCCGTGACAACCTCCTTGGAAGTCACTTGACATGCTGCGAAGTGAGGGTTCTTAGCCTTCGATTTGCAGTACCTCGTATTGTGAGAGGGTGACTTACAAATTGAACACCACTTCTCCGACCACGGTCGTTTTGGTGTAGAGCTTGAAGTGCTCTTGCTTCCCTCCTTCTTCTTCTCTGAACTATCCTCTGATTTTTGCACATAAGGTTCCCACTTTTTTGTTCCTGAGTTTTTGGCTTTCTTCTTGTCATGTTTCTCTTGACTTTTGGTGTTGGTGGAAATGTTTTCCCCTGCCTCCCCATGTACCTCGACGAACCGTTCTGCTAATTTTGTCACGAGGTCAATACGTTCCGCTCCTTGTTCTCCCAGGAACGTCCTGAGAGGTTTAGACATTTGCTTCTTCAGCTGGTCGACCACCATGAGCTCTTCCAGACTCTCATAGTCATGTGCGAACCCAGCCAAATCCATCCACTTATGGAGATAAGATTTTAGACGCAAACTGTAGGCGGCAAACAACTCCCCCGGTTCTCGTTTCGCTGCTCGAAATTTTGTCCGGTAGGTATGTGACGTAACCTCGAATCGTTTCAGCAGATCCGTCTTTAACTCGTCATAATTGTTCTCATGTCCTGGTGGCAGGCGAGAATAAACCTCGTATCCGGTCCCGCGTAAACCCTGGGATAGCTTAAGATTCCATTTGTTACGCTCTAGACCCATAGCAACTGACATGGCCTCGAAGCGTTGAAGGTACTGGTCAATCTTCTCTTTGTCCTCCTCGTAGACCGCTAAAGGAAACTTCATAGCATGGTACCCATGTCCACCTACTAGTGTTGAGCCTGGGATGGAGGAACCTCCAACTGCTCCCTCAGTTTCTCCATTAGATTGACTCTTCAACTCGAGTTCCCTCATCCGGTACTCGTGCTCCCTCTTCTGTGCTTCCTGTTCAGCTTCTAATTTCCTAGCTGCTTGCTCAGCTTCAAATTTCCTAGCTGCTTGCTCAGCTTCCAATTTCTTAGCTGCTTGTTCCAACTCCATCCTTCTCAATTCCAACTCGGCCTTTCGATCTTCCCGTTCTGCTTGACGATACTCTCTCTCTCCACTTCCTGTATGTAATCCGTTAGAGCAGAACCCGACAGTCCCATTTCTTCCTCCTTTGCCTTTAATTCTAACGTGGTAAGTTTAGGGGTGGCCATTTTACAGAGAGGTAAGCTAGCAGGTCGAGTACAATATAACTGCAAATTACTATACAGATATATGAACAAGTACTATAAATCTAGATATTACCACACACAGCACATTCACTCAGTGACAAGAGTAGAATCAGGACCACAGACCTATGCAGACGTGTGAAGTGTGAACAGGTAAGATATTAGTCCTAACCCCTATCCACATTCACTCTAGCTGGATTCTCCAATATGATATCTCCGTTTATAACTAAGGATCCCGTGTCAAAAGACCCCGTTGTCAGAAGATCCCACTGTCAAAGGTTCCTGCTTGCAGGAGATCTCGCTGTCCAAGGATTCCATTTACGGGAGATCCCGCTGTCCAAGGATTCCGTTTACGGGAGATCCCGCTGTCCAAGGATTCCGTTTACGAGAGATCCCGCTGTCCAAAGATCACGTTTACGAGCCTCCAATAATGTCGTGTCCTCCTTTAAAGTGTCGTCCCTGGAGTGAAGAGAGTCAACACCCACATTATAATATTTTTCTTTCCTATCAATATCCTGGAGAATCCACCAGCTTCCGTCCAACACACTCCATCAGCCCGTGGACACCTTCCTATCACTCTCTCACTGTCGTACTATGCCCCCTCTCATACTTGCCCAACGCAACATACTCAACAACTCTTGCTTCTAAAAATTAACAAAGATTAATTTATTAAAAGAAAAGTGTAACGTATATGAGACGTGTATGTGAAGAAAATGTGTGTCGTGTATTATAACATAAATGTATGTGTCAGCCCTCAAAGTTCAGGATCATAGTGTACACATCATGGCAAGGATCACACGACATCATACGAGTCAGTACACAAGACCTCACCGAAGTCGTATCCTTCTCTCCAGACATGACCTCTTCCAGGAACTTTGATGACCATGAGATCTGAATCCCATGTAAATATAGTCCTTGAAAAAAAACTATTATAGTTCCTAACACAATGGTTCCTAATAGTTTATAGAAACCCCGGCTTCATTATTCCGGCGTAGTGAAACAAACCCGGAACACTGTCCTATGAACAAGACTTTTTGTCTCTTGCTAAATGTTCTCTAGTTCTCAATATTAAAAAGTTATTGTCTATACTCCAATGTGGTTTCTGAGGAAAATGCAAAGAATACCATGGACAGCGAGAAAGACCAATGAACAAGTCCTTCAAGAAACAAATGAAGATCGTAAACTGATCAGAGACATTAGACGTAGAGAGTCACAATTTTTTGGACATGTTATGAGAAGAAATGATTTGGAGAACTTGGTGACAACTGGTAAGATCGAGGGAAACAGACCAAGGGGAAGACCTAGAAACAAGTATCTGGATGGCTTGGCCTTGTGGCATGGTCGAGACAGAAACACGGAACTGATCCACGACTCTGGTATTCGAGTGAGATGGCAGAACATGACCGCCCACGCTTACCGGCATGGCATATGATGGATGGATGGATACTCCAATAGAGTCCTTTATTTTTGTTCTAGTCATAAGTGAACTGAATATCCATCACTACTGGTGTGTTAAAACTGGTATGACCTAAATTCATTCGGTATTTATCCTGTAGGATACATATACCATTCAGCTCCACTGAGCAATGTTGATCATCTTCCTCTAGCATAATCTATGTTGTACCATTGCTGGCCAATCTTCCTGCGCCAAACTTTATCCGGGATCGGATTGTCTCTTGGTTTCATGTTCTTCATTCCAACCAGAGGTAACCTGCAACATAAATCATATAACCGGTGATAGCCTCCCCGTCACTGATCTCTATTAGATGATCGTGGGCCATCGGCCTCGCTCAGAAAATATAATGAACCTATCAGGGACAAATGAATTGACCACATAGGTTATCATCAGGCCAAGACAAGAAAAAAATCAGCAAACAGAATGCGGAACCCCTCCCCCACACACACCAGGGAGCACCCACTGCAATATCCCAATTATCCCTCATTACCCAATCCTCAATTAGTAAAGCTTATCAACACTTCACTAATCTATTTTCAACTAACAGAGCCAAGTATCACTTCCCTACTCTAGTTAGTTTTCCACTAACAGTGCTAATCATCACACTATAGTTTTAACAAGCCTACAGCCTATATTAATTAGAACTAATTATAATCGGTTCTACCTTAGGCCACACTGCAGTTAGATCAAATTACATCCACTCTTGCCATGACAGGCACGTGTAAAATTAAATTAACTCAATTCGCACACGGTAGAACGTTTTCCATCAGAACCACAGTGCCGAAGCACGTCTTCTACAATCCAAGGTTTGCGATCAACTCCCCATCTCCAATCATGGTTTTTGGCCAAACCTCTAATTGGTCACGGGACTGTATTCTTCCTGTCCACACAGGTGTTATTTGGACATATTAGCCATTGTCAAGAATCTATTTTTCCCTGGCTTAGTCACTGTCAAAGTTGTCATCACTTGTTTTGACTCCCCCAACAAACTAACGAGTTACTGTATGATCCCAACAACAGTTTTCCCCAACACGCTGCCAATCTTGTACTGTTATCTTCCGTGCTGAGTACTTCCGTTTTCCCTCTGACTTGTTTATAATCTGTCAAAGCGATGTATGATTCAGCGCACTCACTTCCCCTATACATCTGCAACTTGTTAATTTTGACCTGACATGTGATGGCCGACATCCGATTGCCACCATGATCCCACGGGTTCCATCTGTATTCAAATGTTGACAAACTGTCAAGGCGATGCCGGGACCTGTCTCCATCACCACCGAATGTTCCAAATCCGTTAGAGATGTACACGTGCAGCTACAAATATTGTCCTGGGATTTTGACATCCGATTTGTTTATACTGTTAGTAAAATAGTTGTCGCTGGCAGATAGTCCGTTTTATCAGAAAGCCTCTATAATAATCAGCTGGGTAAACGCACGGTTTTATTTTGTGACAGTGGTGGTCATGATGATGTGCGGGGAGGGCTCGACATAACATCGGACAATGAAGAGAATTAGTAACTTGTGTGGTGGTGGTGAGCTTCGACATAACATCGGAAAAGGAAGAGAATTAGTAAATTCTGCGAGGTGAATTTCGTCAGTAAGATGAGACAAAACAGACTTAATAGGCTGAGGTATAAAGTGATGAGTAAGATAACGATTTATTACGTCTCGTTTGGTTTTCTTTTGATTTTTGATAAGATAATGGAATATCCGTGATTACAAAACGAAGGCAAATCTAGTAATACCCTGATTTATTATAATTATACTGTTTTGTTACCAGAAACTGAGGTAGATATCCTACAATTTATTATACATTCAACAACACAACTGGATCTGAGATTACGAGGAAACGTGAAAATACAGTAAATAAAAAGCAGTTGGCTATGAAACTTAAAAACAGAAACCAGGGAGAAGATTCTTGACAAATGCAACATATCTTGGTTACATAATGAAAAGTCGGCGGATATGCTATTGGAACCAATAATGTTTTGCTGCTGATCTTGACGGCTTAGATTCCATCTCTAGTAAGATTCAAACACAGCCTTGACCCCATCATTCATTCCATGGCCACAGGTCAGTGTCGAGGTAAAGAAGAAGATACAACCATCGACGAAGAAGTACTCACACTCAAGACAAACAGGCACTGGTGGGTTCACACACAGAGCGACTGATTGGCTATACCCGCGCGCTACATGAGGTACTCACTCCGAGCCAGAAATCCGCCAGACCAATTAACACTGGAGGTCTTCACAAACAGGCAGAGTCAACTGTGGCCTCTTGTCATTGACTCCGGGGCAAACTATCCTGACACACTCAGTGTCTTTGTCTGTGTCCCCGTATGTCTGTCATCTCAACCTCTAATCTGTGTCTGTATGCTTTCACTTATAGTTCTGGGACACTTTAGACCTCTGTCTGTCTCTCTATCTGTCCGTCCGTCCCTCTGTCCGTAATTTCGTCCTTCCATCCGTCTGTCTATCTGTCTGTCTGTCTGCCTGCCTGCCTGCCCGCCCGCCTGCCCGCCTGCCTGCTTGTCTGTCTGTCTGTCTGTCTGTCTGTCGTTAAATTTTTTTCCTTCGTTACCGTTTTCCTTTTGTTGAATTGTTTTCCTTTATTCCATCATCTGTCCGCCTGCCTATATGTCTGTGTTTAGACGTCTTTCCTTCTTTAACCTTTCACGTAATGTTCACCCTTTTATTCTCTCTGTCTTTAATTTCTTACATCTTTATTTCATATTTCAATAATTCATTCCGTCAGTATTTCTTCCTTCAGTACTCCTCTACTTCTTCCCTCTTCTGTTCCTTAATTCAAACCTTTCTGTCCAGTCTGGCAAATGTCTTTCCTTTCTGTCTTCCCATGTCCTGTATCTATCTATGTTACTTACGGTCTACCCGTCCGTCCGTCCACCCGTAATGCTGCCCTTCTCTCCCACACAAATATACATTTTTGGTTGTGGATCACATTCATGTGAGCACGGGTATCTCCATAAGTGACTGAGTTCCCTTCTATAGATCACACATGGGGAATATTAGCACAGTTCGCAGTCTCCTTTACAGAGGCAAGGTTCAAAATAGGTGGACACCAAAATCACACATGCTATATATATTTATCTATGGGCAGGTTTTGTTTAATTTGAAATGTAGCGTGGACAGTGGCCTAATCGTTCGGCTATTTTGAGTTTCCAATTGCAACGTGTGCAACGTTGAGACGGCTCATTGTGGGCTTTCCCTGCTTGTCCGAGAAGCCTGATCCACTACTCGAGGATACGGCGAGGGGAAGTATGCAATCCGTTTCTCATTTTCTAAAAATGCACATTTGAGACACAGCATTGATACAGTATTGATTGCAGACAATGAAAATATTTTTCGACTAGGGGAGGCTGCTGGTATTATGTATACAGTGAGCATCTAGGATTAGAATTAAATTGTAAGAAAATAGAAAGTATTGTTGTCTTCAAGTAGAAAGAAATCCCGCAGTTTAACATCCAAGTAGAGATGAGAAGCTCCGGCTTTAAGACAGCCACAGTGGAATTTTTATTGTGAATGTCGACATGAGTCTGCAGTTTACGCCGAAACTCTTTCCTTGTTAACACAAGTAAGGTATTTTATTACTGCAGGATGCCAGAATCGCAAATATTTCCCCTTCTCTTTAACCAGTGAGCTAGGGAGAAATGAAAGCAACAATCAACAAGGGAACACTGGCAACGGATACAGAGTTTTCACCTTTTTCACGAATGTCAACTTCAATATAAGACATTTGTCTGAGCGGCTGGATCGCTTAATAGCCTTGTAATTTCGCCAGGAATTAAGTGGATTTGGAATGAATTTCCTGAAGTATACACGCGAGAATTCCTGTGCCGAGGTAGGTGACTTGCAATTTTCTCAAAATACAAAAATGGCAATGGATGGTCGTAGAAAGGATAGGGCGCCGGACACAATGCGGGTTTGTCAGTATGCCCGGGATGAATTATTGGGTAACTAACGTCAGTTATTTGCTGCGTCTCCTTCAGCTCACAACCTTGAAACTATCGTCGCAAGACGACGTCGAACATAACGCGGCTCTTATACCCGCAATGAAATGACAATGAAACTATTGAAAAGATGCATCACGTAACACATTCAGCTTATGTCTTAGCTTGTCATTTCCTAGTTTCACCCAGAGGAAATTCCGTGAATTTGCTTCAAAGTCTTGATGTTTATTATCTTAGAATGCATTATCAAGTTTTACTTCATTGTAACAATCTCGTAACGCCACGGGCAGATCAAGAGAGATAAAACAAATCATGCAGTTTGGTAGGTAAGCTGGATACAATCAGGGAATTTAAAAAGAAAGTAGTTAAAAAAAAAAAATAGCCGAATTGTAGACAGTTAAAAGCAAGGGAAGTGAGCACAAAAAAAAAAAAACGAAGTAAAAACAAATCGCTGATTTGAAGGTAGTCTGGGAAGGGGTGGAGGTGGCGGGGGTGGGGTGAGGGGGGAGGGATTTCCACGAGAGAAAAAACGCATCACGATGACGTTTAATGATGACGCGATGTAGAACTACAGCGCTCTATTTTAAGACACACTCAATAGACATGTCAGCAAGCCCAAATTGACTGCTACTTTTCTTTGTGTACATTCATATTGACGACTGAAGTTATATGAAGAAGAAAAAAAATACACGTAAATAAATGGGAACATTATTAAACATGTTAATCGGTACACCTGTGTTGGCACATTCACGACCTCTAACAGAACAGGAAATGCATTGAACAGATGAGAACACCAACCGCTAGTGCAAAGTTAGCTTTGTGCAAATTGGAAAACATAATCACCAATACCACGCTGTAATCGCAGTGCAGAAAAAGGGTCTTAATCTATATCTGTAAAAGAGACTGTGTGTGGTTGGCAATGTATTGGATGCGTTCGATAACGGTACATCCGATTGAGATGAAATTTTCTACACGTCTTCCTTTCATTCCTGTGCAACCGACTGTAATAGTTTATTAGTGTAAAATCGGCTACTTACTTAATAACATTTAATATTTCATTTTTCATTATAATTTCTATATAGCAAGGGGACTTAACTCTAGAAAAGTTATTTCAAGGGGCATAACTTTTAATAACATTTCTATATAATTTATAGTCATATTGTTGCACTTACTTGCACTATTGTTAAACTCTTTGTCTATAGTTATTTACAGGCATATGAGTTATAATAAATAATCATATAATCTTTAAGGCATTTTCAAAGTTTTCATAAAAATAATGCATAATGCATAACATTGTAACTAATCTGTTTATGCTTAAAGAAGTTATCTACAGTCATGTAGGTAATTAAAAACAGTTTTCATTAAAAACAATGGATGGTGTGTGGAAGGACATTCTTTTAAATTACTGTGCGCCAGGAGCTGGGCGAAGCCACGCCGGGTCAGATAGATAGACAGACAGTCGAGAACGGGAGCTTATTTGACTACTTATATGAATTAAATGAGATGCTCCCCACCAGGGACTGGGTGAAGCCGGGCCGGCTCAGACAGACAAACAGATAGACAGACAGACAGACAGATAGTCGGAACGGGAGCTTATATGACTACGTATATGAATTAAATGAGATGCTCCCCACCAGGGACTGGGTGAAGCCGGGCCTGGTCAGACAGACAGACAGACAGACAGACAGACAGACAGATAGTCGGGAACGTGAGCTTATATGACTACGTATATGAGTTAAATGAGATGCACCCCACCAGGGACTGGGTGAAGCCGGGCCGGGTCAGCCAGACAGACAGACAGACAGACAGACAGTCGGGAGCGGGAGCTTATATGACTACGTATATGAATTAAATGAGATGCTCCCCACCAGGGACTGGGTGAAGCCGGGCCGGGTCAGACAGACAGACAGATAGACAGACAGACAGACAGATAGTCGGGAACGGGAGCTTATATGACTACTTATATGAATTAAATGAGATGCTCCCCACCAGGGACTGGGTGAAGCCGGGCCGGGTCAGCCAGACAGACAGACAGACAGACAAACAAGCAGACAGACAGACAGACAGACAGACTGATAGATAGATAGATCCCCTCCAGGGCCTGGGTGAAGCCGGGCCGGGTCAGCTAGTGTGCTATATAAAACCTATACTGTAAGCAGACACGCGAAGAAACACCTAATGACAGTGAAAATGTGGTCTCTGGGGAAAGTGCAAAGAATGCCATGAGCGGATGGAAATACAAATGAGGCAAGCTTTGAATAAACAGTTGGTAGTCTCAAGCTGATTAGAAAAATTAGACGTAAACAGGTTGGAATGATGTTATGAGTAGAAATAAGCTTAAAATCATAGTAATATTGCAAGCGTGACAGGAAAAGAAATGGAAGGGAAGATAACGCGATTAGCTACTGGATGGCTTGACCACATGATATAATGGGGAGGGGGGAGGAGCAAGACAGATCTGTGAAATGTCATGATGGTCCACACATCGGAGTAGCACATGATGATGATTATGGTGATGCTGATGATAGAAAAACCCCACAGTCCACGCCTTGAAACTAACCAAGTATGTACGAGTCTGAGGCGGACGTCCTAATTATAATGCACTCCGTCCCCAGCGACTGATGTTTCTGTGTAATAAACTACTGAGACTATCGGGTCGCTTCAAGCCAATCTCACAAAGAACAGTATCATATGAAACTGATTATTTCTCTCAGGGCAAAAGCATTGCGTAGTCGCCAATATCTTCTTGTACTGACGCATTGACTTGTTTACCGCCTAAGGTCGCAGACCGTATTATTAGAAAGTACCAAGGATTCAAGAGAACAGTCCCGTCATTCATTCAGACATTGATGATAATTTCCAATCATCATCATCATCATCATCAAGTGTCATGTTGAAATGCGTAGGCGGTCATGTTTCGCCAACACAAACGGTCACCATAGTCTCGAATCAGATCTGTGTTCTTGTCCCGACCGCGCCATGCTGCCAAACCATCAAGGTATGTGTACTTTTGCCTTCCTTTTGCTCTCTTCGAATCAAGCTTGGCAGTTGTCGCTAAAATATTTAGCCCATTTCTCCTGATAATATGTCCAAATCAATCGTGACTGTCTACGCCATATTTCTCCAATCAACCTCCGTTTTTTATTTGTCTCCTGACTGTCTCATTTGATTTGCTGTCCGTTCCTGGTATTTTTTGCCTGGTTCACAAAAGCACGTTTCCACCGCCATTATATGTTTCTCAGTTTTTCTGTTAATTGCCCATGTTTCACATGCATACAGCAATATGGATTGTATATAGCACTTAAACACTCTTTTTCTCACTACAATTAATAACATTTTGTTATTAAGCCTGTTTTCCATTGTGGCCACTTTTGCCAGGTAATTCTTAATCTAATTTATGCAGGACACCTTCCATAAGATGTTACGACTTTTCTGTAATAGTTATACAGATTCACCTGTTTAAGAATATTTCCATTAACTTGGATGTTAAAATCTGGTATGTCTTTCTTTGTGGAGACGACCACGTTCTCTGTTTTCTTTGAATTAAATTTAAAACCTAGTTTCACACTGTGCATAATAACCACATCCACCAAATGTTGTAGACCCTGCTCGTTGTTAGCAATCAGTAATACATCGTCCTATATCTCATATTATTGATGTTTTGTCCTCCAAATGCATCTCCTTTCATATCCTTTAAATTTCTCATTGTATTTTCACTGTAAAGGGAGAATACACATATCCCTGTCGCACACTCTCTCCTGTTAGGCTGGAATTGACGCACTTCATTATACATTTTTATGGCAGCTGCTTGTTTCCAGTAGATGTTCTGTATCATTCTAAGAAGATCTTCTCCATCCAATTGGGGGACTGGATTTTCAATACCTGGCCCACTTCAAAATTATAAACCATTAATTACAATAATTTAAAAAAAAAAAATTCAGCCTGCCGGAAAATAAGAAACAAAAGGTAGCAACAAACGTGTTCAGTTATACTTTGAGGCGTCAGGAAAATGTGGTCAAAAGAGATCTCAAATAAAATATCAAAAAGCGACATAATAACATTTTTAAGTCTACCATACTTGACACACTTGAAAATAAATTGGGAGCCAAAGATGCACGGCTTCACAGAAGATTAATAACCCTTTGGTGTATCCAGAAAGAAGACTGCGTTAAAAAAAACGAATTATATTTAAATCGAATAAAGACTATGTTACATATAGAATATCACGACGAAATGCAAAAAGAACAAGTACAGTATCTAAAGATGATTCCAGGAGAATATATAGTGAACGGCACCATCAGATAAGACTAAGAAGTTTATAAAAGTGTCAACAACATGAGAAACCCAACCACCATCATAACTAACAAAAGAGGTTAACATTCCACAACATAGACTAACAATAGGGGCAGAATATTTCCAAAACTTACCAAACCCCACATATAGCATTCATTCATTCATTCATTCAGTAGCATGTCCTATGCAGAACCTCGCTAACATAACAACCTTCCAGAAAACCTCTCGACCATAAGCAAGATGTCCCACGTCCAAAACACCCATCCGCCACATCCTGCACCCACCTTCTAATGTCCAAAGAAGCTATCTTTGACAATACAGATTTGGACAGTTTCGGAACTCTTTACTTTAGAGGAAACAATGGAGGATCAGTACATACGATTATTTGCAGACAATCAGTATCTGTTTTACAGCGATGAGGGCAGACTGCAATATCATATTAATAATCTGATTTCAACTAAAGTGGGGATTATAGCAGCACTAGTTTTTATTAGAAAAAAGCAAGTCAAATGGTTTGGCCTTGCAAGTAGGTTGCCATTCAACAGCATACTAAAACAAGCAATCAATCCCATAATAGGGCATTCACACGATGTTTATACTTCACCTCGACATCGCAAGGTACAAGAGGAACATGATAAGATGAGATGATGAGATAGATACATTATGAGTATAACTGAACAAATCTGAAGAGCTGAAGAAATGCATGTTAGCAGATCTCCTCGCCCGCCATATATACTGATAAATAGTACACATCTGGAACAAGTTAAAGAATTTAAATATCTAGGAAGTAAGATCACAATAGATGGCATAATAGACAGAGAAATCGAAATTAGACGTCAAAAACCAAGTTCGCTTATATATATATAAATTATCATCCACAGTGAACCATCCAAATATACATGTGTCCTCAAAACGACAGATAGTACAAAGCATATCCACATCAGCCCTGAGATATCAATGTCAAACTTGGACATTATCTAAATCACACTTACGCAAAATCAACACCTTCGAGATGAGATGTTTGATGAAAGCTGCCTACTATCAGAACTATCAGAAGCCGAGTAAAAAAAAAAATGATGCTATGTGTGACTGCTGAGAAAAAAGTGAGAGATTAAAAACACAGACATATTGCACATACATTAAAAGAAACGCCAATCCGGAAAACGGAGATCACAGTGTAACAATAACCATGACAATAATAACATAAAAATAAGATGAAAATAAGCTACACCAGAACACAACGAATCGACAATTCGATCTTAGCAATCTGCATCAGGAACAACACAAACCGATCTATAGAAAATTATGAATTTAAAAAGAATAATTAAAAATTAAAACATAAATAAAACATGTATTGGTGACAAACGTTGCTAGGCCATTGCACATACTCCGTTTCTAGGAAGGCTACCCAGAAGTTCAGTTGTGAAGAGTGCCAGAGAAAAACACGTGAAACCGAAAGTGTACAAACATATAGATATGGATATGGGAGTCAGCAGAGTTATACAGTGGCATCTATAATAACTAGGATGGTTGCATCACAACAAGTTGATTAACTGGCCCTCAATTTTAAACCTAATTAAGCTGTTAAGAATAGCATGGATATAATGCTGTGACCGGTTCTGCTTTTCGGTAAAGTGGCGACGACATAACGATCATTCTTTAGGGGACGCTCTTTTTAGTGTTGTTATTTCGTATTCGTTTTTAGAAATTTTTCACAAGAAACCACGGAAGGCATGTGGTGGATGAAATTCTGAGGGCAGCCGACAGATAGTTGTTGGTTATGGTCTCAATTTTCGCGACTGTAGGCAGAAGATTTCTTTCACGAGACAATGGTTGCGGTTCCCGGCCAGTCACTTCCATGAAGGGAAGCAACGGTAAAATACCTTCCTTAAAGTTGCCTAGTTCATCATGATTCGCCTAATTACAGATTATCACAAGAAAAGAACAGGGACACTGAAATTAGCAACATGAATGTTCGGACGTTCAGCGCATAAATGCGTTTGAATATAAATGTTTTAGACGGGTTCTAAGAATATCTTGGGTAAAGAAAAGAACAAATGCATCCATACTTCAAGGACTGAATATTGAAGAGGGTTGGCTATTAAAGACGATAAAACAAAGAAAATTGATATATTCTGGTGACTTGAAACGTCATGGACGTTTGGAGAGAACAATAATAGAGGGGTCTATGCCCGGGAAGAGAGGAAGAGGAAGGCCAAAGAGAAGATGGGTGCAGGATGTGGCGGATGATCTCCAGATGGGTGTATCGGAGGCTGGACATCTTGCTTGTGATCGAGAAGTTTTTCGGAGGGTTTTTATGGAAGCGAGGTTCTGCAAAGGACATGCTACCGAATGAATGAACGAACGAACGAACGAACGAACGAATGAATGAATGAATGAATGAATGAATGAATGATTAGCAGAAGATTTCGAAATGCGTTAACAACAGCAAAAACAGTTCCCAATGCTGATTGTTTCAACTGATCACAGATTGATTACAGTACATTAAGGGTAAAGTCAAGTATATAACAGGAAATACTAAATATGATCTGTGTACATTTACAAATGACAAGGAAATACAAAGCAAATTCAGCATAGAAGTACAGAACAGATTTGATATTTTGTCTGATCTTGAGATCCTATTTCAAGATGTGGCTGATCAATGGGAAATGTTGAAGAATTCAATCAGTTTGGCTGCAGAAACAACTATTCCAAAATTAAAGAAAGTGGGTCGTAAGAAATGGATGATGGAAGAAATATTAAAACTAATGGAAACAAGAAGACTCAACAAAAATAACCCTGAAAATTATGAAGAAACTCACACACAAGTCGGAACATTATGTAAGGAAGCATGGCTTGAGAAAAATTGCATATAAATTGAAAAAAAAAAAATAAAAGACAATACAACAGTCTAAATACCAAATTAATGCACAAAAGAATTCAGGTGATTACTAATAACATAACACGTAAAACAGCAGGCTGTCTAAAAACAAAAGATGGCAAAATCATAATAGAAAAAGATGAGAATTTTGTATATATGGTCAGATTATGTGAAAAACCTTTGTGATGATTTCAGAGATGAACAGTATGATATTCGAAGTAATAATGAAGGGCCATCAATTTTGAAGATGGAATTTGGTTCAGAATATTTTTAATCATATGAAAACTGGCAAGAGCCCCGGTTCAGGTAACATAACAACATAAATTATTAATGCTTTAAAAGTATATTGAATAGATCAAGTCACCAGACTGCTGAACACAATATATGTTACTGGAGATATACCTCATGAATTATGTAATTCTATATTTATTGCAATCCCAAAGAAATCAGAAGCCTTGGAATCTGATCAACATCGAACAGTTAGTATAATTTGTCACATCACGAAGATTTTGCTAAGAATTATCATACAAATAGTTAGGAAGAAAATACAACCTGAAATAGGAGAAAAACAATGTGGGCTTGTAGAAGGCAAGGGCACATTAAATGCTGTTATATGCTTATAGGCTTTCGATAGAGTAGACAGATACAAATTATGGACCATCCTTGAAGACTATGGGATAGAAGGGCAACTGCTAGAAAACATCATAGCCATGTACCACTCGAGCCAGTAAGAACACAAGAAGGTATATCAGATATGTTCACAGTCAATACAGGAGTGAGGCAGGGATGTGTGCTCTCTCCCCTGCTATTCAATATCTACATGGACAGAATTTCCAAAGAAGCAAGTCTCGACAGAACAGATTCAGAAAATTTAGAACTCTTTACTCCAGATGAAACAACTGACCCACAGGGAATAAATGAACTTCTATTTGCAGACGATCAGTGCCTGTTTTACAGCGATGAGGGCAGACTACAAAATCATATTACTAATCTGAGTTCAACCTGCAGCAGATACAATATGAGTATAAACACAGCCAAAACCGAAGTAATGCAAGTTAGCAGATCGCCAGGCCCACTAAGTATACAGATAAATAACACACCTCTGAAACAAGTTAAAGAATTCAAATACCTTGGAAGTATGATCACAGAAGATGGCAGATTGGACAGAAAAATTGAAATCAGATGTCAAAAAGCTAGTGCACTTACATATCAACTATCACCCTTACTGAAACATCCAAACATACCCATGTCCGCAAAACGACAGATAATAAACAGCATATTCACACCAACCCAATGCTATCAATCTCAAACCTGAACTTTATCCAAATTACACCTTCACAAAATCAACACTTACGAAATGAGATGCCTGAGGAGAGCTGCCAACTTAACAATCCGAGACCGAGTAAGAAATGTTACTATCAGACAGACTGTGGGATCAACACCTTGTGCCACATTTATTGAAAGACAGAAGATCAAGTGGTTTGGCCATGTCGTTAGAATGCAACATCAGCAACTACCATCACTGGCCTTACATCAAAGATCATCTGCGACGAGACCACGAGGACGTCCAAGAAGAAAATGGATTGACGACATCAGAGACATTGTACAACCACATGGAATGACACTATCCAGTGCTCCAGTGCCGCCCACCGGGCGCTGGAACGCAAATTATTCCTCCCCACGACGCTTGACGCCAGAAGTGGAAGATGATGATGATGATGATGATGATAATGATATGCTGCAAACAGTAATGGAAGCTCTATAGAAGTAAACAAAGATCTACATCTTTGCTTTATTGACTACTCAAAGCCTTTGGATAGAGTAAGACATGCCAACATGGTAGAGATGCTTGCAAATCTACAAATTGATGAGAAGGACCAGGACTCGTAATATAAGAGTGTATGGGAATATTCTTCAACAAGTGAATCGGTACAATTATCTCGGAGCAGACATAACATCTGATGGGAGATACCTTGAAGAGATTCGTACAAGAACTGCCATGGTGAAGGTAGCCTTTTGCAAGATGAAAACATAGTAACTGACCAATAAAAAGATGTCGATTGCAACGAGAAAAAGAGTACTGAAGTGTTACATAGAACCCGTAATTTTGTATGGATGTCAAGCTTGGACAATGAGCAAACAAGTTGAAAAAAATAGGATGGCTATGGAAATGCGGTTTCTGACGAGAATGCAAAGGATATCATGGTCAGAGAGAAAAACCAATGACCAAATCTCACAAGAAACAACTGAAAATCGTAAACTGATTAGAGACATTAGACGCAAACAGTCAAATAATGTTTGACATGTTATGAGAAGAAATAAATTGGAGAACTTGGTAACAACTGGCAAGATCGACGGGGAAGAGAACAAGAGAAAGACAGAGAAGTAAATATCTGGATGGCTTGGCCGCGTGGCATGGCCGAGATAGGAACACTGAGCTGATTCACGACTCTGGTGATCGAGTGACATGGCGAATCATGACAGCCCATGCTTTCCGGTATGGCACATGACGGATGATGGGTGCAGTATGGTGTTGGTTGTTTCAAGGTTGTTTTGCTAAAGTGCGTATTTAATCATATACTGTCTTATTGGTAACGTACCCGGTGTAATTATCGAATCAAGTACTGGCTGTTTAGTAAATTGTCTAGAGTGTCTATAGCACCAGGGACTGTCTGATTGGTAAATTATTTAGTGTTTCTCATGAGCCAAGCACTGTTTGTTTAGTAAATTATCTAGTGTTTCTCATGATCCATTGTGTGTCCATTGTATCACCTACTAGCTTAGTACGGTATCCAGGGTACATTTTTAAATCATGTATTACCTGTTTAGTAATTTATATCAACTGTCATTTACTGTCAATATAGTAAGTACCTTCTGGTGTATGGCAGCGGGGTCCTGAGGAATTAAGGCCGCCTGGCTAGTGCAGTCGCGGCGAACTGCTCAGGTTAGGGTTGTCTTTTTGCCCCCGACAGAAACAAAATGTTTACACCTTTCCGAGGATTCAAACCACGGTCTGCCGAAGTAGACTCCGACATTCTAGCCACTCAGATAGCCGCTTCTCAGTATTTATGTAATGTATCTATTTACTCAAATACTGTCTGCTTAGTATGTTATCCAGTGTGTCTGTTGAAAGAAGTACTTTTCAGTTAGTAACGTATCTGGTGTGCATGTTTAATCTTACTATTTGGTCAAATGTGGAGACACGGACCAGTATAAAGTACGGCGTTTTAGATAAAGTGTCTAGTCTATCTACTGACATGCACATACTACAGGTTTCGAATTGTGCTCTTAAAGAGTCATTGCTGATGGTGATGTCTGTGTTGTTATGCGATTTGGTGGGGGCTGGGGGAAGCGCAGTGTGAGGATGTGGTTTCTCTTTTAAATGGTATCACTAGGATCACCAGTCTCAATTATGATGTGTTTGACTGCGTGGTCTCATAGAATCACACACGTGTCGTGTGACAGTGTGTCGTGTGACGGTGTGCCGTGTGACGGTGTGTTGTGTGACTCTGTACAACCAGAGAATCACGACTGCTCCGATCTAAACAAGAATCAATCCCTACTTTTGGATAGTCTTCTCTGATAACTCAAAGAGTTACCCTGATAATCGCATGAGGGCGAGCAGGCCTCCACGCCTACGTTACACACTCGTCAACTGAGAAAATACTAGCAACCAATTCTTCCGTGCATTCAGGCCTGCACAATGAGACGGCCATATCATGTCATAGACCCCTTGCAGGAAACTGAATACGGATAAGTTAACGCATATAAAGGGTGTATTTGTAATGACTCTGCAGTGTTTGAAAATGTTGCCGGTCCAAGTTTTGCATTTACCTATTATGTCGCATGAACTTTACAGAGGGTGAATACAAAACTTGGACCGGCAATATATTCAAACACTGCACAGTCATTAAAAATACATCATATACTTTTCAATTGCTTGCAGGCAGCAGTGAAGTATTTATTGTAATTTCCAAAGACGGACAGTTGCAAATGAATACTGACAACTTATTATAATCAGTTTAATTGAAGCTATGAATGAAATCAATAGAAATGAAGATTTTCAGAAGTCTTTAGTGACTTTTTTAAAACAGAATCAAAAGCAAATAGGGAGCATCTCGTAATAATAAAATAGAGCCCTTGAAAGCAATAAAAGAATGAAAACTAGTATGCTTCGAAACGTCAAAAGACATAACAATCTACGTAACAGAATGTCGACTTAATGGAAAACGAGGTAAAGGGCGCCAGAGACAACACTGCACAGACACTATGAAGGTCTAATCATGGTGCAGTCTCACAGGCTCGATGAACTTTGCAAAAAAAAAACACGTCTGAGTTTCTTCTTCTTCTTTCGTTCGCCTGAAATATGTCTATAATTGCAATGTTGTCTCTTGTATGAATCTAACAGTCATTTTTAGTTC
>JACEFZ010002357.1:0-22773 GCA_014155875.1 Cepaea nemoralis
GCAGCCTATCAATACGATTGTCTCATTTTTTACAACTTTTGGGCCTATGATAAAAAATTGCTCCCACTTGGGACGCTGCGAGCTGTGAAGGCTGGGGGTTCGATTCCGGACATTGGCAATGGGTTTTACGAGTGCAATTTTTCGGAGAGTCCTGGGAGTCGTCGCTGGAGCTACAGAGTTCAGCTTTGTGCGCGCTCTCTGCAGACCGCCCTGTGGAAAATCATATGGGATAATGAAGTCTTCCCTTTAAAAACCCATTTAATTCCATTTGGGTCTTATTTATTTGATTTATCGTTCGCAGACACTCCACCTACCAGCCAGAAAGTTTCCGTGTCCGCTATTAGCTGTTTTACTTCGTTGTTTTTTTTGATCAGCCGGTGACTTTTGACCTTTCCGTCGAACACTGGAACAGGAAGCAGGCCGAGCCTGACTGTTTTTAAAGAGACGCTTCATGGAATTTTTCTGTAACGACCCCAAAATTACTGAAACTTGACCCAGTGAGCTGTCTCTGTAATCACGTGTGTTTTTAAAATACTGAAATTTTAACCAGTGAGTTAGTCTGTGCAGTCGTGTAATCATGGCGTTTAAAATTACTGAAAATTTTAAACCAGTGAGCTAGTCTGTGTAATCAAGTTGTGTGTGCGGTGTGTGTGTGTGTGTGTGTGTGGTGTGTGTGGTGTGGTGGTGGGGTGTGTGTGTGGTGTGTGCGCGTGTGTGTGAAAAAATCGCTGAAACTTTAACCAGTGAGCAGTCTGTGTAATCAAGTTTGGGTTTAAAATTTCTGAAAATTCAACCAGTGATCTAGTCTGTGAAATCAAGATTGTGTGTAAAATTGCTAAAAACTTTAACCAGTCAGATAGTCTGTGTAATCATGTGTGTGTTTAAAATTGCTGAAACTTTAACAAATGAGCTAGTCTGTGTAATCACGTTTATCTCACCATTGAGTGCCTATCGGCTGGCATAGGCGGTCATGCTTCTCCAAAAATTTTGTGATCTTAAACGGGGTCAATTCCTTTCCATTACACAACACTTCCTTTATATCCTTTCCACAAATCTTTCCGTTTGTCCAAAATGTCTAGTGGTTAGCTGTGAATATGTTGAATAAGCACCGTGGACCAACAAAAGGCGGTGGGCACTGGGAGAGGTGAGTTAGTGGGGCACCGTGGACCAACACAGGTGGTGATCAGGGAGGAGGCGAGTTAGTGTGTGTGGGGCAGCCGTGACCAACCAGGTGGTGATCACTGGGAGGAGGTGAGTTAGTGTGTTTTTGGGGCAGCCGTGGACCAACACAGGCGGTGGTCAAATGGGAGGAGGCGAATTAGTGTGTGTGGGCAGCCGTGGACCAACACAGGCGGTGGTCACTGGAGGAGGCGAGTTAGTGTGTGTGGGGGGAGCCGTGGACCCAAAACAGGTGGTGATCACTGGGAGGAGGAGAGTTAGTGTGTGTGGGGCACCGTGGACCCAAAACAGCGGTGGTCACTGGGAGGAGGGGGGTTAGTGTGTGTGGGGGAGCCGTGGACCAACACAGGTGGTGATCACTGGGAGGAGGCGAGTTAGTGTGTGTGGGGGCAGCCGTGGACCAACACAGGTGGTGATCACTGGGAGGAGGGAGTTAGTGTGTGTGGGGCAGCCGTGGACCAACACAGGTGGTGATCACTGCGAGGAGGCGAGTTAGTGTGTGTGGGGCAGCCGTGGACCAACACAGGCGGTGGTCACTGGGAGGAGGCGAGTTTGTGTGTGTGGGGCAGCCGTGGACCAACACAGGCGGTGGTCACTGGGAGGAGGGGAGTTTTTTGGTGTGGGGCAGCCGTGGACCAACACAGGCGGTGGTCCTGGGAGGAGGGGGTTGTGTGTGTGGGGCAGCCGTGGACCACACAGGCGGGTCACTGGGGGGAGGCGAGTTAGTGTGTGTGGGGCAGCCGTGGACCAACACAGGTGGTGATCACTGGGAGGAGGCGAGTTAGTGGGGCAGCCATGGACCAACACAGGCGGTGGTCACTGGAAGGAGGGGAGTTAGTGTGTGTGGGGCAGCCGTGGACCAACACAGGCGGTGGTCACTGGGAGGAGGGGAGTTAGTGGGGCAGCCGTGGACCAACACAGGCGGTGGTCACTGGGAGGAGGGGAGTTAGTGTGTGTGGGGCAGCCGTGGACCAACACAGGTGGTGATCACTGGGAGGAGGTGAGTTAGTGTGTGTGGGGCAGCCGTGGACCAACACAGGTGGTGATCACTGGGAGGAGGTGAGTTAGTGTGTGTGGGGCAGCCGTGGACCAACACAGGCGGTGGTCACTGGGAGGAGGGGAGTTAGTGGGGCAGCCGTGGACCAACACAGGCGGTGGTCACTGGGAGGAGGGGAGTTAGTGTGTGTGGGACAGCCGTGGACCAACACAGGCGGTGGGCATTGAGAGGAGGCGAGTTAGTGTGTGTGAGGCAGCCGTGGACCAACACAGGCGGTGGTCACTGGGAGGAGGGGAGGTAGTGTGTGTGGGGCAGCCGTGGACCAAAACAGGTGGTGATCACTGGGAGGAGGCGAGTTAGTGTGTGTGGGGCAGCCGTGGACCAACACAGGCGGTGGGCATTGAGAGGAGGCGAGTTAGTGTGTGTGGGGCAGCCGTGGACCAACACAGGCGGTGGTCACTGGGAGGAGGGGAGTTAGTGTGTGTGGGGCAGCCGTGGACCAACACAGGCTGTGGGCATTGAGAGGAGGCGAGTTAGTGTGTGTGGGGCAGCCGTGGACCAACACAGGCGGTGGGCATGAGAGGAGGCGAGTTAGTGTGTGTGGGGCAGCCGTGGACCAACACAGGCGGTGGCATTGAGAGGAGGCGAGTTAGTGTGTGTGGGGCAGCCGTGGACCAACACAGGCGGTGGGCATTGAGAGGAGGCGAGTTAGTGTGTGTGGGGCAGCCGTGGACCAACACAGGCGGTGGGCATTGAGAGGAGGCGAGTTAGTGTGTGTGGGGCAGCCGTGGACCAACACAGGCGTGGGCATTGAGAGGAGGCGAGTTAGGTGTGTGTGGGGCAGCCGTGAACCAACACAGGCGGTGGTCACTGGAGGAGGCGAGTTAGTGTGTGTGGGGCAGCCGTGAACCAACACAGGCGGTGGGCATTGAGAGGAGGCGAGTTAGTGTGTGTGGGGCAGCCCGTGAACCAACACAGGCGGGTGGGCATTGAGAGGAGGCGAGTTAGTGTGGTGTGGGGCATCCGTGGACCAACACAGGCGGTGGGCATTGAGAGGAGGCGAGTTAGTGTGTGTGGGCAGCCGTTTGGGCCAACACAGGCGGTGGTCACTGGGAGGAGGCGAGTTAGTGTGTGTGGGGCAGCCGTGAACCAACACAGGCGGTGGCATTGAAGGAGGCGAGTTAGTGTGTGTGGGGCAGCCGTGGGAAACCCAAAACAGGGTGGCATGAGAGGAGGCGAGGTAGTGTGTGTGGGGCACCCTGGACACACAGGCGTGGCATTGAGAGAGCGAGTTAGTGTGTGTGGGGCAGCGTGGACCAACACAGGCGGTGGGCGCTGGGAGGAGGCGAGTTAGTGGGGCAGCCGTGGACCAACACGGGCGTGGGCACTGGGAGGGGGGGAGTTAGGTGTGTGGGGAGCCGGGGACCAACACAGGTGGTGATCACTGGGAGGAGGTGAGTTAGTGGTGTGTGGGGCGCCAAAAAAATACCCCCCCCCCTTTTCTTCCCCCCCCCCCATCCCCCGTTGCCTTGCGGTCTGTTTTTTAGATGATAGTGGATAAACCATACACAAACGGCGGGGTCAAGGTGACACAATGCTGTATTTTCCCCCCAGATAATCAGATTTCAATAAGTTTAATAGGCTATCTGTGCCACCATCTGGCTATTTTCAATTACAGGACCTGAACTAAACTTTGCTAAATGTATAGCAACTTTCCGTACTTAGGAATTACTGAGAGGGAACAACAGCACTAGTCTATGTAACTTATTAAAATTACTGAGAATTGTTTGATTGATTTAGGAACCGACATCACAGCATTCGGGACATTCCCAAAGCGCATAATTACTAGATGTCAACAACAAACACACCCTGTTGACTATACGGGAAGGCCCCGCTATACGTCGCTTCGGTTTACGTCGTTTCGCTAAAACTCGTTGTCACAATGGGACATAACTTCACTTTACGTCGCTACGTTTGCTATAACGTCGTCACCTGTTTGCATGCTGCGTTAACGTCGCTATTTTACTTTTTGGCAGTGCGTCTTTCCAGGATTTTATCGTGAAATCACCCCATAATTTGAACTCAAAGCGCACAGAAAGGCTGATAGTGTGTCTTGTTGTAAGAGATCAGGAAATGTTTACTCTTGAGGTGAAGTTAGATGTGTTACGTCCGTTTTAGGCTTGGGACTTTCATATCGGTAAAGTCCAGGGTTTCCCCCAAACCCAAAGGTGGGGACAATTCGTGCAGGTGCTGAAAAAATCAAAGGGTTGCTAAGACGTAACCCCGTTATGCTTCCAAATTTCGTACCAGATTACTCTTATGGAAAACATGGAACACTTTTGGGCCGTCTGGATTGAAGACCAAACCCAAGGGAAATATGCCTGTGAGCAAGATGGCTATCCAAAAGAAAAAAGCAAAGTCTCTCTATGAAGATTAGCTAAGAAAACAGGTGAGAGCAGTACTAGTAGTCTGATGATAGATTTTGCGGGTTTTAATCCTCTACGCCCCCAATAATTTACCACTCGCCCCCCAACCCACCCTATTCAGCCAATAAATACCAAAAACCATCGAAAAAAAACATTACACAATACCTTATATAATTTAATTCTATGGAAATAGTGTTTCGCTATACTTCGTTTCATTAAAGTCGGTTTTCTAAGAACTAACCCCGACGTTAACCGACCCTTCCTGTATTAGAAATTACTGAAAGTCAACAACAGTACTACCTGGTTTAAATACATGTACGTGTTTGAAATGTGAACGGCTCGGTTCCTTCACTCCAGTTGTCTTTTGTACAACAGACTAAGACCGGGAGACACTCCTTATTGGGGGTTTTAGTCCACCCACGACAGATGGCTCAACACATACCCTCACACTGACGTTGAGTTATCCGAGGAGAGAAAACTGCACACCTGGGGACATAGGGTGCGCTGTTCAAAAGCCTCCGTTTATACATAGGTGAGTTTGTAGACCGTTTATACATAGGGTGTATGTAGACACGTTTATACATAGGTGATTTTGTAGATACGTTTATACATAGGGGATGTTTGTAGACACTTTATACATAGTGAGTTGTAGACACGTTTATACATAGGTGATGTTTGTAGACACCTTATACATAGGTGATTTTGTAGAACTTTTATCATAGGTATTTTTAACAAGTTTATACATAGGTGATATTTGTAGACACGTTTATACATGGTGTGTTTGTAACATGCCGGAACATCCACCAGTCCGTCTGCTTATCTACCTGACAGTCCGTCCATCTACCGATCCATTGATTCACCCATCCTGCCACCCCCAAATCCACCCACCCACCCTTCTACTATCTATCTGTCTGATTCGGTCTGTGCACCCACCTTTCCCATTATCCGACCCAACCACTGACACACCCATCCACCCTGCCGATCATGCACCCATTCATCTGTTGTCTGTCTGTCTGCGTCTGGTATCTGTCTGTCCGTCTGTATGTCTGCCTATTCACATGCTTGTATTCTGACTATCTATGTATGTCGGTCTATCTATCTATCTATCTGTCTGTACGCTTGTCTGTCTCCCCTTCTGTCCGTGTCTCCCTATGTCGCTTGTCTAACTCGCTGCCTCTCCATCTGTCTGACCTTCTGTCTCATTCCCGGGTCGACCACCATCCATCTTTCTGTTCGTCCATTATCTGTCTGTATGTCTGCCGGCTGTCTCGCTCGCCACACTCTAGTTTACAGATTGGCTGTCTGTGTTAGATAGCACAGCAGGTAAAATTAGTTACAGGCAGAAACATTAAAGCATGCACGAATTGAATGAAGGAATGAACAGCAAGCGGTCTGTCTTCTCTCCCAACTAAGGCGAGATGCACGCCGCACCAAGTCTATCAGTCTAACACACTTTCATGCATCACCATCTGGTCCAGCCGGGTTTGTGAAATACTGAGATAATTTGGCGCAACATCAAACGTATTTCTTGATTTCGCCAAGTCGAAACAGCAGGGCGTGGATTCACGCAAGCTTGCAAGTAATACAACTGTACAACTACGTCACCGAAAATACGACTCAGTCAACATTCTATTTCGGTCGTATCTGAATATGGGATGGTGTGGCTGGATGATTCCTCCTCATGTGGTTCGTCGTGAGGTTCATCATGAGGTGCATCGTGAAGTGGAAGCCTTCAGCCGCACAGTTTGGCACTTCTTTCAGTGGGCCATGTCTCACCAGGGAGTCCGGAACTCAAACTTTCCTCATTTTAGGGATTATGCGCGGTAAGGTGGATAGGAGCAGACAAACGGCTTGTAAACACAGGTGAAACAGTTTTGTTCCCAGGCCCTACAGAGAAGAATGCTCCACATAGTTATGGAATGGCCCTAATGTTATATTTAAACAAGTTAGTTGCAGGACGTTTCAGTCAACACCAGCAATTTTTTTACTGTTGTGATCTCTTTGCCATCGCTTTCTGAACGACTGGCACCCATTTTGTAAAAAAAAAAAACAACGCATGGCGGTCTGCTGCCAAATCGCCCGCAGATGTGTTTCGAATGTGGGTATGCGAGATTACGAACTGCGCCCGTAACCTCTTCGCCACGGAGCTAGCAATGTTATCTAAAGAGGCGATGAAAGCACAAATAGAATAAGAAGCAGATAGTTCGAGAATAACAAAAGCACAAAAAAAAAAAAATGAATGTAACCCCAAGTTATTCACCCACGGTTGACAAGGACGATTCAATTAAGGAGGAATTTTACAAGAAACTTCAAAGAATTATAAGTAATCCAAGAAATGGAAATATTAAAATGTAGCTGGGAGACCTGAATGCCAAGATAGGATCAGATAATACGGGCTTTGTACAGATCATGAGAAAACACGGTCATGGGGTAATGAATGACAATGGAGGGCAATTTGCTAATTTCTGCTCAGCGAATCCATTCGTTCAGATTATGGTTTTCATTTGTTTCTTTGGAGACTGTCTCGTTTGTTTTTCTGATTGTCCATAGTATTTTATGCCCACATGCAAACTCACATGAACCCAGGTACTTGACATGTCCAGTGTTAAACCCAGGTACTTGACATGTCCTGTGTTAAACCCAGGTACTTGACACGTCTAGTGTTAAACCCAGGTACTTGACATGTCTAGTGTTAAACCAAGGTACTTGACATGTCTAGTGTTAAACCCAGGTACTTGACATGTCCAGTGTTAAACCCAGGTACTTGACATGTCCTGTCTAGTGTTAAACCCAGCTACTTGACATGTCCAGTGTTAAACCCAGCTACTTGACATGTCCTGTCTAGTGTTAAACCCAGCTACTTGACATGTCCAGTGTTAAACCCAGCTACTTACCTTGTCCAATGATAAACCCCGGTACTTACCATGTCTAAAGACAACTGCAGGTACTCATTGCTGGAGCTGTAGACACTGCCAAAGTTCTTCAGCGTGTATCTGATCACTGACTTTTCCAACCCTTTGCAGTTATGAGCCTGTGGAAAGTTACTAACATCACCATCAACCACCACAACCACCCAATTGTCGTCATCAGTTACAACACCAGTCTTATCACAATTATGGCATAAACGCTATACTAATTAACTCCCAGTCAATGATACTGCAACTCAAAAACGGCAGGCAGTTTACGACAAGAAACAACCCAATGTCCAGATTACAAGCAGAAACAACACATTGTCCAGATTACAACAAGACAAACCTCAACGCCCAGAATACAACAAGAAACAACTAAATGTCCAGATTACAAGAAGACAAATTTAATGTCCAGATTACAACAAGAAAAATCCAGTGCCCAAATTACAACACAATGTCCAGATTACAAGAAACAACACAAATAATCTATGTATGTAATCATTCTCCCAGTGTATCTTATTGTTAATCCTGTATGTGTTTGTGTGTGAGCTCGCGTGTGTGTGTATAATTGACTCATTCTCCATGTGTATCTGCCCGTTAATCTCTCTCTCTCTCTCTCTCTCTCTCTCTCTCTCTCTCTCTCTCTCTCTCTCTCATACTACACATTCCGAAGCCTAGGATTGACTTATACAAAACAAGCTTAACGTACTCTGCAGCTCAGCTGTGGAACAAACTTCCACAAGAAATCAAAGACATCACCAATCCCTATTCATATAATCGCAAATTATTCGAACACTATCTCAATATGGATTATCTTCCCCCCTTAATAATAGAGATAATAACAATAATAACAAAACCCTAGTATAACAGCCAGTCCCCTTTTTGCAGGCCAGTATATTCCACATGGCTAATAACAAGTGTCAGACCATTATCTAATATTACTGTGTCGTGTAGTATTGATGTTCGCATTTTGCCCATGCCTTTATAATGCATATCTTTTATATTGTTGCTGTTCTTTTTTAGCCTTGAATGATGTGTAAATGAAATAATGTATGAAAGAGAGTGATAGAAGGGCAGAATGTTAGACGGGCCTGCGTGCCCAATTCTTAACACTTTGAAAATAAAGTTTGTTCGTTCGTTCGTTCGTTCGTTCTCTGTTCGTGCGTGTGTAAACGTGCATGCGTGCGTGCGTGTGTATCAATGACTCATTCTCCCCGTATCTATGACAACCATACCTGGGCGAACTGCAATATCCCAATGCAGTTTTCATGCGACAGATTCCTGTACAAGTATTCGCAGCACAACTTGAGAAGCCCCGTGACGTGGTACTGATCGGCCACCGGAAGCAGCAGCTCGATGTTTTCCGGAGTTAGCCGAGCCGTCCTGGTGTAAGCGAAGTCGATCAGCAGGCGTATCACCTCGGCGGATAATCCGGGTATAGTAATTTCTTTCTTCTGTGTGCTGGTGTGGGATATACAGCAGAGGTCATCTATTGTTTAACTGTTTCAGTGTCAAAGGACAATATATCGCCACATGTGACTTCCCATTTGGACAGAAGGACGATATATCGCCATACTAGGGTCGTTGTGTTATTTGTTTTATTTCGCGGTATCTTCTGCAATTTCAGTGTTCAGTGAAGGGAAATTTACATTATAATCTTGTTCACGTGTTTGTGTACCATATTTGGTCCAGCATCATCATCATGTGCCATGCCAGAAAGCGTGGGTGGTCATGTTCTGCCACCTCACGCATCACCAGAGTCGTGGATCAGCTCCATGTTCCTATCTCGACCATGCCATGTGGCCAAGCCATCCAGGTATTTTCCTCTCGGTCTTCCCCTTGGTCTGTTCCTTTCGATCTTGCCAGTTGTCACCAAGTTCTCCAATTCATTTCTTCTCATAACATGCCCAAAAAATTGTGACTGTCTACGTCTAATGTCTCTAATCAGTTTACGATCTTTATTTGTTTCTTGAAGGACTTGTTCATTGGTTTTTCTGTCTTTGGTTTTTCTGTCTTTGATTTTTCTGTATTTGGTCCACCCTTACTTATTGTTTACCACTGAACCAGTTAAGTCTAAGACATACGTATGTTCATAACTGTACTCTTCTTTCTTCTTTTGCTTTCTATCGCCCATTGGGGTAAAGGCCCACATCCAAATCACCCCAAGCCAAACCTATCTTTAGTTACCCATGCATTTATGTCCATGTCCTTCTCATATTACTCAGTTCTGTCACTTCTATTCTCCGCGAGTGTTTATGTCTTTCTCTGTTTCTTGGGTTACTCTGTGGGTTTCAAACTGCGGCGCCGTGCAGGTTCTGGCGGATTTGCAAAACGTGCACGCACGAAAGCGGCCAAATCCCCAGGGCGGACGTAACAGCCCCATTATTGTGTACTTTTAAAATGTTAAAATAAATATCATTCAATAATAATGAAGAAGATGAAAAAGCTTGGTTAATCTATTCTACAAAAGTCATTAGCATGTTTTGCTTTTTTGCTAGTTGTTTGCTCTAATACCTAACAAACTAACGGATGGGCAGGCGGGGGTTTTCAGATTGGCCACAGTCAGTTACTCATGTATAGCGGCATGGAGCGAATGGTGAACATATGGACAACTTTTAAAAGATTTGAGAATTTAAAACGGTTGTACAATAAAGAACAACAAACGTACTTTGAATTTTAAAAAAAAAAGATGATCACGAGCCATTACTGAGAGAATCGTTGCACTTCTCCAGCGTCTAGCAAGACAGTGTTTAGTTTTCAGGAGTGACAATAATAAATTATATGAAGCACACAAATAGAAGCATTTTAAAAGCTATATAAATTTGACACTGTTATCGTATGAATTGTTCAGAATGCAATGTTATCTAACGGATGTTGATACAGACTTAAATTCCACCCAAGAATGGATTGGAAATATACAGTAATATCACAATGTATTTACGAGGGCGAGTCAATAAGTCACACAGTTCTGTGGGATGGCAAGTAAATTTAGTTGGTGTTTTCTACATGTGTCATTAGGTGACAGCAACATCGAACTTTATATTCCCGTTCGTCAGGTGGCGCTAGGTGTGTTATGCGCATGCGCAGCGCATAAACAAAATGGCGACTGTACTTACGGAGTATACAACCAAATAGCAACATGCTGTTGTGCATTTTTTGTGGGCAAAAGGACTGCCTGCAAAGGACATTCATAAGGAAATGCTTCCTGTTTATGCTGACAAATGTTTGTCCCGTAAAGCGGTGCATAGCTGGGTAGTAACATTTTCTCAAGTACGCTCTAAAATTGTTGATGAAATTCGAACTGGTCCTCCTGTTGAGATTGCAACAGAAGCATCCGTGAAGCGGGTGGAGGAGATGGTTAAAGGTGATAGGCGAGTAAAGTCCACCTTACAGCCCCGACTTGGTCCCTAGCAATTTCAACCTTTTTGGTCCACTGAATACCCACCTTGGTGAGAGACATTCCCGAAAATACGCCGAATTTGAAGTGAAGTGAAAACATGGTTTAAAACCAGATCACGCAGTTTTTGCCCTTTTTGAGGGGACTGATAAAACGAGGGTTTAAGTGCATCAATGTTGGTGGTTTTTTTTTGTGAAAAAAAGGGGAAAAAAGAAAGTTAAAATAAAGGGGTTTTCATTTGTTATCATTTAGTTATTTGTCTACAGCCATTTGTGACTTACATTCTGACTTCCCCTCGCAAATTTGTTTCTGACTTTAGAAGAGAAACTTTAAGAGACAAAAAGAATACATCAATCTTCGTTTCCTTTCTAATTAACAAAGAAAGCAAAAGCTATAAGAATATTGATGGTCTTGCTTCCCCAGGTTAGCTGATAACTTGTACATATTTGAGCAGTGAAATTGCACATGAGGCAGACCAATTAAAAACATAACATTTATAACAAAAATAACTTAATGTTTTCATTTCGTAATCTGTTTACAGCTTTGAGAATTATTCTGACACCACAAGTTTTTCTAGCTTTAGGTGAAAGGAGTTTTCGAAACCTAAAAATTACAAGACAAATTTTAAAAACCCCCATGTCTAAACAGAGGTGTTTGATTTAGGATGGGTATAGAAAGGAAATTTTGGAAAGTTTGAAATGTTCCGATGTAATTGACGAATTAGCAAATAAGAAAGGAAGAATAGTGAACTTTAAACTCTATGAATACATACTTATATTTTATTAATACCTGCGTTGATCTGTCTCTGGTAACTACATAGTTGATTAACGGAAAACTAGTGAACAGATGACAGGAGATGGCATGTTGAAATCTATCCTAGAGTGAGAATCAAATGATTGATCAACGGATACAGCGATGAACAGACGGGAGGAGCTGGCATGTTGAAATATATGCTAGAGTGAGAATCAAATAATTGATCAACGGACGAAGCGATGAACTGATGGGAGATGACAACATACCTGAAAGCATGGCTGGTAAACAAGGACTTGAAGTAAGGGCTGCAGGCAGACATGATGTTGCGGTGGATGGGGTAGGACTGGTTCTTCACCTGAATTCAACATGTTCGAATCTTCAGGGGAATACTCAACTACGTACATTGTTGTATGTGCGTGTGTATGTAAGATGTATGTATGTATGTATCGGCGTATGTGCTTGTGACTGGTACCTTGTCGTCTTGACAGACGATATTTTGTAAACTGAAGTTATACATCTCCATAGCACACAGCCTGGGCCGAATGAATTGACCATGTGTTGCCCACGCAACATGAACCCTGTCTCGGCCTGCCTAGTTTATTCCAGAGGAAACGTAATATTAATACGTCTGGAACATGACAAGTTGCAGAATCTGCCGGATCAGCAAAGCAATGCTCTTCTCACCAGTCGGAGCTTCGATCCTTGACCAGTTGCCGACCAAGGCTTAGGGCCTGGTTTGCCCTGCCATTTATTCTTTAGGTTCCATTTCCTCGCACCATTACAAGTTTGCACCTCCCAATTGCGCTTCTCCGTCCGAAGCCCGTTGGCACAATGTGGGTGTCGGGTTTGGGGAGCGCCGACCAACATATTTGGTGCTACCAGGAAGCTTGCAGTACCGTCTACTTTTATATAGTATCCTCAGTCATATCTGACCGAGATCTGATACTAACGTGTGGTGTGTGTACACACACGCGCGCGCGCGCACACACACACACACACACACACATATATATATATATTCACTTTATATACGAAACGCTATTGTTCTGAGGATAAAGTGCTATTTTTTTTGTTTTACTTGAATGATCAGTAATGCCATACATAATGTGCTTGCCAGAAATAATGTTCTTATATTCATTGCTATAGATTTAGCATTTTCTCTGCTCTATGGAATACTATTTTTGTAGACAGACAGGCAGATAATGGAAGAAACAGAGAGGACAAAAATTCGAAACAAATAAACTACCTTTATAACGGCATCGCAGAATTTGCCAGCTTGTCTCAATTCCGCCAGAATCCCAAACAAGGCGTCTCCGTTTCTATAGCAACCATCCCCGCCGGATTCTAAATCGAGCTCTTCTATGTCAGTATCCATTACCATGTGGTGTATAATTTCCTCCTGAATGTCAAGACAAGGAGGTCGCGTGCGGTGATTTGAGAAAACCAACTTGTATTGAATTGTCTATTACTGGAGAAATAAATAAAATAGGAAAAGAAAACTACACAATAATTTAAATTATACGTTACTTTGCGATGTTTTACCCCTATTAGCCTGGACCCCAATGTTCAACCAGCCTCGAAATGGGTTTCAGGAAACGTGTATGTGAAGGTAATATAGTATTCATGGTGGTATTTGTCCATCTAGAGCAGTGGTTCTCAACCGGTGGGGAATCCCCCCCCCCTCACAGGGGGGAATTTTAGGGTTTCCACGGGGGGGGGGGGGATTAAGATTATTTCAAGATCGCGTTAATACAAGAACCGATTACTTGATATTGTTTTTCCCTTCATACTGTACGGTTCTGTAAGTCTCACCCTTCTAAAATTCATTTTATAAAGTAAGTAGACCCACAAATCATGTTTTATGTGGACGTCTAGACTTGTTTTAGTATGTGCTATTAAATTTATCTTCCATTATTACGTATACTGTGTAGAAAAGGGGGGGGGGGATTTTTCGGTAGGAATATACGAAAAAGGGGGGGGGGGGGGGTGACGTTCTGAAAATAAGGTGAAGGGGGGCACGGGCCAAATTTTTAGATAGGAAATACGAAAGGAGGGAATGACGTTCTGAAAATATGGTGAAAGGGGGTTTGGGCCAAAAAAAGTTGAGAACCACTGATCTAGAGTAATGATGACCATTCATTTCATCCACTTGGATTGAACGTATGGAGCCGTGAGTTCTAAGATCGCTGGTAAGCCTATGTTGGCTCGAAATGTTCTTTGACAATGTGGACAAAGAATGCTTGACGTTACCGGAGGAGGATCTCCTGTGGTGGTTTTATTTGTCCAGCGTTTTGTTTTCCGCAGCTCTTGCAGTCCTGTTTGTTTCACAAGTGACTGTACCCAGTACCGTGCGGTAGATTTTCTCAGTTTGATGCAAGTCTTCGAAATGCCACCCCTTACGTGTTTTCTTTTAAAATGCCGTCCCATTATCAAGCCCCCTGACGGTTCCACCTGATGCGGCCGCCTCTCTGTATTATAGCACAGCACAGCCCTGACTACACCCCTGCGTAATGATGTACGCCACGAATTTCGAGCGTTGGCAAGTGTCGGATTAATTCCAAAAGCTTTTAGTGAGATCTTCAATGTCTTTAAAGCGTTTCCTCTGGCCGCTTTGGGAGCGTTTACTACAACGCAGCTCGCCGTAAAAAAATCATTTAGGCAGCCTATGATCTGACATTCGAGTCAGGAGACCAGCCCAGCGAATCTGATTCTGCATTTCTTTGTGGTTTGGACTTCTGGGTTTCTCTGTGCACAGACCGGGTTCCCAATCTAGACAAGGGTTATATGATCACCATGTTTCTCCCCCCGATGTAAACTTCAAGTACCGATTTTGCAGCTTGAAGAAGGGGCAGAGAACTTTGCAACACACGCGGGAGTGCCGGGGTGGGGTGGGGGGAAGGGTGAACAGGCTGGCAGGGAATGCACTTCTTGGTGGTAGATTACCTATGGGCAAGGGGGAGGTGGTCGTGCGCCTGTGGGACCAGGTGGAGAAGGTGGAGGAACAGACTGAGATCCTGTATGTGGAAAGGATGAGATTGTGGGGGATTTGGCAGGGGTTCTGGTAGAATCTGAAAACTGAGAGGGTAGACAAGGAAAACTTTCAATCAGATGGCGGTGGGATCCGATTAGTAGTATGACTCTTCGCTGGCTGTTGAACGAGGGGACGGAGCGCATATGGGAATGTCCTGAGTGCCGTGATGTCGGTTCTTAGCTCAACTCAACTTTGCGACACAGCTACCGTGGAGATGGTACATCGGTACTCGTTCGGGAGGGAATTCCTAACACCAGGCTCAACCCGATAGATGCTAGCCCTCTTTAGGGATCAGAAAACCTGATCCTCTGTGTGTAAGACTTAAGAGTTAGCACTCACGGCTTTCAAGAGGAATCATAACTAACTAACTTCCAACCAACGAATTATTCAACCAACCAGTCCACCAATCGATGCACTATCTCACACTAATCTTTCCTATGGTAACGATATTTCCGCTATATCACCAAAGAAAGCTGCTTGGTTCCTCATAGTTGAATATAATGTTCTACTTTCATTAACTTCTTCCAAACAATAGTTGTTAGTTGAATGATCACGTTTGTAGGTAGCAACATTCGCCTCGAGGACTACATGATACATCCCCATTGCTTCTAAGCTTTTCCTAATATACTCTACATCTCTATGCTTACAGCTTTCAATTTTATAGAAAGTGACCAGTGTGTCTTCTTATATCCACTTCTGTTTTTCACTTCTAGGAATACCAAGTCAATGCCTGCGGCTATATTTCTCAAGGTAAAACCAACACATTATTCACTATTCAAATAGCACTTCATTATCTCGGCTACGTCACACTGTTTCGTCAATCCCGTGTCTCAGTAGATTCGACTTCTTCAAGTAGTTTTTCGGGTTGTCTTTCAACAAATAGCATTTTACTGTCCCCCAATCTATCTCTTGTTGGTCATGCATGGAAATAAACTTGTTCCTGCAGCAAAACGCTGTTGTCATTTGGAGGTGACAGGTTCGAATCCCGGTATGAAACTAAAGCTTTCAATGTTAATGTTGTCTGGTGTGTCTGGCTCCGTGGCGAAGGTCTTGTGGGTGCACATTCGTAATCCCGCACACCGCGTTCGAAACACGCTGCTTGCGATTTGGCAGGAGACCGATTTGCGTTAGTTTTCATGAAATGGTATGTGTGCCAATCGTTTAGAAAGCAGTGGAAAACTACTGAACGTAAACTTGCCATGAAATCACAAACAGCTAAAAAATGCTAGGAGAGTCTGCGACGCCTTGTAAGAGATATGCAACTAACTTTAACAAGTGTGTCTTCTAATATCTACTTCCTTTTTCTACTTCCATGAGCGCCAATCAATACATGAGCATTTATTTATGAGCTACATGAGCGCGTTCATGTCTCACTTCCGCTGGCCTCTTTCCCTAGACCTGTCCGACATGGAAGACACTTACAGCAGCCACGCTACCGCCGGCATAGCTCTGATGTTCATTGGAACAAGCACGCCCTCTAACACTTCAAGCCAGAGACCCAGCAGACGGCGATCAGATACATTCAGAACTCTGAGGGGTTCTGGAAGAATCTCAAAACTGAGAGGGAAGACCAGGAGAACTTTCAATCAGATGGCAATTGGAACTATCAGCAGTATGAATCTTCGCTGGCTGTTGAACGAGGGGGCGGAGCGCGTGTTTGAATGTCCTGAGTGCAGTGATGTCGTTTCTTAGCTCAACCCAACTCAATTCAACTCAACTCTGAACTCTGTGTGACATCGTAATCGCCGCTGTAACTTTTAAGATAGTGTGAGAGTTTCCCATTTTCCCATACACAGAGGATTATCAATCAGCTGCGGGCGATTTGGAAACAGGCCATTATGCGTTGTTTTCAATGGTATGAGGCGTCAGTCATTCAGAAAGCAATATCAAACTGCTGAACTAAATTACAAACAGCCAATAACTACTGATTGCAACGTCATGTAAACGACACGCAACTATCTTTGTTGGTGTTACACTGTATTTACTATTACCCTTCTTCTGCTCCTTTTTCTCTTCCCCCATTGACCTAAGTGAAGTGATGTGAGGAGATGTAAAGATCTAGTATACGCTCTTTCTAATGCTCTTTGTAAGTCGGTATCCATTTCACCAAGGTTGTTCTTGTTACCATAATTCCATCTTTTACGTGATCTTCTCCTTGCTCTGTATCCATTATATTCCTTCAATGTGGCTCTTTGTGGCGGATGGTACCAGGGCAGTCTTGAGAGGTTGCCAAACCATTTAATCTGTTGTTCTTAAATGAAGTGCTTTGCTGGTTTTAGACCTAGTCTTCTTCTAATTTCTTCATTCCTAATTATGTCTCTCACGATTACTCCGCAGCTCTTCTAAGGCGTCTCATCTATGTTGTTATGTTTGTGTGCTTGCGAACATGGAGGTTAGGCATTGAAACGTTGTTAAGGCCTCTGGAGTGTTTATGCTCGTGGCTACCGCTTGCATTCGCATTTTCCTCATGTTGGACTGGAAGTTATGGTTCCGTCGCCCTGCTACTGCGTTAAGTGCGTGGCGCGATACTGTAAGCTGTGAATTTAGTGTGAAATTCTTTTACATCTGCCCGAGGTTGTTTGGAGCGTGAACTGCGTGTTCGGAGCTATGGTGGCTGGCTATGTCGCAGAATTGACCGGTTTTTGTCTTAAGCAGAAATGTGTGGCTGCTGGTTTTCTAGTGACTGCCGCTTCCATCGACAATGAACTGTATTTTCGTGGAGGACTTTTGTGTTGGCATTCAGGCGACGGCTTTAGGTACGGTGAAATTTTTTTACATCTGTCCGAGGTTGTTCGTGGCATGAACTGCGTGCTAGGAAAAGATAGCCTAGCTGGCTAGAAAACATCTAGAATCGGAACAAACACCATCTAGAAATATTTAGAGTGTGTAGGTGAACATCTAGAAAAACATTCGGATGGGAAAATGACTGCAGCTTCCATCAAAGATGAACTGTATTTTTTCGTGCAGGACGTTTGTGTTGGCATACTGGCGACGGCATTATGTATAGTAAAATGCCTTTACTGTCTGACAGCATTATGTACAGTGAATACTCTTACTATCTGTCCGCGGTTGTTTGTGGCGTGAACTGAGAACTGCATGTTCGGAAAATGGCTGTAGGTGACGCAGGGTTGCCACTTTTCTTGACAGAAAACATCCAGAAATGGAACAAACAACATCTAGAAATATCTAGACTGTGTAAAGTGAACATCTAGAAAAACATCCGGATGGGAAAACGACTGCCGCTTCCATCAAAGATGAACTGTATGTTTCGTGGAGGACTTTTGTGTTGACATTCTGGCGGCTGCATTATGCACAGGGAAATGCTTTTACTATCTGTCCGCGGTTGTTTGTGGCGTGAACTGCATGTTCGGGAAAAATGGTGTAGCTGGCTTTGTCGCAAAACGGACTGGTTTTGCCTTGTGCAGTAATTTGTGACTGCTGGTTTTCTAAGGACTGCCGCTTCCATCGAAGATGAACTATACTTTTCGTGGAGGTCTTTTGTGTTGACATTCCGGCGGCGGTATTATGCATAGTGTACCTGTACGGGCTGTTGGTTGTCGAAACTCCTGTCTGTTCCACTTTTCACATGGGACAGTGAGGAGCATTTTATGTGATATTCACTGCCACAGGAACGGATCATACTAACTAACTAACTAACTAACTAACTAACTAACTAACTAACTAACTAACTAACTAACTAACTAACTAACTAACTGACTGACTGACTGTAACTGACTGACTGACTGACTGACTGTCTGACTGACTGACTGACTGACTGACTGACCTGATTGACTGACTGACTGACTAACTAGTTGCAGTAAGCCGGAGGCATCCATGTTTCACATTGGCAGCATCATGTCGGCCAAAAAATAGTTCTTTTGATTTGCTTTAGTACTTACAGTTATCTTTCTTCGTGACAGAAGTGAAGATAGCTGTCCCATTACCTTATTTGCCTCAGCACAACGTGTGTTGGTTTCTCTATCCCTTCCCACATTTCAAGTGAAAGCGTATTTATTAATATTATTACTCACCCGCAGTTATATTCTCTCCCAGTAAGACAAGAATGGACGATTTGAAAGAGAACCTATAACAATCTTTCATATTCTCCAGACATCGTCAATTAATCGCCAGCATTAATAGTACATTGCTTCAGCAACATGCGATGTTTGATGTCTGACAATTTGTTGATGTTTCGCACACATCGATTGACTGTTGTGTGATTGTGAATCTGATAGTTGAGTGTCAGCTTATGAAACCTGACGACCATTGTTACGTCAGATAGTTGCGCACCATTGCAGACTGCACTAGTGCGCAGCATATATCTGCAGAAGTAATTTCTTCTTCTTCCTCTTCTTCTTCTTCTTCTTCTTCTTCTTCTTCTTCTTCTTCTTCTTCTTCTTCTTCTTCTTCTTCTTCTTCTTCTTCTTCTTCTTCTTCTTCTTCTTCTTCTTCTAGCCTCTGGTTTGGAGCAGACATTGGCGACCATGACTCGCCACTTCAGTAATATCTGTTGTCCAGTTGCGTTTATTTATTTAACGTTACATTTTCCCGTTGTACATTTGAACAAAGAAGATTTAAACAGCAGTTAGTACTGTTTATTGCCTTGCATAGTATATTCTTGCATGCATTCTTGCTTGGATAAAGGTTATGTTATTTCTAGTACATTTCGAGCTGAAGACAGCGGAAGGTCAGAACACGTAACGATACTAACATCTCTTGAAATTGATAAAATATGCTAGTTAAAGAAAGGTCACACCAAAATCTACAATGGAAATCATCAGCATCATCAAGTGCCATGCCGATTTTCGTCGGCGTTCATGACTTTCCAATGATCTCGGTCTTTGGTTTTCTGGATCAACTCTGCCTCAATACCACCGTCTCAATCCATCCAGCATCGTTTCTCTTGGTCTGCCTCTGCCTCTCTTCCTCTCGATCTGTCCAGTTGTCACGATGTTCTCCAAAGCCTCTCTTCTCATTGCATGACTAAAGAAAGCTGTTTGTCTCTTTTCTTATTATTGTATATAATGTTCTAGTTTCAATAGCCTCTTTCAGGTATTCGTTGTTAGTTACTTTGGCAATCCAAGGAATTCGCAACAAACGTCTCAGGAACCACATCTCTGTTGTTTCCAAGTTCTTCCTACTTTGTTCATTTACATTCCAAAATTCACAGCCATGCAGCAAAACAGGTTTTATATAGCGCTTCAGCACTCTCTTTCTTACATTAGATGATAGCGACTTATTGCATAAGATAATCTTCTTTTTCTGAAATGCGGCTTTTGCTCGCCCTATTCTGCTCTTAATCTCTGTTGTGTATTTTCCATCTGATGTTATAAATGCCCCTAGAACTGCAACTGATGCTATTATTATTGGGACTCCTCGCTGGTTGTTGAAGCTGCGAAAGTAGCGGTGATATTGTGCCGAGTGCTGTGATGTCGATACTCAATTCAACCTAACCCAGCTCAGCTCAACTCAACTTAATTTCACTTTAGTTATTTTCAACTCAATTTAATTTCAGTTTAGCTATACTCAACTCAACTCACCTAACTTCAACTCAGCTCATGTCAGATCTGCTCAATTAAGTTTATCTCAGCTAAACTTAGCTCAACTAAGTTTAGCCCAACTCAGCTCGTCTCAACTCAGCTTATTTAAATTCATTTAAACTCAATTCAATTACATTTAGCTCAGCTCGACAAACGGAACTGAATTAATCTCAAGTCAACTTTGCTCTGCCCAAGCCAACACATCCGCTTATATCAACTTAACTCTGCTCAACTCCGTTTATCCCGACTCAACTAACCTCGTCTCAATTCAGCTCATCTCATTTTAGTTCACCTCAACTTATCTCAACTGATTTTATGATAGTGCAACATTGTTTAATTGTCTTGCAGCTTTCAATTCCTTGTAGTTTTTCGTGTGGTTGTATCGGTGTGTGTTTGTTTGTGTGCTGACGAAGGCTTTGGCCGCAACGTCCATTTTGTCTCTTGTTATGCTTACCATCTACTTCTCGTTTTGTGTTGATTTAATCATTGTATTAAAAGAAAAGAACAAATGCATCCATACTTAAAGAATTGAATATTGAAGAATATTAAAGACGATAAAACAAAGAAGATTGAAATATTTTCGTCACTTGAAACGTCACGAAAGTTTGGAGAGAACAATATTGGAAGGATATATGCCTGGGAAGAGAGGAAGAGGAAGGCCAAAGAGAAGATGGGTGCAGGATGTGGCAGATGATCTCCAGATGGGTGTTTCAGACGCGGGACATCTTGCTTATGATCGAGAGGTTTTCCGGACGGTTGTTATGGTATCGAGGTTCTGCAAAGGACATGCTACTGAATGAATGAATTAAATAAAAGCCGGTCTTCGTGGCTTAGGCCTTGCGGGCGCTTTTCGTGAGCCCGCTTACCTGCATTAGATACGCAGCTGTGACCGATTTGGCAACAGACCGCGTCACGCTGGGTTTTAACGTGTTGGTATGGGAGCCTGTCGTTCTGAAAGTAAGACATCAACAACAGCAGTGAAATGCTGGTGTTGACAGCGATGTCCTGTAAATAGGATATGCATGACGCGGAAGCTTGTACAATTAACAAGAAACTAGAAAATCTAATATACAGACGAATATGTCGTATTTCATGGAAAGAAAAACAATCAAATGCAGAGGTACTAGAAATATCGGAAATGAAGAGAGAGTTGATAAAAGAAATTAAGAGGGGACAAGTGAAATGTTTCGGCCTCATGATACTCTTATAGGGTTGCCAGATACGTGGGCACTAAAAGGAGGACATAATAAGACAAAAAGGAGGACAAAGGAGGACAAAGGAGGACATAATAAGACAAACAGGAGGACAAAGGAGGAAATATTGAATGTTTCATTTAAATCGTTCCAGATTAAACCCACAATCGGTACAATTTTATTACAATAGCTGCCAATAAATCAAACCAGCTCTGCAGGTCATCGAGTTGTAAGACTGATGACGACAAACTGTTGGAAATGCCAAAGTTGCTTCAGCTGCATGCGCTTTCAGCAACACATTTGAGTACTTAGACTGAAAAAAAGACGTCAATGTGCTAGATGACGCGGACAATTTGATTCGGTTTCTATGTCTCTCACTGTCAACATGGCGCTTCAAGTGAGTAGTTCCTTTGTTGGCAACGGACAAGTAACTATCGGAAATCATACACTTTGCCTCATTCTCGTTGCGTCCTTCAACGAAGCATGGAAACTTATTTTTCATAGTGTTCGAGAATTTGCATTTTCTCTTTGTAGAAACCATTTTCATAAACATAGACAGCAAAAATTACAAATTAAAAAAAACAATTTTAAGTGGCGTCTCTGCTACCGGAACCAGAAATAACATTAACATTTTGTCCATAGAGACTACAGCATTGTTAGTGTTGCCGAATAGAGCAACAGTTAGATTCAAATTATACAAATAATTGGTTTCACATTTGGTATGAATAGGAAAATTAAATACATATTATTTAGCAATGGGTTTTAATAAAGAATGTAAACACACGGTAGAGTGTAGAAACATTGTTAGTTGTAACAACAATACATAAAAAAATCAATCAATCAATCAATCATGAGCCATGCAGGAAAGCATGGGCGGTCATGACTCGCCATTTCACTCGATCACCAGAGTCTTGGATCAGCTCAGTGTTCCTGTCTCGACCATGCCATGTGGCCAAGCCATCCAGGTATCTTCCTCTCGGTCTTCCCCTTGGTATGTTCCCTTCGATCTTGCCGGTTGTCACTAAGTTCTCCAATCCATTTCGTCTCATAACATGTCCAAACAATTTTGACTACATAAAAAAATGATAACAAAATATTTTAAAAGCCGGACATTTTTGGTGTTTCCACCTTGTCGTGGTGGGGGAGCTTGAGTTTCTCAATGACCCTGAGAGCTATGCCGGCGGTAGCGTAGCTACCAGCAGGGCCTCCCAAGCCGGACAGGTCAAAGGGTAGAGAACAGACAAAGAGAAACACCCTGGTCCTCCAGGTTGGGGGTTGAAGCGTGGGGTTAACCAAATTTTTTTCCCCAACCCTTTGTTTAAAAACCTTTTTCTTTGTTTACGGACCA
>JACEFZ010002358.1:0-23275 GCA_014155875.1 Cepaea nemoralis
ATTTTATTTTACCCCCCACTCACGTACTACGTACTCATTTTATTTTAATGCTTACTTACTTTCTTTACGTCGAGGGGAAGTCAATAAGTAAGTCACAAATGGCTGTAGAAAATAACTAAATATGATAACAACCAGAAACTAGTTTATTTTTATACATACATTGTCCCTTTATTTCGCAACATAATTTCCACTAAGATTGATGCACTTATTTCATCGTTTATCAGTCCTCCCAAAACCAGCTGCATAGAACTGCGTGATCTGTTTTCTAAACCATGTTTTCACTTCACATTCAACTTCTGCGTCATTCGCGAAATGTCTCCCGCCAAGGTGGGTTTTCAGTGGACCAAAAAGGTGAAAATCGCTAGGGGCTAAGTCGGGGCTGTAAGATGGATGTTCCAGAACTTCCCACCTTAGTTGGTTAATTTTCTCCTGAGTTAATCGAGCCGTATGTGATCTGGCATTGTCACTAAGAAGCAACACTCCTCTAGTCAGTAGTCCTGGACTTTTCTTCGAATTGCATCATGACGCATCGATAGAACTTCACAGTACGATTCAGAATTCACATTGTCGCCTTTCTTCTTGAAATTGGTTGAAAGCACGCTTTGAAAATCTCAGAACTATGTCAGCATAACCTTCCCTGCTGATGGCATAACCTTGAATTGTTGGACACAAGGCGAAGAAGGATGTTTCCATTGCATTGAAGCACGCTTTGATTCGGACTGGTAGTGATGCACCCATGATTCGTCCCCAGTAACAATCTTGTTCAGCATGTCTTCTCCTTCACATTCGTATTGGCAGAGATGATACAAGGACAGCCCATATCGGTTCATTTTGTGTTCCTCCTTCAATTGTCTGGGTACCCATCTTGAGCACACATTTTAAAAATTTCAATCGATCATGCATTATGCTGTATGCTAAACCATGTATGCACCCTATTGCAAATGCTACAAAGTCTATCGTTACTCGCCTGTCACCTCTAATCATCTCCTCCACCCGCTGTACGGATGCTTCTGTTGCAATCTCAACAGGACAACCAGTTCGGATTTCATCAACAATTCTAGAGCGTCCTTGAGAAAAATTTTCTACCCAGCTATGCACCTCTTTACGGGATAAATATTGGTAACCATAAACAGGAAGCATTTCCTTATGAATGTCCGTGGCAGGCAGTCCTTTTGCCCACAAAAACGCACAACAGCACGTTGCTATTTGGTTGTACACTCCGTAAGTACAGTCGCCATTTTGTTTATGCACTGCGCATGCGTATGAGACACTTAGTGCCACCCGACGAACGGGAATATAAAGTTCGATGTGGCTGTCACACCTGTAGTAAACACCAACTGCATTTACCTGCCATCCCACAGAGCTGTGTGACTTACGTTTTGACTCGCTCTCTTGCACATTATAATGCTCATAATAAGCACATAGATCAGGTGATAATAAAGGCCAAGCGGTGTTTGGCTGCGATGCGGGTGATGGCGGCAGCAAACTGTGAGCAGCGCCATCTATGTTTCTATACGAGGGGCTGGTTATGTCTGTTTTTGAGTATGCGATGTCGATCCTGACTCTCAGCCGTAAGCAGATAGAAAGGATGGAAAGGATACAGAACGAAGCTATGCGCATTATTCTTGGATGTAGAAGAGATACAGCATGCAGGGATGTGCGCTACCGTCTTGATTTTCCAACCATTGAAGACAGATTACAAATGTGCAGAGCACGTGCTTACCTCAGAGTTAACGTAAACACACAACATTCACTGCATAGTGAAATTAGGAAGGTGAAAGGCAGCAGGTTAAAAAGAGGAAGGTCGGGGATGGGCCAAGCCGAAGACATTCTTCAACAGGTATGTGCACTTGAGGACTTAGAACCTGTGTAACAGTATTGGGTATTGTTAGGATCTAGTGATCTAGTGGGAAACACAGATACAGCACGATTGAGCATTGAGACTGAAAGGGGTGGGAGATGCTCAATCGTGACGTATTGGGTTGGTATGGGCAGTTAGAACCCAGCTTGAGTAGCGAATGGAGGTGTACATCGAAGCTTTGTTAAGTTAAGCCAATAAACGTTTTATCAACAACCAAACGACCGGCCTTCGTCTTATTACACACTGTTATAAGAGGCGAAATGGTGCCGTGACCAGGATGCGAACCTGAGGATGAGAAAAACAAAACAATGCGAAGCCAGGATTGAATAACGTCGCGGAAAGGGAAAGGTTCAAGAAATAAACAAACAAACACAATACTAGCGGCACGTGAAAGAACAATTATTGAACCTGATAACAGACGCACCAAAAGATGGCCAGTAACTTGTAAATAGTGATAATATCTGAATACAGAGGCCAAAAGCTCGCCCAGGAGTGGTCCTTTGTAAGTCTTTTTTAAGACTTCAGATAACGGTCAAAGTAGTAACAAGAAGTTTGTTATATCAGCCGTTTTGCAGAGTTCACAGTGAAAGAAGTTTGTATGGCCGCCCTTCTGCAGTTTGATTGTTAGCAACAGGCTTGACATGGACTGAAATTTTGCGTTGCAAGAGCTATCAAAACCGCTACCTTACGTCGTTCTGATTGACCAGGAGTGATCCTATCCTGAGAGTTTGGGCAAACCAGCAATTCAAGTTGCTCAAAGTTCAAGATTTTATCAGAAGTCCGAACTCGTTCAAGGTCAGGTCATCACTAGCCGTTGGCTGATCCTAATCCATTTTTGGGCCTCGTTATTCCTATGACCCAAACACTCCTAATCCATTTTTGGACCTCGTTATTCCTATGACCCATTCCATACGACGATGAAGTACCCACTTGAGAATCAAGGAAGGGACCCAACCAGGGGGTCGAAGATTTGTCTGGCAGCCCATGAGATGTGACCCAACCAGGGGTTGAAAAATTTTCTGGCAGCCCATGAGAAAGACGAAAATACCTGAGGGAAGAGAAGTGATGTCTGAACTCCGCCACTTGAATTCCGAGACTAAATTTCACTTGATGCGGGCTCTGGTTGGTTGAACTGAATCCGTAAGTTGGTAAAGAAGGTAACGGATTAATTAAGGAGTAAAAGTTGTGCATTTCGAGGTCTCCCGTGAGGTTCCGAATTTCTTAATTAGAGTGGAATACAGGACATTATTGTGGACATTATATCTACAAGGAACCTTCTGATTGCCACAAATTTGAGTTTTTTTATTTAGGACAGGGTTCATTCTTCCTATGCTCAGACAGGATATCGTTGGTGCTTCTTCTGATTAATGTAATATCTTACAATATTATAACCAACTGAGTTGTGCTGTTTGGGATTTAGAAAATTGAAATTGTGTAGTGCTTTCTTTGCTTTATTCCAGTATTTTTTCAGCATGGCGGAACAGGACACCTCAGCACATCTTCTTTAAGTTAAGAAATTTTAAAAATTGAAATTGGTTACTTGTATAAATATTTCAGCTTAGAAGACTCAGCACAGCACATATTTCAGCTGAACTCAGGATAAGTTTTTTTTCTCAGGTACTAAAGAAGTATACAGAACAATATTGTTTCAGCTGGATAGATATTTCAAAGGAACTGAATATGAATTTCTTGTGCGGGGAGTTACAACGGGTTAGCACATGGTTAGGAGAATTAAAGATATCAATTACGGAGGTAGAGAGTTTTCTGAAAACGTTGAAGAACAAAACAACTAGACAGGATCCTTATAGAAGTATGGTAGACAGTAATAGAGTAGGAAAGAATAACAGGAGACAGACATTGCTTAATAAAGACAGAAGGACAATATGGTTATGACGAACCAAGGCCTGATCTATATAGAGTAAAAGACAGTGAAAACAGACGAAATAGTGAAAGCTCGGACTGGTATAAATACAAAAATGGGCGTCAGAGAAACATTTCAAAGAAATCATGGGACTGGCCTTCTCACAGTGCAACTGCTAGAAAAAGACGTGACGACTGGTTAGAGAAAAGACAAAGACAATATTTAAACTCAGGTGTAAGAGACAGAGTTGAACCAGTAAGTAAAATACAGACTAGTCCTAAAATAGTTGCGAATGTGACTAGTAGACAGGAAAAGAAGAAGACGATGTTAGTAAAGAAAAGAAACCGAGAGACACAGACGCAGACAAGTAATACGGTAGAAAGTAGCACACAGACTCAGGTACAACCAGTCAGCAAGTTAACAAAGGGAACTCAAACTGACTTCATAGAGAATCAGTCAAAACCAACTCATTTGACTAAGAGAGACAAGGTTGAAGTTAGGAAAGATGGACAGACAAGGACCAAGGACGAAAGGAAGTCAATAAAAAAAGGTGTTAGTATGGTTGTAAATAGAGGTAGTGCCATGTCAAGTTATTCAGCCATAGACAAGAAACTAGTTCCCAGATGGTGTAGGAATATTGGCTGTCAGAGTTCAGGCTACGGAGAAGATATTCCCACAGCTGAATATTATAGTGATGCTGAATCAGATATTATTACCGATGATTCGGAGGATGAGAGAGCTGCACTACGAGCAGATCCAGAATCGAAGAGTGTTGTTCCCTCGTACGGAATAGTGACTGGTGGACAGACGGATAGAGTTTCGGTTAGTGACTATGTAGGGAAGGCTAAGGGACGAAGACCGAGAAAGAGAAAGAAAGGTAGACGTTTTAAAGATGACTATGGAAATAGGGCCGACGTGTTTGCAGTAAACCATAATGAGTCTGATGAAGGAACTATAATTAGTGTGTCATCTGAAGACGAGATGGGAAGGTATAAACGTTACGTAAGGTACACAGGAAACAGTGAGCAGACTGACGCAAATATAGGAAATAGAAGGAACTCATTTAAGAACAAGAATAGTGGTAGACAGTTAGCGGGAATTTATTCAACGACAGAAAGTGATTTAAGAAAAATAGAAGACCTTAGGACCTTAAGACCTGAATACTTTAACAGGTTGACAACAGATAGTGATGATGACATTATAACGGAAAGACGAGTGAATGTATTGAAAGACAGTGAAGTGTTTAATTTGGACACACTATATAACGGTTAAAATTCCTTGGGTGAAGAAGGAAAATGAAATAGGTCTGGCTTATGAGAAGAACCCCGGTTTGAGAGTATAGGAATATGAGCTGTCTAAAATAGGCAGATGAATTTTGTTGGTGATAAGGAAGTACGGCAAATGATATTCCACGTGGATTACGTAATACAGGATATCGTCTGATTGGTAGCGAGGTAGAGAGAGTAAAATAGGGTAGATTCAGGACAGAATTAATAGAGGGTGAGAGATATGTTAGGCATGAATATTAGTATTAGAAATAGTTTGACTCAGAGCTATGACGTGATGTCCGAGATGGTTTTGCTTGTTGGTTGGAGAAGAAAGAATAGTATTGTTGACAGGTGAACCGAGAGTGTCTGGTGAGGTGATATAGACTGAGGAGGCACTGAGTATCCTGTGCGTAAGATAGTCAGTTGAACGTGAGGAATAAAAGTATAATAAATAATAGACTGTAGAAGTGGATGCTTGAAAAATACGAGTTACGTCGTACTTGTGGAGAAAGAAGAAAGTTGTTGTGGGTGGAAAAGTATAGAATGATAGTTACGAAGTTAGGGGCTGGTTCACCAGAATGAGGTTTGTTTTGAAGAGATAGTAGATATTACTGTGAAAGCAATTTCAGCTGCGAGAGGTAGTGTATAGGGTCTGACCTTCGTATAGAAGTGAGTGATTGAGTAAAGTAGAGATATATGAAAGCAGTGAATTGAGAGAGTCCTCTAGAATAGTTCGTCTGGTTGTGCGGTGTTCATACGTGAATATAACCGTAGTCAGACAGGTGTTCGTCGTGATGAAAGAAGTAAAAGGAAAGAGGTGTGATGAAGTCGCCTAAGTGAAATACGTAGATAGAATGTAAGAGTAACGTTAATATGTCTTGTGTCAACGTGTGTAGAGGAAATCAATACGTGTTGATATGTGGGGAATGATTGATGGAATGTTGAGGTGGCGTCTAAAGTATTTAGTTGTAATAATAGTATGGAGACGTTAGGTTGTCGCGATACGAGAGTAGGCGTGAGATGAGAGCGGGGTTGTGTTGTGTATCATTGTCCGTGTGAATATGAGAAGAGCGGTTGATAAGTAACGTTGATAAATCGTGGAACATAGAGTATGCGAAAATCGAAAGATAGAAAGAAAATTGTAATGTCTTTTCGTAGAATATCTGAACTTGGAAGGAAATTGTGGAAGTTATATGCTGAATTAACATTATGAATGTTTAGTATGCTTGACAGGAAAATGGCGAAGCAAGACTGCCTAAGACTGAGGAACGGGAAAAGAGAGCTCCGTTGTATATACTGACGTGAGTTGCTGTTCTGAAAGAGTGAAGGATACGAAGGTAAACAAGAGGAGGTAAATGAATGTTGGAGAACGTGTTCCGAGGAGGGTGACCGGTTTGGTTGTCGTCACGATGCAAGAATGATAGGTGAGATTGAGGATAGCTTAAAGTAGTGCTGGGTGAGACGTTGAGAGTACTGATGCAGTAGAATGAAATATAAATTGCGTCGGGTAGACGAGAAAGTGGAAGTAGAATTAGTTGTTTTGGTGAGAGGTCTATAGTAAATAGACAAAGTTTTGTTGGATGTAGGAGGGTGGAGATACTGTAGTTGACGGTAAGGATTGGGAAGTGGTGGTGATGGTTGGTACAAAGCCATAGAAGACAGTTGGTATGCCGAGCCACAGGTTAATTGATAAGTAGATGGTGGCTGGTACATTGAGATGATATTGGAATAACTGTAGTTTACAGTGCTTGCTTATGAGGATATTTGGATGTTATGATGTATTAGGAGTTAGGATGGAAAAAGATAGAAAATTGTGAGGGGAGATAATCAATGTTTGACTTCCAGAAAAAAGGAACGGTCACTCGTTGAGTAATGGTTTTGGTTGAGGGGAACAAGTATGGTTCCGCATTAAGATAGTCTGTAGATAACAGAGAGATATTTGTATATATGTATATACATATTTTGGCATTAATGCTTGGTATGGAGTTGTTTTGTTATACATGACTTGCCTAAATAGATAGGTGTTACATTGGTTAGAAAAGGAGGCCAATGTTGCTGGGTCACTTTAAGTGGTTAATTCTAAGTGAATTATATTTTTTTTGAAAACCTTCTCTTTAGCGAGAAGACAGTTGTATTTATTGAAATTGAGCTTTCAATGCCTCATATGTAAAATTTTGTTTTGCTTGATTTGGTCTTGAAAAATTATTGTTGTTGTTTGATTAATTGATTTAGAATAGGGTTATTGTGTGCTTAGACTTTTATGTGTAAACTGCTGGTCCGTAAAAGAGACCAGTAGTAGTAGGTAAAAATAGATTAGGATGTATGTTGTATTATTTTAATCATCGTCACCATCATCATCACTATCATCATCATACTTTTAGTTGAGTTGCGGGGAAACATAAAGGATTGTTACAAAAAATTTGGGGGGGATTTGATGTCCTGTTGTGATTTTATTTCGCTGTTTTGTGTGTTAAATAGTAGTTATGTTTAATTTACAAGGTTTTTTTTTTGTCTAGAAATAAAGAAAATACAGGGGGCTTTAAATTATGACCCTTCGTTCAGAAAAGAGTTAATAAAACTACGGAGAACTAATAGAGAGACACATTCTCTTAGTGAAGAAGAAGTTCATGGATATTTTGATGCTGTGATAATCAGCGTAGAAAGGTTAAAACGGCTATGAACTGTAGACGGGGTTACTACACAAGTAAAATGGTTATGGTAAAGTAAGAATTATTAGAAAAATAGGGGATTGGAAGCCACATGGGAGAAGAAAAGATTAGTGAATATATTCAGTGGGGTAAAGCTGAGAAAAGTTTTGAACATAGTTTCCGGGGGGTCAGAAGAGCCATGATATACACGAGATTGCTGGGTTATAGAAGAATAAGAAAATTACCCCAGATGAAGAGTAAACATGAATTGGATCCATGTTTGACTTGAAACTGTGGATAACAGTACAATAATAAAAGGGGTGTAAGTGGGGGAGACATAGTGACATGGGGTGTTTGTGGGTCCGTAATAAAAGGGACTGAGATTAAAGTTGATTACAAGCAGTCACAGACATGAGTGGTTATTTTTGCTGCTGTAGATTACGGCATGAATTATGAATTAAGAGGTGGAAGATTTTAGAGAGACATGGGGTTACATGGCCTGGGCAGGATGTAAATGTTTATAAGTGGGTCAGATTACAATGTTGTGTTTGATGGTTAGTATTTAAGGGGAGATTTCAAGGTTACTAGGTTGCTGTTGATAACGGCATAAGTGGAGCATTTTAGTAGATATGCCCATAAGAAATGGACATTAAGAGAGAACCTGAGGTATTGGAGAAGATTAGTTATACGAGGTGATGAGGTTATGTGAGGTGTTGTGTTGGAGGAGGTCTTAAGGGGTAATAGACCTTTTTAATTGGGATGTGTTTTGTGGTTTACATTACAATGTGAGGGTGAGGTAAGGTAGTGTCTGTTATATAGACACTTAGAAGTGAAGAATATTTTTGGATGATGGTTGGTATTTGATGCTGTAGGTAGCAGCGTAAACTGTTACCATAATGAGTGGTACTGGGGGAGATATAATGGTTTAGAATTTGTTGCATAAATTCTCAAAGAACAAAGGGGTGTAAAGGGGTGTGTGGTTTAGGTGAATGTTGTTTTTCGAAAGAGTCTATTTCTTCTTTTAAATTCCGGTGGCCACCGATTCTTTGTCTTCCTATCGTGTGAAAGTAATTTCAGGTTAGTTGAAAGTGGGGGATTTGTAGCGTTGGTGATAAAATAAGGAGTTGGTGTTAGCGTTTGAAATTTTAAGCAGATTGCTTACGAAGAGAAGAAGGAGTATTTAAGAAAACGTGTTATGATGTTATAATTTGTTATATAAAGTTGAATTTGAAATGTAAAAATGTTATGTTTGGTTGAAGGGCTAGGAACGAAGAAGAAGTGGGTTAACTATATAACAGGGGAAAGAGTTAAAGAAATAGAATGTTTAATTAAATTGGAGTTGGTTTGGGGAAGATTAGAATAAAAAGAGAGAATAGAGTATGGGGATTGGGAGTAAAGATTTTTCCTTTAAAAGGACATGGGGAGGTGTAACAGTATTGGGTATTGTTAGGATCTAGTGATCTAGTGGGAAACACAGATACAGCACGATTGAGCATTGAGACTGAAAGGGGTGGGAGATGCTCAATCGTGACGTATTGGGTTGGTATGGGCAGTTAGAACCCAGCTTGAGTAGCGAATGGAGGTGTACATCGAAGCTTTGTTAAGTTAAGCCAATAAACGTTTTATCAACAACCAAACGACCGGCCTTCGTCTTATTACACACTGTTATACCTGGCGAGAAGTGGGTACAAGTGCCAACATATCTCTGTACGTCCTTTTCTGTCTGCATCCAACTAGACAGAAAATGCAGACCAGAAAATCCGGCTGCTGTGGAGGCTGAAGTACAAGCGTTGATTTTCGAGAATTCGTTAGACGGTGATGCTGTCATCTACACAGATGGGTCGGTCGCCCGACATGTGAGAAGCTCATGGGCCTTTACGGGTCAGGTCGGAGGGAGAATTGTGAAGGATGACTCTGGTGCTTTTGTTGAGACCACAAGTAGCCTGACTATGGAAGTCATGGCAGTAAGAATAGCAATAACATGGCTCGAGACATAGACATTCACTAGGGTATGTTTCCTTAGTGACTCAATGAGCATGCTCAAGAGGATAGAGTTCGGGTGGATTCGAAGAGAGTGGTTGCTGTCCCTGGAGCGGTCTCGGCTGGCAAAGATTAATTTCATCTTCGTGCCAGGGCATGCGGGAGTACAAGGAAATGAGCGGACTGACAAGATCGCAGGTAAGGCTACTCTGGCGATCGGATGCGCCATGGAACCGGCTGACATTCTGAATGCTCTATGAAAAGTAAGACTTTTGCGAGAACCAAGTGATGACTGTAAATCTACAACCAGACTGCGAGAACCGCTAATTAAAAGAGGTGTGGCCAAACAAGAACACTACGCAGGAAGCCAAAGAAGATTTATAAACCAACACAGAACTGGTGTCGTTAGCCGCTACACGCTGCGGGATTTGCTGAGGAGGGGATCCGAGCACTTATGGACTGAATGGTTCGATGTGCAATGAGGATGATCTGTCGACTAACTAACTAACTAACTAACTAACTAACTAACTAACTAACTAACTAACTAACTAACTAACTAACTAACTAACTAACTAACTAACTAACGACGTGCCTACCTAACTAACTAACTAACTAACTAACTAACTAACTCGCCCTCGTAACTTACTGTCTTATACACTTACTTTCTTACACAACTACTTTCTTACTCGCTTCCTCACCTACTTTCTTACTCACTTACTTTCTGACTCACTTTCTTACTCACTTACTGTTTTAAGCACTTACTTTCTTACTCGCTTTCTCACTTATCTTGTATCTTACCACATATCCAGTACGCCCCAAGGCGTGTAACAGTTTCTTGACTTTGCACTTAGAACGGAATTATTGCACGGGCTACAAAAGCAAGCAACGTATGTTGCCGATTTACAGAGTTCTTTTGTGTGATTTTATTTCTGACAGTCTTATCTTGTGCTGATGACTTAGAGGATATAAAACAGCACTTTAACATTGATAGATTTTCAATTTAAGGTTACGCGCGTGGTTTGTGACGTCAAGTATTCATTCTGGAATAACAGTTGCTGAGGAAACCTGGAAGCTATTGAAATCCATCCATCCATCATGTGCCATGCCGGTAAGCGTGGGCGGTCATGTTCTGCCATCTCACTCGATCACCAGAGTCGTGGATCAGCTCCGCGTTTCTGTCTCGACCATGCCACAAGGCAAAGCCATCCAGGTACTTGCTTCTAGGTCTTCCCCTTGGTCTGTTCCCCTCGATCTTACCAGTTGTCACCAAATTCTCCAATCCATTTCTTCTCATAACATGCCCAAAAAATTTTGACTGTCTACTTCTAATTTCTCTAATCAATTTACGATCTTCATTTGTTTCTTGAAGGACTTGTTCATTGGTCTTTCTGGCTGTCCATGGTATTCTTTGCATTTTCCTCAGAAACCACATCTCTACAGCCATCAGATGTTGAAATAGCATAAAAATAAAGTCAAAGGTATTGATTAGCACTCATTAAAGTAAAGTAGAGAAGAAGAGACACACTAGGCAACATAAGAATTAAAAACTAGTGACACGCGGAATTTGAATCTGCGGCCACCTTCAGTGAGACGCTGTCGTCATGTTCAGTTAGTTAGCTGCATGTCCTTTAAAGGACGTCACAGTCAACACATGCATTTTTAAAAAATTGTTTGTGATTTCTTGGCAAGTTTACTTTCAGTAATTTGCCATTGCTTTCTGAACAAGCGGGACACATACCATTGTGTTAAAAACCAACGTAAGGCCGTCTGCTTTCAAATTGCTCTCAGCTTTGTTTCAAGCGCGAACTGAGTCGATACGAACTGAGTCGATAACCACTTCGCCCCATGGACGGCCATTTTAAGGTAGCAGGTTAATTCCTATGTGCCTACATCTTTCAATGTTTATATTATCTAGTGCAGTGGTTCTCAACCGGTGGGAATTTCCCCCCCCCCCCCCCACCCCCCAACCCAAGAGGGAATTTTAGGGTAACTATCAGGAGTAGAACCTAACCAGAACACGAATAACAGATGGCTGTGGGGGTAATGGGATACCGAGCCACTAGAAATAGCACACGATGATGATGATGATGATGATGATGATGATGATGATGATGATGATGATGATGATGATGATGATGAGAAAAAGGTTCTAGTAGAAATTATTAGACCAGATTATAAACTGCTTTTCTGGCGAAGGATTAACAGGCGCAATTCGTAATTCCGCATACCGGGTACTTAACACAGCCGAGGATGATTTGGAAGCAGACCGCCTTGAATTGGTTTTCATATAATGGTATAAGTGCTGGTCACTCAGAAAGCAATAGCAAACTACTGAACTTAAATTGCCCAGATATCACAAACAAACAACAACAACAAAATGCTGGGGTTGACTGCGACGACATGTAAAGTATATGCAATTAACTTTGTAATAAGAGCCAATGGAACTTATTCAGAACACACACAAAAAACAGATGTATGTGGAGGTAATCAGATCCTCCACCGCTCGGTACAGCACATGATAATGATGATGATGATGGTTATGACTATAATGATATTGATGACAATACTGATGATGGTAATGAGAACGAGGTTCACGTAGACATTATCTCACCAGGTTAAGCATAGCTTCACTGGTATAATAAAACAAAAATGAAACTTAGCCTATGGCTGGTAATGTGGATATTAATTAAAATGTAGCGCAAATGCTGCAAGGAAAGCAAAAAAATAATTATTTGATCGTCACAGTTTGCAAAGAACTAACTCGGAGTCGTCAAAACAGGTTGCTGTGGACATGGACGCAATCAGTGTGAGAGCAAGTGTTTGCTTCTAATTGCATTATTTATTTATGTATTTTCTTCTGCGATGTTTTTCTTAATTTGACGTCGTAATCCCAGCTTCGTTAACAATGCAATCAACATGCATGTCGGCAATCTGCAGACGTTAATCACTCGGTTCTACTCCTTCGGTAAATCACTAATGGCAATTGACGGAAAGCAAACTTGATGTTCATTTTTTTTCTTGTCGTTATTGATGTCTCGATAACTGGACTTTCGCCTCGCGACACGGTGGGAGGTATCGATAGGTGGGGATGACTTCTGTGAAGGTAAGATCGATATCAAATGATCGTTAAATGTGACTTGAAACTGCAAAACTGAAAAGACATACTGAATCGAATGATTCGAGTTAAGTCTTTTTCAGCAAACAGAAGAACCTGGAGGCACAACAAAGCAAAATTAACAGTGGAAGAGAAATACTGCATTAGGCAGCAGCACGAGACAGGTGACGGATATGTGGTGACGACGTTATGGACGCTGTTCGAAACACAGCTGCGGGCGATTTGGCAGGAGACTGCCATGCGTTGGTTTTATACAAATGGTATGAGTGCCAGTCGTTCAGAAAGCTATGGCATACCACTGAACGTAAACGTGCCAAGATGTCACAGACGGCCCAAAAATGCTGGGGGTTGACTGCGACGTCCTGTAACGGATATGCAGCTAACTACCAAGACAGGTACTAAGTTAACGCTAGTTGTATGTCCTTTAGAATCCTAGGAACGAAATGAATATGAAGACAAATTCGTGTTTTGTGAGGAAACTTCATAAACGCCGGTGCTTACTCACGTAAATACTTTACTATAGTCATTGTCGTTTAGTCATCTTATGAGAAAGGACAGTACGAGGTCATCGTAACAACTGGGAAGACAATCAGCAGTTTAATTGATGAACAATACAGGAAACAAATGAGAGATCCGCCCTTGCTGGACTGGCACATACATTTGATAATTATGATGATGGAAATGGTAATGATATAATGGCAATGAAGCAGGGGGAGATGCAGAGAGAAAATGCTGGATAGTTTGAGGTTATGGCAGAGAAGGACACGGAGATTATAAATGATACGGTAGCACAGAAGCTACCAAGCTTTTCAAGCACAGGACCATATCTACTATTTTCGGTTGTTAAGCAGGCCACAACGTTATAAAATTATAATAGGCGTGCAATATCATTCCTACCTTTCACAACTTTCGTCAACAAAATTCTAAAACTTTAAAGGCAGTCAGTGTCTTCATTAAGTTTCGTTGCGAACTGAACAGGCGCATTCGATAATATCTGAGCATAACAACCACGAGCAGAGTAAATTATCGCACGCTGACGGGGTGCTCCGAGTGCATTTTTGAAATTATCAAAATATATTATATTAAATAACGAGGCCTCGGGTGCCACTTTCTGATAGCTGGCGGGCCACAAGTTGCGGTAGCACATGAGACAGAAGGTTGTGGACAGACAACATTACCCACCCCAAACGGCATGCATTATAAGACGAGGAAGAGGATGATGATGACGAATGTAATTCCTAAGCAAAATGTATGGTGACGGTATAAATAGTTAATGTGTATTGATATACAGAGCTGTGACACCACGTGATCGGTCTTCTTACTTCAAGTGTGCAGAATATAAGGAAAAAAAAATTAAAAAACTAGCTATATATTTAAAAACAGAACTCAAGCTATGCGGCAACACGGTTTCTAATCTATCAATATAGCCACGAATCATACTACATCTTGACGCCAAACACTGCTAAAACATTACCTTATGAACCCGAACACTTGCTAGAACACTCAATCTTGAAATCTAACGCGTGACAGAACATTACATCATGACACCCAATACGTGATAGAACATTTTTTTTGGTGTAAATTCGCATATCCTTTTACAGGACATCGCTGTCAACAGCAGCACCTTTCAGCTGTATGTTGATTTCTTGGCAAGATTACGCTCAGTAGTTTGCCATTGCTTTCTGAGCGGCCGGCTCAGGTATCCCGCAAGTCACCAGCGGGGTAGAACCGCTTCCAGTTCTCGCCCGCTACGAGATTCTGTGTGATAAACGGGATTACGGAGAAAGTGGTGTAACTCCTCGGCCAGAGAGACCGGCAAAAAATATTTGTTGCATATCCCTTACGGGACGTTGCAGTCAACGCCAGCATTTTTTTCAGCTGCTGTTGATGTACTAGGCAAGTGTTACGTTCAGTAGTTTGCCATTGCTTTCTGAACGACCAGCCCCTATACCTTTTTCGAAAAAAACCAGCACTGCCGTGTTTCGAACCCGGATATACGGGCTCACAAACCGCGTTCGCAAGCCCTTAGCCACAGAGACAGGTGATAGAACATTACCTCATAAAAAAGGAAATTTGCTTGAACATTAACTCGTAACACTGAACACTTAGTAAAATATTATCCCATGACACCAAACACTTGTTAGAACATTACGTCATGACACCCAACACTTGCTAGAACATTACCTCATGACAAGGAATACTTCATAGAACATTACATAATGATCAATGTGCTAAAAGTTGACGAGAATATAAGTCTACAATGAACAAATCGTTATGTGCATTCCCTTATATTGTTCGGACAGAATTCACCCACGTGTGAGTAACTGTATAGGGGGAAAATATTGAACCAACTACATTTCCTTTCATCGACTTAGTTGAACACACAAATAGCCAACACAATCTCAGAAAACTTCCTACACGAGAAAGGTTTCAAACGGTGGCGGTATTTGTCGGTCGTGAGTTCAATATTCTGTGTCAGAGGAAATTCTGTTGTATATGTATGTGGGGGTTAGTTTGTTTGTGTCAGAGAGTTAGAGAATTGAATTGAATTGATCTTTATTGAATTGAATTGATCTTTATTTTCAAAGGGTAACAAATTAGGCGCGTAGGCCCGCCTTACATTCGGCCCTTCCAATCACTCATCTGTCGTTCATCAACAGTGCATGATGCATTCACATAGGAAAAAAATCGTTGTCAAATGAATGTTGTAAGCATAAACAATGCATATTCTCATTTTATGTGGCACATCCCCCCTCCCACACACACATCCCGCACCAACCCACACACACACATCCCTCATCTACTCACACATCACCCACCCATACCCACACATCCCCCACCCACCACACATCTCCCACTCACCACACATCCCCCACTCATCCCTTCACACAATCACAGATCCCGCCACCAACCCAGACATTTCGCACCCAACCACACACATCCCTCACCCACCAACACGCATCTTTCCACCCACTCACACATACCCCAATCCACTCAAGTTCACCCACACACACATACTCCACCCACCCACACACCTTCCAACCACACACACATATATCCCGCACCAACACACATATCCCTCACCCACTCACACATCAACCACCCATATCCACACATCTTTCCATCCACACACACATTCCCCACCTACCAACACCCACATATCCCCCACCCGCCATCACCCACATATCCAACTACCCACCAACACCCATGCAAACACACCAACCCAAACACGCATCCTCCTCCCACACATCCCTCACCCACCCACACGCCCCGTCCATACTCACATCCCTCCACCCACCAACCCACTAATCTCCGCACCCACGTACACATCCCCCACAAACCCACACATCCCTACCCACCCACTCACATCCCCACCCGCACACATCTCCACACCCACACACTTCTCCCATACTCCAACACACCTCTCACACCCATCCACACACCTCCACAATCCACACATACACTCCCTATCCACACATTCCCCCACCCACACACAAACACCGACCCACACACACACACATCCCCAACCCATACACCTCTTCCATCTATATACACATAAGCCACACCCATTCCCCAACACATACAAACAGACATACAGACAGACAGACAGACAGGCAGACAGACAGACAGACAGGCAGGCAGGCAGGCAGGGCTGTAGGTAGGCAGATACACAGAAAATGGAAAACAGACAGAACGAACTTTATATTTAAAGGATCGCAAATTGGGCACGCAGGCTCCTCCTACATTCGCCTCCTCCAACCACTCATCATTCGCACATCAATTATCTATTGTGCAAGTGATATTCGTATAGAAAAATAAACCACTGTAAAATGAATGCTGTGAAAATTAAACAATGCATAGCATAATGTTATGAGATAGGCAGGCATGCAGACAGACAGACACAGACAACACACACGCACACACACACACATATGTACACAAAGACTCTTATACATACATAAACACAAACAAACATACCCACTTACACATATTCATAATACATTTATCGTTTACAGAAACGCCCAGTCATACACCCACACAATAATACACCCACACACACTTCCACTCTCAAACACACCCACTCGCAATCACAATCCCACCAACAAACATACGCACACACATACATACATACATATTCTCTCTGCCACCCTCCCTCTCTCTCTCTCTCTCTCTCTCTCTCTCTCTCTCTCTCTCTCTCTCTCTCTCTCTCTCTCGTTCTAATTATCGAACTCTACCACTCTCATATATGTTCATTTATATATATATATACAGTGAAACAGTGTGTGTGTGTGTGTTGCTATATATATATATATATATATATATATATATATATATATATATATATATATATATAGCAAAACACACACACACACACACTGTTTCACACATATAATACACACATATTCACCCACATTCAAGCTTGCATATACATACATGCACACAGACAGAGAGACAGACAAACAAACAGACAGACAGGTAGGTAGGCAGCCATGTCCCGTAGGTAGGTAGGTATGCAGGTAGGTATGTAGACAAACAGATAGACAAAGAAATTGGTACGTTCACCATGTTCTGTTGGAAAATACGTTAGTTTAATACAAAGTAGAATAATATATCTAAAGCCAAAGAAACACAGACGTAACGATAAGATTTAATAATAAAAGTGAGTGGGAGGATATCGAAATGTCGGTTCAATCGAGAAACAGAAAATAAAGAGAAACGAACAGACATGGTGGCAACAGCGCTTGCTCCAAAAATAATCAATAAAATTGAGTGCACACAGTACACGGAAAGAGCAACTGATTTTGATGAAACGAATGACTCCACTACTGCCAAGCTGCAACCTCAATGAGTGAAATTCAGCAATTGATGAAGTATTGAAATGTGTCAGGTTTTTACCCTTGTGGATCTATGCTTGCGTTCCAAATAAATATAGCGTTTATCGTGCCATCGCCTTTGCCATTATAACCCGTATTTTTGCTATCTTTCTCTCACAAATTATTGTGTTTGTTGCTGTTGGCTTTTCTCTTCTACAATTTCTCCTTTCTTTCTTTCTTTCTTTCTTTCTTTCTTTCTTTCTTTCTTTCTTTCTTTCTTTCTTTCTTTCTTTCTTTCTTTCTTTCTTTCTTTCTTTCTTTCTTTCTTTCTTTCTTTCTTTCTTTCTTTCTTTCTTTGTTAATATGTATATACATGTATCCATTCAGATTCATTGAACATGTCAACAGATGGTAAACAGAATGGTGTCCGCACAATAAACATGCTGCAAGGTAAGAGAGTCTGGGACAACTCAGATAGAAATGCTGGACAGCTTGACATCGTGAACTAGAGGCACGTCCGTATTGTAGATGATTGGCAACACGTAAAACAGTTCGCTGTGAAAGGCCTTACGGCATGAACTTTAAAGATTTAAAGAGCTGTAAAGACGAGAGGTTCCACTTCATTGCACCCGGTTTTATCCCATATAGCTAGGTCGCTCTCCACAGAGTGACCTTCCAAAAGTGCAGCACAGAACACGAACTCTGTAGTCCCAGACCAAGAATATTGCACTCTTGAACCGAATGATGGAGCCCACGAACCTGCAACCTTCGGAAGGCGAGGCAGGCTGCTTAATTCCCGTGAACTTTAAGAATGACCGGCATGACCCTTAAAAAGACGAGGTCATGCGAGCGACTTTGCCAGTGAAATAGAGACTGGCTGTTGCTCAACTGTATATGAATGTGAAGTATTGAATCGTGTCTAACGTTAAGTTAAATTTGTGTGCATATCATTTACAGGACGTAGCATGTTTTGGCTTTTTGTAATTTCTTGGCAAGTTTACGTTCAGAAGTTTGCAAATGATTTCTGAAAGACCAGCACTCTTACCATAATATGAAATAACAGCGCAAGGCGATCGGCTTCCAGTTGTGTTTCGGAAGTGGTATGAGGGATTTCCAATTGCACTCATAAGCCCTTCGCCACAATTAATGTTTTTTCCGCGTATCCTTTACAGGACATCGCTGTCAACATCAGCATCTTTCAGCTGATTGTTGATTTCTTGGCAAGATTACGTTCAGTAGTTTGCCCTTGCTTTCTGAGCGACCGGCTCACATACCCCGTAAGTTACCGACGCGGAGAGAACCGCTACCGATTCTCGCGCACGTCATGTCATTCATGAGAGCATACGGGATTACGGAGAAAGCCGTGTAACTCCTAGACCAGGGAGACCGGCCTTCGCCACAAAGCAGTTTAAAACAGTTCTCAGATTTGAGCCGGAACGAGAGTATTCACCTATATAAATCAGCATCTGTAGGTAGAGATAACGAGAATATTGACCTAAATAAATCAGCATCTGTAGGTAGAGATAACGAGAATATTGACCTAAATAAATCAGCATATGTAGGTAGAGATAACGAGAATATATACGTAAATAAATCAGCATATGTAGGTACAGATAACGAGAATATATACGTAAATAAATCAGCATCTGTAGGTAGAGATAACTAGAATATTGACCTAAATAAATCAGCATCTGTAGGTAGAGATAACGAGAATATTGACCTAAATAAATCAGCATCTGTAGGTAGAGATAACGAGAATATTGACCTAAATAAATCAGCATATGTAGGTAGAGATAACGAGAATATATACGTAAATAAATCAGCATATGTAGGTACAGATAACGAGAATATATACGTAAATAAATCAGCATCTGTAGGTAGAGATAACGAGAATATTGACCTAAATAAATCAGCATCTGTAGGTAGAGATAACGAGAATATTGACCTAAATAAATCAGCATCTGTAGGTAGAGATAACGAGAATATTGACCTAAATAAATCAGCATATGTAGGTAGAGATAACGAGAATATATACGTAAATAAATCAGCATATGTAGGTACAGATAACGAGAATATTCACGTAAATAAATCAGCATCTGTAGGTAGAGATAACGAAAATATTGACCTAAATAAATCAGCATCTGTAGGTAGAGATAACGAGAATATTGACCTAAATAAATCAGCATCTGTAGGTAGAGATAACGAGAATATTGACCTAAATAAATCAGCATCTGTAGGTAGAGATAACGAGAATATTGACCTAAATAAATCAGCATATGTAGGTAGAGATAACGAGAATATATACGTAAATAAATCAGCATATGCAGGTACAGATAACGAGAATATTCACGTAAATAAATCAGCATCTGTAGGTAGAGATAACGAAAATATTGACCTAAATAAATCAACATCTGTAGGTAGAGATAACGAGAATATTCACCTAAATAAACAGCATCTGTAGGTAGAGATAACGAGAATATTCACCTAAATAAATAGCATCTGTAGGTAGAAATAATGCGTTGGAAATTGAAGATCGGAGTAACCATAAAAGGTCAGCACAATGAGCGCACGAGCAGACTCTTCCACCAATACACATCCGGTCATCATCATCAATAGCACTGCCAACTGTGCGAATTTATTTCCACAGATCTCTATCCTTGTGTTCCGGATCAACCCTATCGGTTACGTGGCTTTATTCCACGGTTTATAGAAGTACATACGGGTACATTCGGCTTCCATTGGGTGTAATCTGCAACTGAGTGGTATTGAGTAATCTAAAACGTTAAGATGCGTGTTAGACGTATTTATTCAATAACCGAAAAGCACAGGAAGCATGATGGCACTGGAACGAGAGAACATTGTTTCGCAGATACATCATTCATATCTATTTTACTATGATAAATCGACCATACATTAGCATTGTTTTAAAAAAAACATATGTTCATAAGAAATGCTGATGCGAACCAATAATATCTTGTCTCAGTTTGTTCTTAATCCAACAGACAGATCCTAATTAATTATCTTTATACCGTGCAAGTTGGACACACAAGTTCAGAAAATACCTTAATTCTAGCAAGCGGTTTCCCCATGAATAATGTGTCTTTTTCAAATAATATAAAAATAAATTAAAATGCTTGGTCGGCACTGAAATATAATATGTGGGGTTGGGGGAAAAAGGGGGTGGGGAGGTTTATTAATCAGAGGGCACATTAGACAGTTGATTACGAAAACTCTCACTGCTTCTACTGGTCTGTTGGTGTATTGGGTAGGACGTTATGCTGATAGTGGCATGCGTGATGTCGGATGAAGGGTCGATGTTCGCTAGGCGAGGGAAAGACTGGCCATGTATCTCTCAGTGCACCCAGGCCAAATACAAAACTAGATGGTCGTAGCACTTCCCATAGAGACAGCAGTTTTCTGCAATGGAACATGTTTGGGTTTTGTTTGTTTTATCACCGCTCCAGTACACACGCATTACATATTTCCCATATTCAGCCTTATTCTCCAGGAACTTGGTCTGGTGCAGACACCTGTGGCTCTCCATTCTTCTCTGTTAATGCCATTTGATTAAACTTGATGGTGTATGTATTATTGTTTGTTGCCTGGCAACTGAACTCATAGTTCGCGTGCAAAAACTCCAAGATCAATGCTGTGAGTAAATTTCGTGTCATGAGTTTTAATATAAATTGAAGACCCACATCTTCAGATCTACTTATAACTGAAAATTCTACACACAAAACAAGTCACGGAATATTAGAAGTGGTTTATAGAAATAGTGGAATGAAATACCAACTACATATGTAACTCTCGCATTTAAGTATTTCGACTATTAAAGCTACTTTAAGCTGAGTTTGGTAAATTTGAGAACGATTCTGAAGCCATTTTAACTAGTCCGCTGTCCACATATACCAGTTTCGAATTCAGTGAAAATGACATGTTGAGTTGAGTTGAGTTGAGTTGAGTTAAGAACCGACATCACTGCACTCAGGACATCCCCACACGTGCTCCGTCCCCTCGTTCAACAGCCAGCGAAGAGTCATACTACTAATCGTTCCCACCGCTATCTGATTAAAAGTTCTCCTGGTCTTCCCTCTCAGTTTTGAGATTCTTCCAGTACCCCTGCCGATCCCCCGCAATCTCCTTTCCTCATATGGGTTCTCAATCTGTTCCTCTGCCTTCTCCACCTGGTCCCACAAGCGCACGACCACCTCCCCCTTGTCCATAGGCAAAATACCACCAAGAGGTGCATTCCCTGCTAGCCTATCAGCCTGTTCATTCCCCCGTACACCCGCATGGCCAGGACAAATTATCCATACAATTCTCACGATCTGTGACCTCTGAAGCGACGAGAGCCATTCCACACGAAACATTCCTTTCTCCACCTTGCTAAGCATACTCTTTGAATCCGTAATGAATATAACGTGTGTTGCAGTAGTCTCCTCTAGCCACCGGAATGCCGCTGTTATTTCCCCCACCTCCATTATCATGCTGGAGGTCGTAGTCTCATATGCCAGCCTCTCGTTTTTCAAGACTCGCCCATTAGCCTTTGCAATAAAACCCCTGCCACTACGTCTGTTTCTCACCACTGACCCATTGGTGTAGATGACTATGTCACCTTTATGTGTGTTGCTCTGGATCAGCTGTTGCACTTCAAACTCAGTGCGGCCCGCTGCCCATTCTCTGCTCTCACGACTCAGTGTTATTATTACATTGTGCCAATCCGTCATGTCTTCCGGAACATCAACCCACTCTCTTTCACGATTGATGGTCTCTAGATCACACACCTGACTTATAGAAAGTTCTGCCTGTGTCATCGAGGACCTGCCTCGTTTTAGTCTATGACCCTTGACCATATCCATTGCTGCATGCAGCGGGCGATCTCTGTCTGCGGCAACTCTCACTTCTCAGGTACCATTTGGCCTGAAGGACCCTATGCCTATCCGTCATTATTGGTAGCGCTAGGATATGCCTCATGCATATAATTGGTGTGTCCTTTGTGCACCCCAGGATTAACCGCATGGCAGCATTCTGTATGCGCTCCAACCTTTCAAGCTGGCTCTTTGATACTGTCAGCAGCCCCAAACCATACTCCATGACAGAAATTATTAACTGCTTAAAGAGCCTGTACAGCATCCTCTATCTACCCCGGTTGCTGCCATAGCCCTCAATGCATTAAGTCCCCTGCCAGCCTTCACCACCAAAGCCTCTACATGATCCTTAAAAGACAAGCACCTGTCAAAGGTGATACCCAAGTACTTCAATTTACTCTCTCCACTAAGAGGACATCCATTCAACATAACACCTGGGACTTCTGCCTTGACGATCCGGTTATCCAGGGAGTACCACACAACTGATGCCTTGTCTGGGTGTATAATGGCCCCTGCGTCCCTGCACAACTCCGCCACCCTGTCTACCGCCACCTGTAAGTTTTTTGCCAAACTGGTCCCGTCTCTGCCCTGTCTGTACATTAGCACATCATCTGCAAATGTCAAGATTCTACCCACGCCCGGTGTCTCAATAGCTGCGAGTTTGCTGGTGTAGACATTAAAGAGCACTGGGGACAAGCCTGCGGCAACCCAGGTGTAATAGTACAGGGGTCAGAATGTAATATAATGTAACATGGCTTAAGGTGTAACTCTTTAGCTAACGGCGATATGTGTCATTGCTATGTTACTATGTACATGTACATGAGCTGTGGTAGGGCTGTGGCAAGTACTATGGAGTCGTG